>CM038361.1:29190396-29560396 GCA_021464625.1 Proterorhinus semilunaris | reverse complement strand
AATAAATATATAATAATACTGCTACTACTACTACTACTACTAATAATAATAATAACAATTAAACACTAATTAAAATTATACTGAGGAAGGTAATGACAACCGGGAAGTAGCAAGATCTCGGAGTATAATATGTACTATATATATGTCCTTTATAACATAAACATAGTGACTTCCGGTAATGTTACCAAGGTCTGGCATTGGTCACATGCTGAAATATATTATATATTATATTAAGGGTTTCCTTTTGTTACTTGCTTTGTACTAAACATCGTACATGAAATCGTGGTTGTCGTTTTGCTTCGTTTCTGTTTCTATATGAACATTTAGAACAATACTTTGTAATTAGGTCTGTGTTAAAAAGCTGCTTTAAAGTGAAACTGGTTCTGTTTTGACATTGGTGCAAATCAAAGTTATGCTGCTAATTGTATGATTGATAATGTAATTGCAACAGGATAAAGTTATTGTTATAGTTCTGTCATGTAATGTCTTTATGTAGATGCTATATTGTAAATGTTGTATTGATTTTGGGGGTGGGGCTTATAAGCTCTTGCTTCAGCCCACTCCTTTAGAGCAGAATGTTTACTGCTCAAATAAACTAATAAACTAAAACTAAACTAAAACTAAACTAAACTAAAACTAAACTAAATGTCTCTACAGTGTAGGACCAGTCCACGTGTGTGAGAGTCATATTTACAGGCAATTCCCATCGTCTCAATCATTGTTGTAGTGTCATATTGTCAAATTATATGATGGATAATTATGATTAACTATATATATATATATATATATATATATATATATATATATATATATATATATATATATATATATATATATATATACACACAGCCGAAATGTCTTTATTAAAAATAATTCCAATAAATACCAAAATACCAATAAACTACCACTTATCACCAGGGGTGGGAGTGAGTCACTCAGTGGCTCAAGTCAAGTTAAATTTGTGACGTTTCAATAACCAGGTCAATCGGTCATGGAGTCAAGTCAAAGCTTTTGTTCAAGTCAGGTCGTGCAGAAGTAGCTTTAGTTTATAAACTCAGAACTCTGAGAAAACAAAACATGCAGATGATACATCTATCCCATAAACTGGACATTCAACAAAACTCTGAGCAACATAAATGCACTTTATGTTGTAAGGAAACACAAAAGTGTGCGTTTTTAACTCGACCCGCTCAAACCTGTGGGACCTACGGGGTTGAGCGGGGGTTTCTGGTCAATCTGTGCATCAATAAACCTCCGACCTGATTCGTATCAACCCACAAACCACAATGGCCTTGCTTACTTTGATAAACCAAAAAAGGATCTATATGCGGAGTAAACATTGCCGTGCAATCCAAATTTGTGTCAGAATCGCAGTGTAAGGCCAGATGAACTCTCTGGAATGGCTTCCACGTGGGCCCTTGTGTGTGTTTGCATGTTCTCACGGTGTCCTGGTGAGTTTCCCATCAACTGAAAACATTATGTTTATTATGTTTTTCTGGTTTAACAACACATTTCCCACATGGTCAATAATGCCTTCCTGATCTTTAAGTAACTCATGATTGTTTCAATTTTATTTTATCACCAGGAATCATCATGGCTGACAACTATGAAGAAGAAATTAAAGCTGCGCTTCTGAAGAATGACCAGCCTCTAGCAGCTGAGAAGGCCCAGAAGTATTTGGAAACAACAAACAACATTACTGTGAAAATCGCGATCACAGGAGAGTCTGGCTCTGGTAAATCCACACTGGTCAATGCTCTGAGAGGAATCAGAAATGGAACAGAGGGAGCAGCGAAAACTGGAGTCGTGGAGACAACTATGGAGCCAACTGAGTATCTTCATCCAGAACATCCCAACATTAGAATCTGGGATCTGCCGGGGATCGGCACCACCAAGTTTAGAGCTTCTAGATACCTTAGGAAAGTGGGGTTTAAGAAGTACGACTTCTTCATCCTTGTTTCCAGTGACCGCTTCAAAGAAAATGATGCAAAACTGGCAAAAAGAATTCAGAAGATGAAGAAAAAGTTCTACTTTGTTCGATCCAAGATCGACAACAGCATAAACAGTCAGAAACAGGAAAATCCAAATGTCCAAGAGGAGGAAGTCCTAAACATCATCAGGGACTACTGCACTAAAGGTAAAGTGTTCATTCTGAATCTAACTGACATATTGTTCCAATTTTATTGATTTATGTATTTATTTATTTTTTATGCAGAACTCCAGACCCTGGGCTTTGAGTCTCCAAAGGTTTTCCTTGTGTCTGGTTTCAGACTTGATCTGTATGAATTTGAAAGTTTGCGTACAACTCTGTTGGCGGACCTTCCTAAACATCAGAGGGATGCTCTTCTCCTGGCTCTGCCCAACACCAGTATGGACGCCATCGAACAGAAGAAGAAGACTTTGGAGAAGAAGATGATATGGTTCACTGCAGCAACAACAGCAGTTGCAGTTGTTCCAGTCCCAGGTCTCTCAGAGGCCGTTAATCTGGGCATGATCGTCGGCTTCACAGTGCACTGTGCTGTTTCTCTGGGCCTTACTCCTCAGTTACTGCGTAAACTGTCCGATCTTAGTGGAGTTCCTCTCGATGACCTTATGGCTGAGACAAAATCACCTCTAGCAGCAGCTAGAATTACCAAAGATCTCATGCTAAATGTGTTGGCCAAGTCTTCTGCTCTCATTGCAGCAATAACACTGAAGGGAGGAGCCACGTTTGTCCCAATGGTTGGAATCCCTGTTGCTATGGTTATTTCCGGTGTTACCACCTACAAAACTCTCAAATACATAGTGAACTTACTGGCTGACGATGCTCAAATGGTTTTCATAAAAGCCTGGGGCTGAACACATCTGTGTGAATTACAAATATCAGATAATATACTGTATGTGGTTTACAATATCACTGATCACAATAATCTGTTACTTTGTGACCGAGCCCCTAAACTTTGGAACAGCCTCGGCTCAGTCTGTAGAGGAGTTCAAAACCAAATTAGAAACTCGCCTTCGTGCTTTGGCCTTCGGTTCTATGTAGACCAGATACAGTTTGTGCCTTTTATATTCCCTGTGCTTAACTTTTATTGTGTATATTGTACATATTGCTGCTGTACTTGTACAGCACTTTGGTCAGCTGAGGTTGTTTTAAATGTGCTTTATAAATAAAATGGACATTGACTTTATTGTTGTGTATAAATGTGTTGGAAACATCAATTATAAACAATCAGAACACAGCCGTATGAATATGTCCTGATCTTTACTCCTCTCCCTGGGCCTCATTCACGAATGTTCACCACACGTGTTCATCGTCTTAGGAAGATTGTTGGCTTTCACAAAACTCGTTCTTAGCTGAAAACGCACAAAACAAAAACATTATCCACTTCTGTACAAGATCTTACTCCTGATGGGACCCAACATTCTGAGTCATATATGTTTGTACACATTAAATCATGTATTAATTAATTTAAGAATGTTAAAATCATCATCATAAATTACAGATGCCTTTATACAGAAATAAGTTGGTAATATCACGTGTAGTTTACTTTAATTAATGTACCAATGTATTATTGCTAAACCTTTAAATAACCGGGCGGGGAGGTGTGAAGCCTGTGGCAGAGAAGGAAAACCCTCACTCAGATTTGGGTGAAACTTTTTTTTTTAGTTCCTCCACATGTGTAATGAACACATGAAGTGATTTGCTCTAACTCCCAATAGTTTATGTTTTTTTTTAGACAATTTACCAAACAGGGAGTTGTAACCCGTCCTGCTCGTGTTAGCGTTTGTGAGGAGCACCTTTAAAGATCTGAAGCTCAGTGATGGAATCATGTTCAGGGCTACAGTTCAGTCTGAGCCATGAAGCTCCAGGAACAGTTTTGGATTTATAGGCTGCTGAAAATGGCAATTTTGGAATTTTAGATTTCCCCCCCACAAAATGTCAGGGGCTCTACAAAGGAAGTGTTTTGCGTGATCATCTTCATATTCCAGGTTTGAGTTTATTAGGATATGACTTTGCTGCAGCAGAAGCAGGATGTTGATCTGATAAAGGGTCTTTGAGTTATAGCTTCACAAAGACGGGTCCTTCTCATGGAAGCTCCAAATGGCAAGTGCATTTCTAACCATCTATTTATTGTTAAATAAAAAAATACAAGGTTTATAAATGACAGAAATGCATATTTATGTACACAGACCAATACGAACGGTACATTTTAGTTTTGCTTGTATGTAGATACAAAAACGCTGCAGATGCGTCTTCCACTTTGAACTCTCTCTAGCTTCATTAGAAGATCTAAAAGGAATTTTCACTGCAAACATATTTCTTGAGATTACACATGTTTGAACATTTCTGTGATGTTTCAAACTCGTCCTTCTGCAGCCGGTACTGTCTGCCCGCAGGGTGGTCTTCGTGTACGTGTCCTCTGCTGATTCAATATTTGCCTGCAGACTTGTTTACAGTTCCATCGATCCCATCACCGGGACTCTCACCACGGCTTTGGCAGAGAAGTGCAGATCAGAGGCAAGTCCATAGTCCAGCTGATCGCTGCAGTTCTTGTAGATTTAACAGCTTTGGGTGAAACACGGATTGACCCGTCAGTGTTCCTGAACTCGTTTGTTTGGGCCGAAATGTAGGAGCCTGATTGACTCACGCATGTGAGAGGGGCATTCGGCTTATAACTGTCGTTGGATTTATGAAAAAAAGACTGGATTTAATGTTGTTGTTTTTTTCTTCTTTTTTTTTTTCATAAGTTTCATACAGTAGATAGAGGTAAAGTTCCAGAGAGTTTGCCTCACTTATTTCCCGTTGACTTAACATGGTCGGCATGGCAACAGTTCCAGAGTCAGGACTAAACACGCTGAGGCTAAAGCTCAAATCTGGAACAGTCTTCATGAGGATGTGAGACAGGCCTCAACTCTGACAATGTTCAAATCCAGGCTGAAAACGGCTCTTTTTACCCGAGCAGATGAAAACTGAAAGTATTTTATCTGCACTCTTGCCTTTTACTGTCATTGATTAACTTTTATGTTGATGTTTTAATGATTTGATCTGTTTTCTTGTAATTTTATGCAACTGTGAAGCACTTTGAATTGCCTTGTGTATAAATTGTGCTCTACAAATAAACTTGTCTTGTTTTGTAAAGTGCAATACAAGCCTGTACCTGGGATAGACACATTATTGATTACTATGTTTATACCTTGTTGTTAGATATACTTTCATATCATGCTATAGTCATACTAAGACTGTATTTCTACGTGCACATCCACATATATGTAAATACCCTGCACTACTGCACATTAACATATTACAGTACTATACATTTACTCAGATACTGGTCACTCAGGGTGAAAGGGCTGTCAGTTTTAAAGGAACAGGCCACCGTTTTTCCATACTGAGATGTTCTTACCTGAGCTTAGACGAGTTCATCTGTACCTGTCTGGTCTCCACGTGGGCCTTCAGTCACGTAAACACAGCACAGACGGCGTTAGCATTTAGCCGTTAGCATTTAGCCTCTCTCTTCTCTATAGCTCCAAACGAGGTGAAGAAAGAAGCTACAAAACTCTTCCACGATTTCCCTATTTATATAATAATACCAGGAGTAATTCGGCCTTACAATATAGTTCCCCTTTTTAACCGCTTAGAAAATCCACATTGTTTAATTTTCTGTAATTATACTTTATAGTGCAACACTTCATGTAACCATAAATAAATAGGGAAAACGTGGAAGAGTTTGGTAGCTTCTATCTTCACCTCGTTTGGAGCTATAGAGGAGAAGAGAGAGGCTAAATGCTAACGGCTAAATGCTAACGCCGTCTGTGCTGTGTTTCCGTGACGGAAGGCCCACGTGGAGACCAGACAGGTACAGATGAACTCGTCTAAGCTCAGGTAAGAACATATCTCAGTATGGAAAAACGGTGGCCTATTGCTTTAAGCAATAACAAATGCTCTGAGCTTGGGTTCTGTTTCCGTGAAATGCTACAGATGACTTTCGATTTCCTGAACTTTTATTTTTGTACGGCCGTGGGCAGAGCCTGGGATGGGCTAAAGGCACAGCCCTCAAACAAAGAGCAGGTATGCAGACCTGGCACGGCTCCAGGACTCAACTAAAGCCCAATAAAACTGCTGTGACGCAATATAGGTAAGCACTTTTCAAAGGCTGAATGTGCTTAAAATGAACATTGTTCTTATTATTATGCTCTTACATTACAACCCTGGTCACTGTCCTGCCAACGTTTCCACAACTACCACTGTAAATACTATAGTAATATTAATCCTACACAGATTTCATCAATGAGGACATTTACTGTTTCTCTGCTGAGAAATCAAAAGCTTAAAACAAAAGTGGAATGTTGTTCTTCCAGACAGTCAGTGACGTGCAGCTCATTCTAATAAAACAATAATACTGTTGTTTCATACGGGCGCTCAAGATAAAATGTCTTCTGCTAAAAAGTAACTAATAGTTCTACCAAACTACCAACGACATGTTTTCATATTCCATATTATTCATTTCCCATCCATCTGTTCATCTATAAAGGTTAATGCTGGTGTTTAAAGCTTGTTGTTCATCAGTTTCCAGTAACAGGTAATGTAGGTGTGGTTAAATAAAGAAAACATTTGAATGTTATGTAAATACATAATTCCAACCAGACGGGGCAGAAGTTCAGCGACTCTTCAGATCAAACTGAGCTGTGACTCTGACCGGTAAGTAACACTTAGAACCCATTATTTATTTTTGTCGTGTTTTTATCAGAGCAGATATAAAGTCATGGGCTGTTTCATAAAACGGTTTAACTCTGTAAACTCGACTTATTTGTCTGGTTTATTTTGTTGATAAACCCGACTCACTCCAACTTAGTCTGAACTCTTTATTTACACTTTTACCACAAACACATTTATTACTGACACTTATGTTTTATTATTAGATCATTGCAACTTGTTCAGCTTTAAATGTGGAGTAAAATAGATTTATTGAAATAATGATTAATTTCATATGTAGTGGATATATTTATATAAATGTATTTTACAAATGGTCTATTGTTACTTTGTTCTTTATGTTAAAATCAGATTTATAAACGTCCAGCACTCTAACGTCTGGCTCAGAGTCTGTGCTTTGTGATGTTAAACACCTGTGCACGGCGAGCTTCCAGTGGTTTGTTGTAAAGTTCAGATCACATGTTCCTCTGCTCGCTCCTCAAACACAGATGAAGGCGGTTCTGTTAAAGTCTGTGGATCTGCCTTCGTCGGGTCTTAAAGGGGATGTTGCTGAAGGAGGGCGTGTCCTCTCCCTGTCTTGGTCTTTTGGCCGGACTCCTGTGTTTACGCTCAGTCAGAGAGAAGTCGAGCTGAAAGTTCACTTTATTGAAACAGGTTTATGAAGAAGCCTTCAGGACGAGTTCAGGAAGGAGCTCTTCTGTATATTTGTGTAACTAAGCATTTATTTATTTAGACTTTTCCTAAAGACGGTTAGAGTTCAGTAAAAAGATTGAGTATTTGTTGAAGAAATCTGGAGAATGAAAAGAATAGAAAAAGGCAGGGATGGGAATAAGTTACTATTTGATTCATATACAGTGCCTTGCGAAAGTATTCGGCCCCCTTGAACTTTTCGACCTTTCGCCACATTTCAGGCTTCAAACATAAAGATATAAAACTATAATTTTTTTGTGAAGAAGCAACAACAAGTGGGACACAATCATGAAGTGAAACGACATTTATTGGACATTTCAAAACATTTTTAACAAATAAACAACTGAAAAATTGGGCGTGCAACATTATTCAGCCCCTTTACTTTCAGTGCAGCAAACTCTCTCCAGAAGTTCAGTGAGGATCTCTGAATGATCCAATGTTGACCTAAATGACTAATGCTGATAAATAGAATCCACCTGTGTGTGAACAAGTCTCCGTATAAATGCACCTGTCACAGTAATCAACAACGAGCTCCTAGTTCACCACCTAAAAAGGTTTTAGAGATGCACTGGTGCTAGCTTTTCTGGGGCCCTACAGTACACATCGGGTAATTAGCGGACGGTAAACCCATTTACTGTCAAAAACTGTAATGCACAATGACTAGAGCAAAGCAGGTGTGAAACATAACCTTAATTTGGGCCCTGCCCCACTGTTTGAAAAACACAATTTATTTGCAACTGTAAGACTATAGGACAAACTATGTTGTTCCCCATTTTTCAGGCCAGTTCATTTTAATCACTTATATCAGTGGTTCCCAAATCTTTTGTCTTGCCAACCCCTTGAACCCTTCAGTAGTAATTCATGTACTCTCTACCTCAAGCATTGCACATTATTCTGAGAGAATCTATACTCTTTAGTCATTTTCTGAGGAAAATAAAGTAGAAATGAGTAAAATGTACACGAAACTTGATGTCCCCAAACTGACTTCCCCTCGCTGCTTTACCTCGCGTCTCCTCGCATCAGTGCAGCGTTTCTGAAAAGTGCGGCCTGAATATACAGACCTAGCGAGGTATAATGTTTCAGTTTGATTTAAATACTGTACCACCTTTGATGCAGAAATGTCTATGCATAAGATTTAGGCCTCATTGTGTTCATAGGTGTTTACAGCTCCTGCACTGAGGCTGTGGATCTCCTCACTAAGGGTCCAATGATGTGATGGGATGTGTCGGGGTTCCTTCTTTCTGTTTTGTTTTGTATGTTCACATTCCCTTTTTTTAAATAAAATAATAAATATAATCCTGGGACGACAACTCACAACTACTGAGGCTTGGATTAAATGCAAAAAACACATTTTGCTGCAGGGACAATAAAATCTACTCACATTATTTTCTGCACAGATGGATTCACTCGGAAATAAACCCATTGAGATGGTGGCTCTGGGTCGGCCTTTCAGCCTCGGGATGTTCTACGACTGTAGGAGCGACCAACTCATCCCAGGTACAACCTCACACCAACCTCACGTATCCCTTACACCAACCTCAGTGAAAAGGAAAACATGGTTATTATGAGTAAATAATATTTATTAAATCTAAATTGATTCTCCTTTGTATTTTCAGGCATAACTCTGTGGGACAAAGAGAAACTGGAAAAAGAGAAGAGCGAGAGCCCCAAACCCAACACTCATTTTACTATTGTGGCCTCTGATTCCATCTCTGATAAATCCTCCTCATTGGACGTGGGTGCTTCACTTAAAGCCAGTTTTCTTAGTGGCCTTGTTAAAGTCGAAGGTTCAGCTAAATATTTGAATGACAATAAAAAGTCGACCAAACAGGCCAGAGTCACTCTGCAGTACAAAACTACCACCGTGTTCAAAACTCTGAGCATGGATCAGCTCGGAACAGGAAACTTAAAGCACTGTGAGGTCATGGACAAAGGCTTAGCCACTCATGTAGTGACAGGCATCCTCTATGGAGCACAGGCCTTCTTCGTGTTCGATAAACAGATATCTGAGGATGAAAATGTCCGAGACATTCAGGGAAACCTAAAGGTGATGATAAAAAATATACCTAACCTGAGTATTGATGGAAGTGGAGCTCTGAACATGAAAGCCAAAGACAAAGAAAAGGTGAATACATTCTCCTGCACTTTTCATGGAGATTTCCTTCTGGACAAAAGTCCAACGACGTTTGAAGAAGCCGTTAAAGTTTATCAAGACCTACCCACACTCTTAGGCCCCAACAAAGAGAATGTTGTCCCTGTGACTGTGCATCTGCTGCCGCTCAGTGCTCTGGACTCTAGAGCCTCCAAACTGGTCCGACAGATCAGTGAAACATTAGTCACTGAGGCTCAGGAAATCCTGGAAAACTTCAGTAGGTTGGAAATGTGGTGTAACGACGTCTTGAACAGTCCTGCAGGACAGAACTTCTCACAACTTTCCCAAAGAATCAAAACTTTCAAAGCTCTGTGCTCTAATTTCAAGCTGGGGCTCCAAGGAACATTGGCCCAGAAGCTTCCATCGATTCGTGGAGGAGGAGAGGAGGAGTCAGCTCTGGCAGAAGTCCTGAAGAAGGCGGCAGAGAGTCCTTTCAACCGTCACAGACTGGACCAGTGGATGAACGACAAAGATAAGGAGGTCAACACCATCAAAACTCTGATGAAACTGATGAAAAACACAGAAACGGTCTCTTCTGAAAACGCTCTCACAGATAAAGTATGTGACTCAGAGAACGCCCTGGTGTTTGCGTTGACCTCTCTGGACACCACTGAGCCGTTCCTCTCAGAGTTAGACCAATATTTAAAAGGAACTCAGTCCGACAGCACTGACGCTCCACAGCCCAGACACTGGTACAGCTCAAAAGACGTGATCGACTCAGTGAGACGCAAAGCTAAACTTTTCAGTGATTTTGCAGAAGCCAACAAGGACAGGGACAAACAGAACATCCGGTTCCTGGCCATGGGTTTGGAAGATAAGAAACATGAAGGTTCAGCCATTTACCTGTACGAAGACGGGTTCGTAGTCAGTGAGGACTTTGAACTTCCTTCTAAACCTGCAGCAGTGAGTGTAGGTGAAGTCACACACAGCACTGTGAGTCTGCACTTCAGTGCCCCGTCAGAGGGAGTGCAGAGCATCACTGGATACAGAGTGGAGTTCTGTGAGGAAGGACAGGAGGAATGGAACCAGCAACCCCAGGCTGAAGCTGGAGCGGTCACTGTGACTGGTCTGAGCCCGAACACAGAGTACAGCATCAGAGTGAGAGCCGTCACTGCTGTGGGAGTGGGACCTGCTGCTGCTCCTAAAACCTCCATCAGAACCTCTAAACAATGTGGTCCACCAGAAGAACTTACAGGAACCGCCTCCTCCAAAATGATCAGAGTCCACTGGAAGAGACCACAGGTGGGACGAGGCGTCAACATTCACGGTTACATCGTAGAGTACGGACAAATGCAGGAGAAGATCCAGTGGAAGAGCATGCAGTCCCAAACTGAGGAGATGGAGATCTCTAGACTTCAACCTGAGACAGCCTACACCATCAGGGTCCTGTGTGACTGTGGAGAGCACGGCACGAGCCTGAAGAGCTCCACTCTGACTCTCACCACCACGGCCGAAGCAGGTGAGCAAACTTTTGACCCAAGTGCCACATATAGTTTCTACACTCTCCGGGTTGGGGGTAAAAATAAATGAAAACATTGGTGTTCTTCACACTTTTTTTTGCCAATGTATCAAAGTTAGAACTAAATGGTCTAAGGTGTTAAATCCTGCGCCAGAATAACCTTTATGCAAAAACCTGCAAAAAATATATGTATACATCGTGGGGGGCTTTATACAAATATGGATTTGTGTTGTATTTTTAAAATATAAACCTTTTATCCACCAGAAAGAGGTTTCTTTAAAATAACATGGTGATTTAGTAAATTACCACAAATTAAAGCTCAAAAGCCATTATCAAATTTACAATAAAATATATATATTTTTTACTAAATGGCTAATATCGGTGTGGCTGGTCTATAAGTGTCGATGACCAGTGTTATCAATCTTCAGTGAATGTTCTTGATTCATCTTCTGTACTCGGTCTGAGTTTCAGTCTGACCCGACTCTCAGTTGATCTCTGCTAATTACCTTCCTATTGATCTGTCCTGGGCTGAGTTTAAGCTCTCACCGTCCAGGCTGTAAGGCCTGGAACGATGGGTCCGCTGCTGGGCTCTGGCACGTTGCAGGATGTCGAGACAGTCATAATAATGTAAATGTGTTATTATGGGACATAGATAGATAGATTTGAGCTATTATTTACATCATTACATTTACATTATCACACAAAACCAAGAAAAAATTTAAATAAATAATAACTTAAAAGGAGTACCTCTGGTGTGGGCCCTTTATACTTATAATTGCATGAAAATGAATGGGGGGTATATGGCCAACTGTCATACGGAGGTGGATGACGAGCGCACCCCCGAGCCCCACGGCTGCATGGGGGTCGTCGAGAACTTTCCAAAAATGTATAATATGTTGTTGTTGCAAAAGCGACTATATTGTTTTTGCAAGAAATATTATTATTAGGCCCGAGCGGCCTGCCGTCGCAAGGGCCTATTGTAATCGCAACTTCTTCTTTCTTCTTCTACTCTTTGAGCAGGAATTTGACCCCCTGAACTTAATCAAAAACTCACCAAACTTTGCCCAAAATTCAGGTGCTTTGTGATGTTAAACACCTGTGCACGGCGAGCTCGAGTGGTTTGTTGTAAAGTTCAGATCACATGTTCCTCTGCTCGCTCCTCAAACACAGATGAAGGCGGTTCTGTTAAAGTCTGTGGATCTGCCTTCGTCGTGTCTTAAAGGGGATGTTGCTGAAGGAGGGCGTGTCCTCTCCTTGTTATTTCTGCTGATCATCAAAACCATTTAGTGCGGGGATGAGTGAGAAATCAACACCGTGAGTAAATGAGGCAGTTCGGCTGTTTTTATAAACGTGAAAGACATAAAAGTTCTTTCTTCTCTTTGCTGCAGATCTCGTCTCTGTTCTCAAAGTTTACAGTGATTCTGAGTCTCAATCCCAGACTGATGTATAATCTGCAGAAATGCTCCATCAGACAATAATAACTTAACAGAGACGTTTGGTCCTCATTGGTCTTTAATTGCAGCAGTTCCCACAGATGTTGTGGGACTGGGATCATTTTCGGGACAGTCTGGGCAAGATTCGGGATCCAGAACAAAGTCCTTGAATTCGGGACAGTCCCAAACTTTCTTTAACTAACTCAAGATAAAAAGTCTTCTGCTGAAAACTAAAAAGATACATTTTCAAATCCCATATTATTAATTTCCCATCAACATAATCATCTATAAAGGTTAATGCTGGTCAGAGGCATGCTGGGTAATCAGGAGAGTCGGGATGTTTCCCGATGGGCCGCTCAGATGTCCCGTCAGAATAAAATAATAAATTAATACCATCTGACGATGAACTAACTCAGAGGTGTGTAAGTGGAACAGCCCTCCGCTTTAGTTCAAGCTGACGCAGTCTAATCCAGAGGAGACAAGTGTCCGCGAGTAAAGAGTAAAGGCCGTGAGAGGTAGAGAAAGTGGACAAATAATAAATATCTTTACCTACATCAGTGTTTTTCAACCTTTTTTGAGCCAAGGCACATTTTTTTCATTGAAAAAATCACGAGGCACACCACCAGCAGAAAACGTAAAACATTTTTACTCTGTAGCCTATATTCCCAATATAAAGTGGTTCTCATCAAAGTGAATAGGAACACTGTATAGTCTCGCTAGCCACAAAGCTTCTGTCACATCCATGCATCACTAATTCTCCTGTCTCAAAGAATTGAGCAACATGCGGCCAGTTTTACATGGTTACTCTGCCGATCACTAGACAGCACAGAGACTTGACAACGGCACATTATTTACAGATAATAATGAAAAATGAATAATTTCCTACACCACACAATATCTCACGGCACACTAGTGTGCCCCGGCACAGTGGTTGAAAAACACTGACCTACATAACTCGGTGCTGGTTGTGGAGTTGTATCAGGCTCAGACAGCGGCCCATGTGAAAAGAGAAAGTGTTAGAAAATGGTCATAGAGGTATTTGAACCAGCGAGCTCTGGTGTTTGAGACCAGCATTAGCTTCACTCCCCCTGGGCTAGATTAAGCAAATTAGGAAATTAAAATCTTACTGGAATGAATGATCAATGCTGTAAAGTGTCTGAATACTGATTAAGATTAAGTTCCATGGAAACAAACCTGTAAAAAGAAACGTTTGCATCACTGGCAACGACGCAATCAATAAGTCTGTCCTTGAGCGGCATTGGAAGGTCATGGAGCCTCTCGACCAGAAACTATGGAAAAAACAACTATGATCTTAGTGCACACCGGAGAAAAAGATCCAATCTGTCAGAGAGAAACAAAGTATTGACACGACTGGCCTCGAGTATATTTTCCTGTATTATAAAAAAATATAAATATAAACACACACACACTTTGTCCAAATCAGAACATAAAGCACATTAGAAATACCAATATAAATTACATACTATGAAGATTTTACAAATGAAAATATTTTTAAATAACCGGTGGCACAAACCAACTGGACATTATAAACATAAGTGAAAGGAAAGTATAAAAGCATTTAGTTTGTAAAAGGATGGAACTCTCGACTGCCTCTGAGGTTATTAAACAGACATGTGGCTTTTACTCACACACATGTAACTCTTTGTAATTATTATATTTCAGGAATCATCATGGATGATCAGTATGAAGAAGGAATCATCATGGATGATCAGTATGAAGAAGGAATCATCATGGATGATCAGTATGAAACGGAAATCGAAACGGCGCTTCAGAACAGTGACTTGGCTCGAGCAGCTGAAAATGCACAGAAGTATTTGGACGAGTCAAAAAAAATTTGTGTGAACATCGGGATCACAGGAGAGTCTGGCTCTGGTAAATCCACACTGGTCAATGCTCTGAGAGGAATCAGAAATAAAACAGAAGGAGCTGCTCCAACTGGAGTGAAGGAGACCACCATGGAGCCAACAGAATACACCCATCCACAGAATGACAACATCAAAATCTGGGATCTGCCCGGGATCGGCACCGTAAAGTTTACAGCTGATAAATACCTGGAGTATGTGGGGTTTGAGAAGTACGACTTCTTCATCATCGTTTCCAATGATCGCTTCAAAGAAAATGATGCAAAACTGGCAAAAGAAATTCAGGAGATGAAGAAAAAGTTCTACTTTGTTCGATCCAAAATCGACCGCAACATACGAGACGAGAAAGAAGATAATCCAAACTTGAATGAGGATGAAGTCCTTAAAACTATCAGGGACAACTGCTCTGAAGGTAAAGTGTTTCTGAATCTCACTGTCATTTTATTCAAACTTATTTAACTGACTGACCTTTACTTTAAAACAGAACTCCAGACCCTGGGCTTTGAGTCTCCAAAGGTTTTCCTTGTGTCTGGTAAAAAACTTGATCTGTACGAATTTAAGGATTTGTGGAAAACTCTGGATGTGGAGCTTCCTAAACATCAGAGAGATGTTCTTCTCCTGGCTCTGCCCAACATCAGTCTGGACGTCATCGAACAGAAGAAAGAGACTTTGGCGAACAGAATAAAATGGCTCACTGCAGCTTCAGTTGCAGGTGCAGCTGTGCCAATCCCTCGTCTCTCATATGGGGTTGATATCGTGATTATACTTGGATTTGCAGACCACTGTGTGAATTCTCTGGGCCTTACTCCTGAGTTACTGCAGAAGTTGTCTGATGTTAGTGGAGTGTCTTTAGAGGATCTCAAGGCTAAACTAAAATCACCTCTTGCAGGAAATGAAATCACCAAAGAGCTTATAATAAAGATATTGGCCTCTTCTGCTACTGCCATCACAGAAATGGCACTAGAGGAAGGACTCAGGTTCATCCCAGTTATTGGAACACTTGTTGCAATGGGTCTGTCTGGTGTTTCCACCTACAGTGCTCTTAATTATATTCTAGACTCCCTGACAGAGGACGCTCAACAGGTTTTTAAAAGATCTGTGGGACTGAACACATCAGTGTGAGTAACGTGTACAGTATCTCATAGATCTTAGATCAACATAATCCAGGAACTTTGATTAACAAAAAATGAGGAAAAAAATCCATTTCCATTTTTAATAACTGTATGAATGTTTCCTGCTCTTCACAAATTAAGACAAATATGTTTTATTTTTTATTTTAATAGGTAAGAATAAAAGAGATCATAGTAATTGAGTTTTTTCAGGCTGTAATTGAAACAAATGAGGAAACATTCGAGGCAGAGAATTGAAATTAAAATTGACCAAAGGAAGTGCAGACTTTGGGAACAGAGAGGATTATGAAACTACTCGAGCGCAGAGTCTGACTAAATATTTAACACAGAGCTTGATTTGTAAATGAACAGCAACTAATGATGTTGTCTGTGTGTTTCTGAGGATCATTGATGCTGATCTGTGTCACTGTAATCAAAGATCAGGAGAATGTGTGTATCCTGAGGTTTATAGAGCTCTTTATAACACAATCATATTTTAAACAAATGACTTCGACGCAGGAGAAATGATTCTTTATGGAGAAAAAAAATGTGAACGAAGACATGACTTAATAATTAGCTTTGAGAAAACAATTGTATTTGTGAATATTTTATGGGTTAATGGTATGGCGCAAAAAAACATTAACTAAAATGAACAATAAACAAATGTCACATCCATTTGTCATGTTGTTATTGTTTCTGATCTTCAATACTGTCTGACTTGATATTTTGAATAAAGAAAGCAAAAGGAAAGAACAGTTTTGCCCTACAGTGTTTTGGTAAAAAATAAAACAAACAAACATAATAATAAGTGCTTCTCATTGTTATATTTCTGTTTTGGTTTGAAACCATTTTACTCAGATCCAGCCTTTGACCAGATGAGTTTCTCTAGATCTGATCTAGAATCAGGGCCGGTCAATGTGACATAAGACAAAGTAATAGAAAGATTTGTTCTAGCCCTGACCGCCTCATAGACTCTCCTGAATATTATAAAACATTCACTAAATTAAAGCGTGGACCTGGATGAATGACATTGTGAGTAAAAAGACGCAGGTGAGGAAAAGCTCTCAGTCTCAGTGATGAGATATGAGCCCCATAGTTCTGAGGAAAACAAAGTCTCATCTTCTGATGGTGAAAACTATCGGTCTGAATCATCGTTATCCATGAAGCTCCTCTGTGTTTCCACATTTCAGTCATATTTCCATAGTTTTAAACTTCTTCTTTCCTTTTCCCCTCTGTCAGTGTCAGTGTGGCGCCCTCTGCTGGAGATCTTCAGCTATAACAACAGACTTGGAGCCCCCGGCTGACTGTAGGCTCGTCTACTCGCTCAGTTATACGGCTGTTTACATGTGGACTTTGACTGCTTTTCACTTCACAGCTAGCGCTAGCGGCTAATGCACAACAACAGCAAAGTTCCGCCGACACAGTGCGCAGCTGTGCATGAGACTGAGTAACGTTCTGTTAAAAACGTCCCACAAACCCCCGTGAACTGTCACCTTTGTCACTATCTATGTGTTTGCATGTTCGGCGATCTCCTCTCTCCGTGAACGATGCATCCCATTAACTCAACATCATGAAGAAATCTGAGGAGAGTCTGTCGTTTGTACCCGGGTTGTAAACCTGTTTCCTCCAATGTGGTCTTTTCTGCTCGGCTTCTCTGGGATGTCGGGCCGTGACAGTAAAAGTACAACACACTTAAAACATAATGTAAATAAATGCAGGCTTGTGCTGTAGCTAAAAGGCTCATTTCCATCCTCTGTCCCCGACCGGACCAGGCCCGGCTTCTCACCACACACACCACTCACTCAGCATCTATACACCCACAACCCGCACCCCTCACATACCCACCCTCTCAAACCCGCACCCACTTCCAACCAGCCTTCCCTTCCATCCTCCACCTGCACCCGCTCACTTCCCCAAACCTACAGACCCGCACCCATTGTGTCAGGGCTCAGTTTGGGATCTTTGAAGTTTTGTTTTTGTTTCTTCCACAGTTTGAGCCTGATCTAGTATTGTTTTTTGATATGTCTTTAAAAAGCTTCACTTTTTAACTCTAGTTAAAAGTTATAGTCTGGCGCCCTCTGCTGGGTTCTTCATATATGACAACATACTGTGGCTGAAGAAGAACATTAGTCTCAGTTATACTCAAATAAATCCCAGGTTAAGAGAGGAGATTTTAAATCCTGAGTGCAGAATAATATCGTCTGTTCATCTGCAGCGGCCCCTGCGCTCGGCCCTGGGAGACCCCTCTGATCCAGGGCTAATGGACCTGGGGGAGTCCAGACCCAACGGACCGACTGAATTATTCATCACCACCACCACCACTACTACTACTACTACTACTACAACTTCTACTTCTACAACTACAAAAACAACAGTGTCTGAGGGTCTGAATAAATGAGATGGAATCCTCAAAAAAGTTGCAAGTTCTTCAGATTTATTTCGCTAAAACACCAGGACGTCCCATCAGAGTTCCCCCTCCACACACTAAGTTCCTCTTAAATAGTGGGGAATAAACCACTGAGCCCCAATTAGAGGGGGAGACAATGTTACAAATACATTTCATGGCTAATATTTACAATTATGAAAACCTGTTTGATTTGATTTCAGCAGCAGCATTTCATTTAGATTAAAGTGCATATGACGGGTTTTACTGCGTTTGAAAATAGGACTTATTTAGATAAAAGCTGCTGTGAGTAATAAGAGTCATTTTAGTTCAGTGACGCAGCAAATTAAAAAAAGAAAGATTTTATTAAAATGTTTTAATGTTGTAAATCTACATACAGTAGATAGAGGTAAAGTTCCAGAGAGTTTGACTCACTTATTTCCTATTGACTTAACATGGTCGGCATGGCAACAGTTCCAGAGTCAGGACTAAACACGCTGAGGCTAAAGCTAAAATCTGGAACCGTCTTCATGAGGATGTGAGACAGGCCTCAACTCTGACAATGTTCAAATCCAGGCTGAAAACTGAAAGTATTTTATCTGCACTCTCGCCTTTTACTGTCATTGATTAACTTTATGTTGATTTTTATTGATTTGATTTGATCTGTTTTCTTGTAATTTTAAGCAACTGTGAAGCACTTTGAATTGCCTTGTGTATAAATTGTGCTCTATAAATAAACTTGCCTTGTAAAGTGCAATACAAGCCTGTACCTGGGATAGACACGTGGTACTTTATATGTTTGGCATTATTGATTACTATGTTTATACATTGTTGTTAGATATACTTTCATATCATGCTATAGTCATACTAAGACTGTATTTATGTGCACATCCACATATATGTAAATACCCTGCACTACTGCACATTAACATATATATTACAGTACTATATATTTACTCTGAATGACCACAGGAAACAATGATGAAGAAGTCGTACTTCTCAAACCCCACATGCTCCAGGTATTTATCAGCTGTAAAGTTATCGGTGCCGACTCCAGGCAGATCCCAGATTAATGTTGGGATGCTCGGGATGGAGATATTCTGTTGGTTCCATAGTTTCCGCCGTTACTCCAGTCGGAGCTGCTCCCTCTGTTCCGTTTCTGAGTCCATGTGGGAAATTTGTTGTTAAACCAGAAAAACATATATGTTTTCAGTTGATGGGGAAACTCACCAGGACTCCACACAGAAAGGCCCATGGAAGCCATTCAAGAGAGTTCATCTGGGCTTACACTGCGATTTTGCCACAAATTTGGATTGCACTGTGCTGTTTCTCTGGGCCTTACTCCTCAGTTACTGCGTAAACTGTCCGATCTTAGTGGAGTTCCTCTCGATGACCTTAAGGCTGAGACAAAATCACCTCTAGCAGCAGCTCAAATTACCAAAGATCTCATGCTAAATGTGTTGGCCAAGTCTTCTGCTCTCATTGCAGCAATAACACTGAAGGGAGGAGCCACGTTTGTCCCAATGGTTGGAATCCCTGTTGCTATGGTTATTTCCGGTGTTACCACATACAAAACTCTCAAATACATAGTGAACTTACTGGCTGACGATGCTCAAATGGTTTTCATAAAAGCCTGGGGCTGAACACATCTGTGTGAATTACAAATATCAGATTTATACTGTATGTGGTTTACAATATCACTGGTCACAATAATCTGTTACTTTGTGACCGAGCCCCTAAACTTTGGAACAGCCTCTACACGTGCGCTCGGCTCAGTCTGTAGAGGAGTTCAAAACCAAATGGCCTTCGGTTCTAGACCAGATACAGTTTGTGCCTTTTATATTCCCTGTGCTTAACTTTTATTGTGTATATTGTACATATTGCTGCTGTACTTGTACAGCACTTTGGTCAGCTGAGGTTGTTTTAAATGTGCTTTATAAATAAAATGGACATTGACTTTATTGTTGTGTATAAATGTGTTGGAAACATCAATTATAAACAATCTGAACACAGCCGTATGAATATGTCCTGATCTTTACTCCTCTCCCTGGGCCTCATTCACGAATGTTCACCACACGTGTTCATCGTCTTAGGAAGATTGTTGGCATTCACAAAACTCGTTCTTAGCTGAAAACGCACAAAACATTATCCAGTTCTGTACAAGATCTTACTCCTGATGGGACCCAACATTCTGAGTCATATATGTTTGTACACATTAAATCATGTATTCATAAATTTAAGAATGTTAAAATCATCCTCATAAATTACAGATGCCTTTATACAGAAATAAGTTGGTAATATCACTTGTAGTTTACTTTAATTAATGTACCAATGTATAAAACTTTTAAATAACCGGGCGGGGAGGTGTGAAGCCTGTGGCAGAGAAGGAAAACCCTCACTCTCACATTTGGGTGAAACACGGATTGACCCGTCAGTGTTTGATGGGGAATCATAGATTCATTCGGCCTTCACATAATCCTTTTATCATATCGTACTGTTAGAATCAGACACGGCAGCCTCGACCTTCTACATGACGTGTGGCCTAGTCTACGTGGCGCACGGTCTGTGAGTAGATGGTCATCGTCTACGTGGCACTCACGACTATTTAACGCTCTTCATGTGGATAGATAACCAGACTCTGAATGGTCCATGCCCTAACCAATGTATTGACTGTTCAGCTGTCTCCAGGCCTGTATTATTATGTGTGTGTTAATAAAACTTCTCTCTACTTAAGACATCCAGACTCGGTTCCATCCTTCCACTCGTGTCTCTCCGGGCCCCTCCAGTAATCCCCTAACAGTGTTCCTGAACTCGCTCACACATGTCAGTGGAGGTGTGGTTTGTTTGGGCTGAAATGTAGGAGCCTGATTGACTCACGCATGCGCAGTCGAGAAGGGCATTCGGCTTAAAACTGTCGTTGGATTTCAGGGAAGCAGCAAATGAAAAAAAGACAGATTTCATGTTTTTTTTTTTTTTTATAAGTGTCATACAGTAGATAGAGGTAAAGTTCCAGAGAGTTTGACTCACTTATTTCCTGTTGACTTAACATGGTCGGCACGGCAACAGTTTCAAATAGTTCACCTCTATCTATGTCAGTGTCCAATAAGGAAGTGAAACTGTAGAAGAAGAAGAAGAAGAAGAAGAAGATCTTTATTTATATAGCACCTTTCACAGACATGGTCACAAAGCGCTTTACATGAGAGCATTTACATTCACTCCACACTTGGTGATGGTGAACTACGTTAGTAGCTTCAGTTTCCCCTGGGGGAGACTGACAGAAGCGCGTCGCGACTACACACGTCTGCGCCAACGGTCCCTCTGACCAACACCATACATTCACACCATTCATCCTGGCCTATTGTACATGTTTTTTCGTGGTAGGGGAAACCGGAGTACCCGGAGGAAACCTACGCAGACACAGGGAGAACATGCAAACTCCACACAGAAAGGCCCGGTCCAGGTGGGAATTGAACCCGGGACCTTCTAGCTGTGAAGCGAGAGCACTAACCGCTGCGCTACCATAAACATCACAAACATGGTCAAACTAAAGAAAACTGGGGAAAAATTTGGTTTTAGCAAAAATAATTGTGTTGCACTTTAAGCAGCACTGAGTATGGAGAGAATGAAACTCATCAACGTACCTGGGACAGACAAATGTTATTATTTTGACATGATTGATTAATATGTTTATACATTGTTGTTATATACTTTCATATCATGCTGTAATCATACTAAGATAAGATAAGCCTTTATTGATCTCACAATGTGGACATTTACTTGTTACATTCAGCTCTTAGAAACACTCAGGTTGTGCAAATAGGCAGGAAATGTGTGTATTTCTATGTGCACATCCACATGTATGTAAATACCCTGCACTACTGCACATACACATGTGTATTACAGTACAATACATTTACTCTGAATGACCAGTATCCGTTTTGGGCCATAACAAATGCTCTGAGCTTCGATTGACTTTGGATTTCCTGAAGTTTTATTTTTGTACAAGTCTCATCTACACCTGAGGCCGTGGCTTGGCTCGAGCAGCTGAAAATGCGCAGAAGTATTTGGACGAGTCAAAAAATTTCCCTGTGAACATCGGGATCACAGGAGAGTCTGGCTCTGGTAAATCCACACTGGTCAATGCTCTGAGAGAAATCAAAAATGGAACAGAGGGAGCAGCTTCAACTGGAGTGAAGGAGACCACCATGGAGCCAACAGAATACATCCATCCACAGAATGACAAGATCAAAATCTGGGATCTGCCCGGGATCGGCACCATGAAGTTCACAGCTGATAAATACCTGGAGCATGTGGGGTTTGAGAAGTACGACTTCTTCATCATCGTTTCCAGTGAGCGTTTCAGAGAAAATGATGCAAAACTGGCAAAAGAAATTCAGAAGATGAAGAAAAAGTTCTACTTTGTTTGATCCGAAATCGACAACAGCATAAAAGATGCGAAAGACGATAATCCAAACTTGAATGAGGATGAAGTCCTTAAAACTATCAGGGACTACTGCACTGAAGGTAAAGTGTTTCTAAATCTCACTGTCATATTCGGTTCAAACGTATTTAACTGACTGATCTTTACTTTAAAACAGAACTCCAGAAGCTGCACTTTGAGTCTCCGAACGTTTTCCTTGTGTCTGGTAAAAAACTTGATCTGTACGAATTTAAGGATTTGTGGAAAACTCTGGATGTGGAGCTTCCTAAACATCAGAGAGATGCTCTTCTCCTGGCTCTGCCCAACATCAGTCTGGACGTCTTCAAACAGAAGAAAAAGACTTTAGCGAGCAGAATAACATGGCTCACTGCAGTTTCAGTTGCAGGTGCAGTTGTGCCAGTCCCAGGTCTCTCAGGGTTGGTTGATATCGGGATTATACTTGGATTTGCAATATACTGTGTAAATTCTCTGGGCCTTATTTTTTATTTAGTTTTTTTAAGCAATACCTGTACCTGGGATAGACACATGTTACTTTATATATTATTGATTACTATATTTATACATTGTTGTTATACTTTCATATCGTGCTAACAAATGCTCTAAGTTCTGTTTCCGTGAAATGCAGATTCTAATTTTGTACAAGTCTCAGCTACACCTGAGGATCCTGGAATGGGCCGGAACTAAAGCCCCCGAACCAAGAGCAGACCTGGCCCTGCTCCACTTACTGAGATAAACTTTATCAAACAGCTGTGACACGATCACTACGTAACAAAATGTGTTTACAGTTTTCTTATTTTCACTTTACAACCACCATCACTGTCCTGCCACGTTTCCAAGAGGGAAGGGAAGGGCATCTTATTTGAATAGTGCTTTTCCTATGACACAAGTCAAAGCGCTTCACACATGAAAGGGAGGGGGGTTCATTCCCTCCATGTAGCCACAGTTTCTCTGTTGAGAAATAAAAAGCTTCAAACCAAAGTGGAATGTTGTTGTTGCAGACAGTCAGACATGTCGTGACCTGCAGCTCATGCCGTTGTTTCATACGGGCGCTCAAGTGCCTTACTGAAAGTTCACACACAAGTAACAGACAACTGTGAAGTGAAAGCAAAATGATACATGATTCTGTTATTTTACAAAAAACAGAAAAGTGAAAAGTGGGGCGTGCACAAGTATTCATACAGCATGACTTAATAAGGCTGTAAACATGACAAAATGTGCAAAAGTTCAAGGTGTATTAGTCCTTTCACAGGGCACTGTAACCACTACTTCTACCAAACCACCAAAGATATGTTTTCATATTCTATATTCTTACTAACTTAACTTAGTTTCAGTCCAACAACCTGTTAGTGTGTATGTGTGTATGTGGGGGGGGGGGGGGGGGGGTCAGTTCAGTCTCAGTTCCGCTTTACCCAAATCTAAATGTTTACACCCAGTGTATCGCCTCATTTGAAAGCTAAGACCTACAAAACTGATCTGAACTGATCTTTTTCTTTGCCTTTTTTGACATTTCTTTGCATAGTTTTTGTGACTCTTTTGTTTTGTTTTCGTCACTTTGTTCGTCGTGTTTTGTTGCTCTTTTGATGCTTTTTTCTGAAGCTTTTAGATTTGGGTAAAGCCAAACTGGAGAAAATGTGCTCGGTTCAGGTGGGGATTAAGAGGTAAAGCTCGTTGTTGTTGCATCAGTTTCCAGTAAGAGGTGTGGTTAAAATGAAAAAGAAATCATGTGAACGTTATGTAAATACATCCAACCAGACGAGGCAGAAGTTCAGCGACTCTTCAGATCAAACTGAGCTGTGACTCTGACCGGTAAGTAACATTTAGAACCCATTATTTATGTCTGTCAGGAAAAAATAGACTCATGGGCTATTTCATAAACTCTGCTTATGTAAGTCTGGTTTATTTTGTTGATAAACCCGACTCACTCCAACTTAGTCTGAACTCTTTATTTACACTTTTACCACAAACACATTTATTACTGGCACTAATGTTTTATTATTAGATCATTGCAACTTGTTCAGCTTTAAAGTAAAGTAGATTTATTGATGGTCAATAATTAATGATTTTATATTTAGTTGATATATTTATTTATTACTTTGTTCTTTATGTGAAGCACAAAAATCAGACTTATTCATCCAACACTTTAATGAAGCACTTTAACGTGTGGGTCAGAGTCTGTGCTTTGTGATGTTAAACACCTGTGCACGGCGAGCTTCCAGTGGTTTGTTGTAAAGTTCAGATCACATGTTCCTCTGCTCGCTCCTCAAACACAGATGAAGGCGGTTCTGTTAAAGTCTGTGGATCTGCCTTCGTCGGGTCTTAAAGGGGATGTTGCTGAAGGAGGGCGTGTCCTCTCCTTGTCTTGGTCTTTTGGCCGGACTCCTGTGTTTACGCTCAGTCAGAGAGAAGTCGAGCTGAAAGTTCACTTTATTGAAACAGGTTTATGAAGAAGCCTTCAGGACGAGTTCAGGAAGGAGCTCTTCTGTATACATGTGTAACTAAGCATTTATTTATTTGAAACATCCTTCAGTCACTGAAAACAAACAATATAATGGTGTATTAGTTGAAGAAAGCTGGAGAACAATAAATAAAAAAAGGCAGGGATGGGTATAAGAATACATGTAGTGCATAATGTGTCTTTATATTTAGTGTATGTAAACATCTGGTTCCCACTGTATTTCATAAGATCAGGGCTGTATTCACTGACAGTGTTATAATCATATAGAAGCAGGAGGAATATGTGACCTCAAGGGGCACACGGCTCCAGGGAGTTTGGGAATCACTGCTTTAGAATGCGAGTGAGTGGTGTGTAATTGTTTATAGGCCACTGTCATGTGTTTATGGCGTGGCTCCATGTGGAAGTCTTCTCAGCTTGTTGTGCTCAACACTACCTGGTGTTGAAATGTGTGTTTAATTAAAATGTGCATTACTTGGGGAGGTGTAGTAACATGCTGCTGGTGAACACTTTCACTGGTTGACTTGAGAACAGCCAGTTTATTCGTTTGGCTTCATTTTCTCTTGAGGCAGCAGTTTCTAGTGCTTCAGGTAGAAGCATCTGGCTGTACCCCTTGAGGAGGGTGACCAGATGAGTTGCCTTGAAATTCGGGACGGGGGGGCACATGTTTTTAATTATGCCACATTTAAAATTAAGCACATTTTACACAACTGCAAATCAAACGGAATACGTTACAAAAAGAAAAGAAACATTTTAAGGCAGGCATTAGGCCACTGAGAAATAGGAAATACAGATGCTCGTCACATAATTAGAATATCATGTAATTCAACTTCAAATGCAAAGTGACATAAGTAATTTATCTGTTATAAGTTTGATGATTATGGCTTAGTCCATTTACAAAATATTCTAATTTTTAATCTGGGGTTTTTACAAGCTGATCCATAATAATCAATATTATAACAAATAAAGGCTATACATGTAATGAGTTTTTCATGATATTCTAATAATATGACGAGCACCTACTTTAAAACGATCGCATTTTATCCTATTGATCTTTAGCCTGTCCACAAGCCAATAAGCTCATCCACAGAAATATAATGAAGCTCCTGATAGAAAGTGGCCCTAGATCCTTTAGACTGGAGTTCATCTGGTTTCATTACAGACAGAATCAGCCTCAGTGTGTTGCAGCTCGGTCTGTCACCAGCGCCATAGAGCATCTCTCTCCCTTTTGTCTCTCAGCTCATCACAACTTTTCCTCACAACCTTTCACGCTTTCACAGGACAGAGAGTTGCATTTGTCCCAGGAATAGTGTCAAAACCAGACTTGGAGACACTCATCCATGCATTTGTCTCCAGCAGGTTAGACGACTGTAACGGCTGCTCACTGGCCTTTCTAAACGAGCTGTTAGAGCTGCAGAACATCCAGAACGCTGCTGCTCCAGTCCTGACAAGAACCAGGAAATACGACCATATTAGTCCAGTGCTCCGGTCTCTGCACTGGCTTCCTGTCACTCAGAGAATAGAATTTAAAACAGCTCTGTTTTTTTTTTTTTTACACCTTTTTTCTTGGGCTGGAGTCTTGACAGCACTGGGATATAGTGACTTTCTCAGACAATTAAAGTACAGAAATAAAATTAAACCAGCTAAACAGCCAATGCACGAGAAGTAAATTTTGACCATGAGCCCAAGATCTGGAGGTTCAAACCCAGATACACTGAAGGATGGTCAAAAGCAGATGACACATTTCCTAGAAGGACAATGACGTGTACCTTAACCTTATTTAACTGATGATGATGATGGATGTTTCAGTTTTATCAGTGTCATCATTATTTTTTTAGGGACCACCATGGCTGACAACTATGCACACGAAATCAAAACTGCACTTGAGAACAATGACCGAGCTCTAGCAGCTAAAATAGCACAGGAGTATTTGGACGAGTCAAACAAAATTTCCTTGAACGTCGCGATCACAGGAGAGTCTGGCTCTGGTAAATCCACTCTGGTCAACGCTCTGAGAGGAATCAGAAATAATACAGAGGGAGCAGCTCCAACTGGTGCAGTGGAGACAACTATGGAGCCAACAGAATACACCCATCCACAAATGCCCAACATTAGAATCTGGGATCTTCCTGGAATCGGCACCAATAACTTTACAGCTGATAAATACCTGAAGCATGTGGGGTTTGAGAAGTACGACTTCTTCATCATCGTTTCCAGTGATCGCTTCAGAGAAAATGATGCAAAACTGGCAAAAGAAATTCAGAAGATGAAGAAAAAGTTCTACTTTGTTCGATCCAAGATCGATCACAACATACGAGATGCGAAAGAGGAAAATCCAAATGTCCAAGAGGAAGAAGTCCTTAATGAGGTCAGGACCTACTGCATTGAAGGTAAAGAGTTTCTGAATCTCACTGTCATTTTGCTCAAACTTATTTTACTGACTCAAGTTTATTTTAAAACAGAACTCCAGAAGCTGGGCTTTGAGTCTCCAAAGATCTTCCTGGTGTCTGGTCTCAGACTTCATCTGTACGAATTCAAGGATTTGTGGAAAACTTTGGAGGTGGACCTTCCTGAACTCCAGAGGGATGTTCTTCTCCTGGCTCTGCCCAACATCAGTCTGGACGTCATCGAACAGAAGAAACAGACTCTAGGGAGAAAAATAATATGGTTCACTTTAGCTTCTGCAGCAGTTGCAGCTGTGCCAGTCCCTGGTCTCTCAGAGGGTGTTGATCTGGGCATGATAGTCACATTTACATCGTACTGTCTGATTTCTCTGGGCCTTACTCCTGAGTTACTGCGTAATGTGGCCAATGTTCATGATGTGCCTCTACGTGATCTTTTAGTGATTAAATCACCTCTTACAGGAGTTCAAATAATCCCAGCTCTTGTGCTAAAAGTGTTGACCAGCTCTGCAGCTTGCATTGCATCAATGGTAGCAGAGGAAGGAGCCAGGTTTATCCCATTAGTTGGAATCCCTATTGCAATGGCTCTGTCCAGTGTTACCACCTACGGAGCTCTCAAATACATTCTAAACCTACTGTCTGAGGATGCTCAACAGCTTTTTATTAGTAAGTAAGCTTTATTTGTATAGCACCTTTCACGCACAAAAAGCCACAAAGTGCTTCACAACACAGTTTATTATGTGTTTTTATTAAATTTCATAATGGCGCCCACATGAAATTTCGGAATAGCTAAAGTGGCTTCGAGAGCAAAATAAATGCGTTTAATTCTCTCACTGCTGAAATATGGAGGTTCCATAATGCAGTGGTATCAAACGCCAGCCTCGAGTAGTCACCACAGACCCAGTTCAGAGCAGCTTCAAACACGAAACTCCCAAACTCCAGAGGCTGTGTGTGCAAACTTGCCGAGGAGGGCGGCTCTAATTTAAACAGGGCCACACTCCTGAGGAGTCCCCACATTTCTTAGCACGCTTAAAAGTAAATGTACCTGTAGACCACTGTTCTCTTGGTAAAACAGACCATGTACATATGTCCAGCGCTGATGGCACTTCAAATGCTCTTGGAACAGCTGCGGCTCATAGACCAGTGTGGCATTTACCGTATTTTCCGAACTATAAGTCGCTCCGGAGTATAAGACGCACCAGCCAAAAAATGCCTAATGAAGAAAAAAACAACAGATTGAATAGGCGTACGGTATGCTAACGTAACACATGGCTACATGAAGCATAAACAACGAACTAAATAGGCGTCTGGTTTGTTAACGTCCCATGAACAGTTCACATAACTATAGCATAAAGAACATTCCAAACTCTCCATCTCACTCCAAATCACTAAATCTACTGAAATCCTCATCCTCGGTGTCATTTCTGAACAATCGCCGTGGCAACGACCTGAGCATGGAGGCGTAACTGCACCGCCTCTCCCGGCAACATGTTTTTCAAGCTCTCATTTGCAAACTCGTTCCTCTAGCTGTGGCCACCGAGCTTTTAGCCCGTGATAAGCTTGTTTTGTTTAACCTCCGCTTTCTCGCTCACTCCAAACTTTCTTTCTGCTGCTCGATTAGCCTGCAGCGCCCTGTAGCGGCACGTGAAATAATATATTTGAAAAAAAAATAAAAATTTAAATCACATATTAGAAAATATGTGATCAAAAATAAAAATTGGTGGTGCGGCTTTTATTCAGGTGTGCTCAATAGTCTGGAATTTACGGTAATTTAGACACATCTATTTAAAGATTTATGTAATGTTTAATCTACAACCAATCACTTTTCTGCACAGTTTATTACAGGGCTCGAGACTAACGTAGTCCCGTTGTCCTGGGGACGGGAAAAAAAATGCACGGGACGAGATGTAATCCTCCCCGGGACGGTCTCGGGACCCTTTTGTTTACGGTATATATATTTAGGGCTTATGTAGGGCTGGGCTATAAATCGAATTAATTCAATTAATCCATGCTTTTAAATACAGACGATGTGGAAAATGGCTAAATCGTAAAATCGTGTCCGCCGCTCCATGCCCGCCTGACGAGCGCCGTGCCGCCGACAGCAGCGTTTCAGACGCTTCGTAGAGACTGTTTTTGAAAATGACACCAGTGGAACCCAGAGACTTTGTAACGATCTCTGCTGCTTCACAAAGGCCATGCGTTGTGTTTTCGTTCTTCACTAAAACAAAGTTTGCCCGGTCTGCTTCTCTCACGCTGAGCCGCTGTGAGCATTTAACTCCTCCCCTTGAGTCTCCATGGAGACGGTTGTCAATCACAGCTGACCTCGAGGGTGATTAAACTCAAGGCTTAAGAAGTTTTACTTTTGAGAGCAGAAAAAGAATATTTAAAACTATTGTAAAGGGTTACTTAATTTGTCATGTTACAATTAATCCACTTATAAATTAAGCCATGCGTTTTATACACATTTGTATTTATTGTTTCAGAAGAAATGTTTTACCAATAAATTGCATTATTCTTAAATTAGTCATTTATAAACACACCATATTGTTTAAAACAATAATAAAATACATTTAAAATAAATATATAATAAAAAAAAGATATCTTAAAATTTGGGACGGTTCACATCCATTTCGGGACGATGCCAAATGGTTTTCGGGACGGTGTCGGGACAGTCATGAAAAAAGTTAGTATGGAGCCCTGGTTTATTACATACATGTGTCTATGTACCCTAAAATAAAATAAAAACAAATAAAGCCAGTCCCTTTAAGTTTTTCATAGATGAAGCGGGGCAGGGTTGTATGGGAGGCATTAACTCTGTTCAGTAGTTAAGTGCCATGGCGTCTCAATTTTATTGTATTTGTCTTTCACAGGGATCATCATGGCTGAACAATGTAGTAAAGAAGACATTCAAACTGCACTGGAGAACAATGACCAGACACGAGCTGTAGAAAATGCGCAGGAGCCTGAGGAAAAGCGAATCAATACTGTGAACATTGCAATCGTAGGAGAGTCTGGATCTGGTAAAACCACTCTGGTCAATGCTCTGGGAGGAATCAAAAACAAAGAAAATAGAGCTGCACCAACTGGAGTGAAGGAGACACCTATGGAGCCAACAGAATACATCCATCCTGAGATGTCCAACATTATAATCTGGGAACTGCCTGGGATTGACACCGTGAAGTTTAAGCCTGATAAATACATGAAGAAGATGGAGTTTGAGAAGTACGACTTCTTCATCATTGTTTCCAGTGACATCGTCAAAGAAAATGATGTAAAACTGGCAAAAGGAATTCAGAAGATGAAGAAAAAGTTCTGCTTTGTTCGATCCAAGATTGACCAGAAAATACAAGTTAAAAGAGAGGAAAATCCAAATGTTAAAGATCAAGAAGTCCTTGACCCCCTCAGGGAGAACATCATCTGCGGTAACAATGTGTTGATCAGTTTTGACTGCTGACCTGCTGAATTTCTTGTGACTAAACTTTTTTTCTTGATGCAGAACTCCAGACACTGGGCTTTGAGTCTCCGAAGGTCTTCTTGGTGTCTGGCCTCAGACTCAATTTGTATGAATTTAACCATTTGTGCAAAACTCTGAAGGAGGAACATGGTAAATGACAAAATACTATTAGAAAGCAAAATTGTTATATTAGGGGCGAGTAGCCCTTTAATTTGATGTCTGTGTAGGCTCTCAGTCTCAGTAGACTAGATATAAACCACAGCTTTGGCTAAGCCCCTCCCCTCTTAAAGGAACAGGCCACCGTTTTTACATACTGAGATCTGTTCTTACCTGAGCTTAGACGAGTTCATCTGTACCAGTCTGGTCTCCACCTGTGCCTTCAGTCACGTAAACACAGCACAGACGCCGTTAGCATTTAGCCGTTAGCATTTAGCCTCTCTCTTCTCCTCTATAGCTCCAAACGAGGTGAAGATAGAAGCTGCCAAACTCTTCCACGTTTTCCCTATTTAAATATGGTTACGTGAAGTGTTGCACTATAAAGTATAATTACACAAACTTAAACAATGTGGATTTTCTAAAAGGGGAACTATATTGTAAGGCGTAATAATACTAGGAGTAATTCGGCATCCTCGCAGTGATATCTTCACTTTACTGTACACTTCACGTAACCGTTTTTAAATAGGGAAAAGGTGGAAGAGTTTGGCGGCTTCTATCTTCACCTCATTTGGAGCTATAGAGGAGAAGAGAGAGGCTAAATGCTAACGGCTAAATGCTAACGCTGTCTGTGCTGTGTTTACAATACAGTGCATCTGCCTTTATCCGCTGGAACGATGGTGATGCTCTCGTCCTATTTCAAAGCTGCCAGTGCCCTTCTTTCCTCTCCGGAGATGTTTGAGGGAAGAGGTCTGGAGATCTGGATTTTATTTATTGGATTATTTGGTCGGGACAGTGCATGTTAATGAACATACATGGGTCTCATGCATGTAAACCGCTGAAATTCCCAGTTGAAGATCTACTGCTTCAGACTCAGTCATCCTGATGTTTCTGATGGCTGATTCTGCTGCTGTGATGGTAGGAGCACACTCTTCTCCACTTTGGCGCGTTCTCTTCCTCATTCCCACGCCACTGCTATATCGTGGCTGGTTTTGCCCTACGAGTTTTAGAAATGGACTCTTCTGTCTCTCTTTGAACCTTCTGTGTTGGTCCATCTGAGCCACTTGAATGACGTTGCAAATCTTGAGGAACACCTCTTCAGTCACACAGGCTACTAATCTCTGTTGAATGGATAAGGCATCTGACTCCAGATTGTAGATGTCTTGGTTAAGCCAACTAATGCTCAAATTAAGGATATTCATCACGTAGTTGTGTTATAACATCTCTGCTGTATAGGCTGCTTCAAGCATTTAGGGATCAATCTATTCTGTCTGCATCTAAGGTTGAAGCTGAGGTGGTTTCTTGCGTCTGCTAGCTTTCTGGTGGTCTTCTCCAGTCTGCATGCCAAAAGAAGGGCGTCTCTCACAGAGTTGGCAGCAAGATGTCGCTGTTGGCTCTCAGTCTCAGGAGTTGTCTGTCTTCAATGAAGTCATCTTCTGTAGTCTGTACTCTGCAGTTGAAGTGTAGAATGTTTCTCTGTTCCGGCATTACATTTTCCCCCCAAGCTTCATGATTTTCTGAGCCCTCACTAACTGCTCCTCATTGTTACAGAACAACAACACAGCCCCTTTAGGACAGCATGCACTTTCACTTTTTCCCCAAGACATCTCAATGACCGCTACCTTTAGCGGATTTAAAGCCGTCGGCCGATGATCTTAAACACACCTCCCACTAAATATATTGAATCACTCAAAACCAACAAGCTCATAATCTACTCACATTCATGTTGCTTTTTTAGACCCTCTACAGGTTACATATTGTAGTCTGCAGGGAAAAAGTTCCAAACATAGGCTCCAAAAGAATTGTAGTTTTTCGATACCGACCCCTCCCGGAGCTTTTCAGTCGGTAAGTAGGCTACTGTTTAACAGTACCTAGCCCTAGTGTCCGCTGTGGCCCATCTCTCTGATCAACTCCGCAGCAGCCTTCTCCCTTCCTGGCTGGAGGAGTCATTGTTATTATCATGTATTGGATGCTTATTTTTGACCTTGATTTCTAGTTTATGAGGATGGTTGGCGATAGTTAGTGCTACCAGTAGAATGTTTATGCTTAATTGTGTGATACTGTTTGTTTCCATATTTCTAACATGTGTGCACAATCCTAACTCTGAAATTAAAAACATTTAAATATGAATACAATTAATTGAAATAAAATAATATAAGCTTAAGAGGGAGTAGGATTAAACTTATTTACTCCCCGTTTCCATACTTCATCATAACTTAAAATTCTAACATGATTGGCCTGTCTCTTTTTTTTCCTCTGTTATACACAATCATTCATCCATTAACAACAGTAAATATCAATCATAACGATGCAAAAGTATGTGCAGCATTCAGTCGGTCTTTTAGTCTTCCATTTCTCAATAAAACATTATCTCTGCCCATCTCAAAATATTCCACAGTCTCCTCTGCTTTGGACCTACACTGTCTTTCAGGTGGACACATTCCTGCAGAGGCGGAATTGTGTTTTATTTTTCATATGGTATGGTGGCTTTGACTTCACCATACCAGGTGAGGTGAAACATGAGGTCAAATTAGGGAACAAAACAGTAAATGTAATGCTTTGTAATCTTGTTTTTGCTTTATTTTTGTGGCAATATATTTTATATATTGCTTTCTAACGGCTAATTTGATCATAAAAAAACAGTAAGCACATGAGATATGGACCGATTTGTTCTAAAACTATTGTTCTTCATTCAAGACATTGTCTTTCTCCAGAAAAAGTTCTAATCTATTGTTGAAGAAGCTGATTCATCTCATTGGGCTGATCCTCCAAGAAAATTATGCCCATAAATAAATAAATAAAATCAGGATTATGCCAAAGTGGAGTGTGATCTGATGGAGCTAAGTAAATGTTAATAATTTTGTGGAATCCCCACCAGGCTGTCAGAGTCAAAGATATCGTCATGATTTAAAAAGGGGGTGATTTTGACTGATTGACTTAACGATGGAAAGTCTGAGATTGGAAAAGGATTGCAGAAAGCTTGCACGATATCTAACCATATCATTGTATCAGTTTTAGGGTGAATCCATTTGAGAATTAATTGATCAAATCAATCAAACTTTATTTATAAAGCACTTTTCACATATAAGTGTATCACAAAGATGTCAGAGTACAACATTTAAAACATCTCGCCCGGCACACACACACACACACACACACACACACACACACACACACACACAATTCTGTAAACAACTACTGATGATTTATTTTTTTCCACAGAGACCATCATGTCCGATAAGTGCAAAGTAGAAATACAAACTGCTCTTCAGAACAATGACCTGACATTGGCTGCTAAGATTTCACTGGATTATTTGAACCAGTTTAAAAATGTTCATCTGAACATCGGGATCACAGGAGAGTCTGGCTCTGGTAAATCCACTCTGGTCAATGCTCTGAGAGGAATCAAAAACAAAACACCAGGAGCAGCTCCAACAGGTGTAACGGAGACAACGATGGAGCCAACAGAATACATCCATCCAAAGAACAAGAAGATTAGAATCTGGGATCTTCCTGGAATCGGCACCACCAAGTTTACAGCTGATAAATACCTGGAGTATGTGGGGTTTGAGAAGTACGACTTCTTCATCATTGTTTCCAGTGATCGCTTCAGAGAAAATGATGCAAAACTGGCAAAAGAAATTCAGAAGATGAAGAAAAAGTTCTACTTTGTTCGATCCAAAATCGACCACAACATACGAGACGAGAAAGAGGAAGACCCAAACTTTAATGAGAAGAATCTCCTTAAACTGATCGAAGACGACTGCATTAAAAGTAAGTTTATTCATTTTGATTTCTCTGCTGTTTTTGTACTAATTGAACTTTATTCTAATGTAGAACTCCAGGACCTGGGCTTTGAGTCTCCAAAGGTTTTCCTGGTGTCTGGTCTCAGACTTGATCTGTACGGAATTGAGGACTTGTGGAAAACTCTACAGGGGGAACTTCCTAAACTCAAGAGAGACGTTCTTCTCCTGGCTCTGCCCAACATCAGCGCAGACGTCATCAAACAGAAGAAAGAGACTTTAGAGAGCATTATAATATGGCTCACTGTAGTTTCAGCAGTAGGTACACTTGTGATAATCCCTGGTCTCCCAGAGCTTATTGATCTGAGCATAATAACAACATTCACAGAGCAGTGTGTGAATTCTCTGAGCCTAACACCAGAGTCACTGCAGAAGCTGTCTGATGTTAGTGGTGTGTCTTTGGATAATCTCAGGGCGGAATTAAAGTCACCTCTCGCAGGAGTGGAAATGACCGAAGATCATGTGAAAAAATGTTTGACCAAGTTTTTTGTTCACAATATTGCAGTGGAAACAGAGAAAGTAGGTTTGTTTAAACCTTTCTTCCCTCCAATTGCTTTTCCAACCTACACAATCCTCAAAAACATTCTGAAGTCACTGGCAGAGGACGCTCAACAGGTTTTTAAAAAAGCCATGGGGTTGGACACATCTGTGTGAATTAGATCAATATTTCATACGTCTTTGATTCATTCTCATGTGATTTCTTTGCAATATCACAGATTATACTAGTCCAGTTACTTCCATGGTCATGTGTACAAATATGTGGGAAAAACACATTTTCATTTAACAATATAAACACATTTTTATTAGTATTTCTTGATCTTTACTCTTCTCATTATATCTACTGACTCATGTAAGTGTGTAATCTACAAACAAACGCCTGTCTGTATGAACTAACATAAACCTGCTTCATCAAACAGGGAGTGTGTGTTTATTCACTGAACAGACTGGTTACTGCAGTCGTCTTTAAGAAGTTATTTTGACAGAATTCATATTTGAACTCAAACCAGATCAACATCATTAGAACAGAATTAAAACTATTCCACTTTATCAGAACAAACTGATGAACACCTGACATGTTCTCATTATGTCCTTCTCTCGGAGCGAGTTCAGGAATGTGGAATAATACTAATTTGTTTTAGTGAGATATTGAAAGCTGATGGGACAAACTGTGACTGAAGGACAGCTTCATCCACCAGGCTGTCAGGAAGCTGAACCTTCCCCTTCCATCCCTCTGCAGGCCAACAGCATTACTATCTTTGTGCATCAATGAACTGAGAGAAACAAGAAAGAAACAAAGACCATCTTTTAATAGAAAGATTTGTTCTAGCCCTGACCGCCTCAAAGACTCTCCTGAATATTATAAAACATTCACTAAATTAAAGCGTGAACCTGGATAAATGACATTGTGAGTAAAAAGACGCAGGTGAGGAAAAGCTCTCCGTCTCAGTGATGAGATATGAGCCCCATAGTTCTGAGGAAAACAAAGTCTCATCTTCTGATGGTGAAAACTATCGGTCTGAATCATCGTTATCCATGAAGCTCCTCTGTGTTTCCACATTTCAGTCATATTTCCATAGTTTTAAACTTCTTTCCTTTTCCCCTCTGTCAGTGTCAGTGTGGCGCCCTCTGCTGGAGAACTTCAGATATAACAACAGACCTGGAGGGATTATCGAGCATATTATTGGAAATAAATTATACAAATCACCTCTTTACCCACGCCTTAACCAAGTGCATTTCCTCTAGTTCAGATTTACCCAAATCTAAAAGGCCAGAGTAACGCCTCATTTGAAAGCTAAGACCTACAAAACTCATCAAAACGGTTCTTCTTCCTTGCGTTGTCACATTTTTGAAATTTGTATCTATTTTTATCGCGTTTGTCAATTTCCCCCCACATTTTCATTGCCTTTTGTCACTATTTTGTTGCTGTTTTGTTGCATTTTCTTCCTTGTTTCTGTTGCTCTTTTGAAGCTTTCCTCAAGTAGCTTTTAGATTTGGGTAAAGCCAAACTGGAGTAAAATGTGCTCTGTTCAGGCGGGAGTTAAGAGGTTAACTTGGTCGCAGTAGTTTTTAAATCCTGATAATAATAATAATATTTAGTTGATGTTTACCTGCAGCGGCCCCTGCGCTCGGCCCCAGGAGACCCCTCTGATCCAGGGACGTCTGTTAATGGTTCTGGAGAAAATGCAGCTCAGCTTTACCCAAATCTAAAAGCTTCTCGTCTGGAGCTAACAGCCTAGGCCAGAAGTATAATACAGGCTGTCATAAATAAAGAAAAGGCATCTATTTTGGTTTTCTACACTTCTCCCTGACTTCAACAAAAACATCTTTATCAGGACCTTTATAATCATCTAGTCTCATATTTTACATTTTGTTTGAAAGCAAAAGAAAAGTGTAAATCAACCTTATAGCAATAATCTGACAAGTTTACTTTTGTTTTTTCAATGCAGATGTTCCTGTGCATTGTCCGATCAAATACATAATTTAAAATAACCAAATTACCTCTTTAGTTCTGAAGTAACCTATCTTACAGGTTTACTTATAGTTTTTATTTAATTGAGGTGATTATCTATTCATAAAATAATAGTATTTACTAACTAACTAACTGAAACGAAACTATTTTGAGCACCTTACGTCACGTATTAGCCAAACAATTACCAGTAATATAAATACGCAGTCACTAACAGCATCTAACACACTTTTCACAAGTTTAACTAAAATAGAGCCGGAGAAAACCAGTGGAGCTTCATAGATCTTTTAGCCGAGTTCAAGCTCACTCTGCTCGGCTCCAGCTCACAGCGCGGCCGCTGACTTCGCCAAAGAGTTCAGAACGGACTTTTACTTGAGATTCTACCGGTGAGCAGAACATCAGGTTTACTTTACAAGTGGACATTTCTCGCCTCAAACCGCCTTAAAAGCATGAACAATAAAAAAGTCAACATTAAACTTAGCACATTCATTTAGCCGCCGCAAAGCCTTCTGGGATACACCGGTGTCCGAGAACCAATGGGCGAGGAACGTGCTTCTCTATGGTCCTCACGGCGGAGAGCTGACATTGCTGTAATACCACCCCCTGGTGGCCAGGGGCGACTCCAAGAGACACGTGGGGACATTGATTCTAATGAGACTTCCGACCTCCTAAGAACGGCTTAAAAGCCTGGCTCCAAAGAGTTTATTCTTTTCTAAAAGTCGCTATGACCCATGTGACAACGCTGGGGTAGATGAAATATGTTTAACCACGCTGTTTTTTGTATTTCTGCATGAAAAAGTGGAAGGCTTTTCAGTGCATCAAGCTCTGGAGCTTTGATTTTCTGTCAGGTTTTCACGTGTCTTGACTTTGCAGTGCACCGTAACTGCTGAGGCAGGACGCAGTAAAACAGTCATTTAGAATTTGTTAAATGATCCTGAAGCTTATGGAACAAAGGAGTCAAGTGGAAAACCCCCCAAAAAATGTCACCAGTTCTGAGCCGGAGGATCTGATTGGCTGGAGGATCCTGGACCCAAATGAAGCCATTACTGGATATACTGTAATACTCCCTTTGTAAACATGCTATTTCAAATGGTAATTTAGTTGCAACATGTCGGCAAATAGCTACATGCTATGTTCTAGCACTTGTCTTAATAAAATGTATTAAAGCTGGGGTACCTGACTTTTTGTTGTTGAAAAGTAAATTTGTTTTTACCACCTCAGAGTGAGTTATTAACACAACAAAAAACAGACCTTGTTAAATTGTCTTCATTATTTATTGTGCGATAGAAGATATAAATTCCACTCTAAATGAGTTGTATGTTTTTAGGGGTGGTCCCTCCTTTTCCACTTTTCCACTGCTCAAAGCTGTATACAGTCGTGAAATGTGCATATAAACAATTTGCATTAACAATTCGGACATGCAGGAGGGATTATGAGAGCGAGAAACAAGTTTAGGCCAAATAAAAAAATGTGGGAAAAATCAGGTACCTCAGCTTTAAAACATAAGCCTTATAGCCTCAATAAGCCGCTAAGTGTGCTCATCTTGTGTTTAGTTAACATACCTTTTATGTCAACATAACAATAAACCTAAAAGTATCCCATCATTTACAGTTTATGTAAATCAATCACGTAAACAGCCTTCAGTTGAGGACAAAGTTCTTTTTTAAATTCACCCCCTGCAGGCAGCAGTGGGAGTGAGAAACAAAAACAGCAATATCAAAACTGTATGGCTCATTTATAGAACGCTCTGCATAAATGGTTGTTATTCTGTGAACTCAAAGTGAACATAGATGTTTTATTTTATTTGTGACCATTAATGAGTTCCTCTGTTTCCCAGAGCTCATGGTCGATCAGTGTAAAGAAGATGTTACAACAGCACTTCAAAATAATGACCTGCCTCGAGCAGCTCAAAAGGCGCTGGAGTATTTGGACGAGTTAGACAATGTTCCTCTGAACATTGGGATCACAGGAGAGTCTGGCTCTGGTAAATCATCTCTGATCAACGCTCTGAGAGGAATCAGAAACAAAACAGAGGGAGCTGCTCCAACTGGTGCAGTGGAGACCACTATGGAGCCAACAGAATATTGTCATCCACAGAACGACAAGATCAAACTGTGGGATCTGCCGGGGATCGGCACCGTTAAGTTCACAGCACACGATTACACAAAGAAGATGAAGTTTGAAAAGTTTGACTTCTTCATCATTGTTTCCAATGATCGTTTTCGAGAAAATGATGCAAATCTGGCAAAAGAAATTCAGAAGATGAAGAAGAAGTTCTACTTTGTTCGATCCAAGATTGACCACAACATACGAGACGAGAAAGACAGTGATCCAGACTTAAATGAGGAGGATCTCCTTAAAAAGATCAGAGACAACTGCACTAAAGGTAACTGTGGTTTGTTCAGTTTGATTCAACTGAGTCGCCCTTTTCATATTAAATCATTTGTTTGTTTCTAACTACTTTAATACATGTACCTGTGATGATGCAGGACTCCAGGACCTGGGAATCGAGTCTCCAAAGGTCTTCCTGGTGTCCAGTCTCAGACTAGATCAGTATGAATTTGGGGCCATGTGGAACACTCTGGAAAAAGAACTTCCTGAACATCAGAGGGATGTTCTGCTCTTGGCTCTGCCCAACATCAGTGTGGAGGTCATCAAACAAAAGAAAAAGGTTTTAGGAGACAGAATTAAATGGTATATTTTAGCATCTTTCTTTGGTGCTGCTGTTCCGGTCCCTGGTCTTTCAGAGGCCGTTGATATAGGCCTTATAATGCAATTTGCAAACGAGTGCTTAAAATGGCTGGGGCTTCGTCCTGAGTCATTGCAGAAGCTGTCCTATGTCACTGGTGTACCTTATGAGGACCTCTGGAAGGAATTAAAAACTCCTTTAGCAGCATCAGAACAACTAACCAAAGATCTTGTGCTGAGAGTGTTGGCCACGTCTTCTACTCACATTAAAGCTATAGCTCTAGAGGAAGGAGTCAGGTTTATCCCATTTATTGGAATCCCTGTTGCTATGGGTCTTTCCAGTTTTACCACCTACAAAATACTCACTTTTACTCTAAACACACTGACTGAAGATGCCCAACAGGTTTTCATGAAAGCCATGAGATTGGAATCAAATGTGTGAATAACTTGTCTTTACTATTTATCAACATCTTTGCAACATTACTGTTCATGATTCAGTCAGTGTTGTTCATGAATCTGGAGTAAAATCTCATTACTGCTTGAATATCTTGCGAATCAGACTCTATAACAGTCAGCACCATATGAATCTAATCTTAACTTTTTACATTACATTCACTCATTTATTTAGTCAAATCAGCTAAATAATATTATGTATAATTATGTGTATAAACTACCTTGCTTTAAACCATGATTGATGATATATTCTGACCAAAAAAAAAAAAACACCGCTGTAATATTTTGTTGGAACGTCTTTATCTTGGAGTGCAGCAATAAATCTTTCAATAAACTTCTGTAATTACCAAAATCCAGTGTTGCATTTATTATTATTATTTTTTACCAAAATCTTGTATTGATGATGGGAGAGGTTAAGATTCCTCTCACGCTCCCTGATCCACTCTTTCACAGCATGAGCCGCATGAATCCAGGCATTGTCATTGTGATAAATTAGTTTGTTTGTTTGCTAAGGTCTACTGCACAGAACTAGGCCTCTCTACGAGGTTGAATGAGTTCATGGGCCGTGCATTACAATAAGATAAGACTGTGTGTCTGGGATGAGCACGGCCCCAAATGTCAAGGTTATAAGACCATATTTGGTGTTGAACAAAACATCCTGGTCCACAAATGTATCTTATTGTTCATGGGATGAGAACTGCTTACGCACATTGGGATGGACTTAACTAAAATGTTATAAAGTTATCAGGAGGGAACTTATTCTTCGGACTTTTCTGCTGAACCTGCTTTGACCTGTTTCTGTGGAGCCTAAATAAACAACTCATGTGAACTTCATCACTCTCTGCATTTTTGTATAAGAAGATGGTCTTGGACATACGATTTCTTACATTTTAAATACTGACATCATCTTGGATTATGCCAATGCCATCAGGGAAGAAAAAGGTGAATTGGGGAAAAATAAATGTAAAAAGGAGTTGAAACTTTTGCTGTACATACTGTACCTACCGTACTTTTTTTCGTAGTTTGGCTGGGGGTGCGTCTTATACTCCAGAGCAACTAATATGTGTTTTTTTCCTCTTTTATTTAATCCAAATATATAATTTCAGGATTGCGGGCTAATCGAGCAGCAGAAAGTGTGAGACGCTTTTTTAGCGCTCGTAGTCTCGTACCTGTTGCCCGAGTCCCAGCACAGCTGTCCGGGGAAACTCTTCTCCTGTCCGGGGAGCCGAGCCTCTACGTCCCGCTGCTTTGCTCTCAAAGCTCTTCATGAGGAAGCGGCGCCAAATATCCGTGACCAATAAATCCACTTCATTTGGCCTTTGGACATTTCACGAGAGAAATGTTTTGTTAATCCGCTTTAGTTGAGCCCAGCACTTGTTTGCGGTTTTCCCAGGTGAACAAAGCGTAGGGGGCGCTGCTGAGCTACTGAAGGCCCTGGGGGGCGGACTGTCAATGTTTATCGAATTCTGATTGGCTGATAATTCTGTCAGTCACGCTGGCTGTCAATCATGTGCTCGGCCTGACAACACCTGAGGAGGAGCAACTCGCCAGACGTGTTCAAGGAACTTTTTGAGTAGGAAATTACAGTTACACATCAACAAAACCAATATGAGCGACTCAACTGTACATTATGTAAACAAATTAGAAATTAAATATACTATTAAGATATTTTACACTGGTCAGGGCCAGGAGAGAAGGCCCTGCTGGCCCTGACGGCACTTCACTGAGAAAACCTATTTTCATTAGGCATTTTTTGGCTAACTCTGGAGCAACGTCTATTCTGGAAAATACGGTATATAAATTATACAAAATATACATAAAGGGTTTTGCAAGTTTTCTGTAATTTCTTAATAAGACATATTATACATAAAATGTACCTATATTTTCGGATAGATCCAGGTTTAAATGTACAGTTTGTTTTGTAATAAATTAGTTACAAATATTGAAGTGAAAAAATCAGCAACATTTCAAATGTTGCCTTAAAGCATTAAATAATTCAAGATATTGAAAGTCCCTCCAGATGTAGTTGAGTCCAAGCCTGTAGTGTGGAGTTTGAAGGAGCGACTAAAGTGCAGATGTTGTGAAAGAGTGGAAAGAAAACTTAAAGTTTAGTCCTTTTGTCTGCACATGCATCCTGTGGATATTTCTCTCGCTGCTGTTTCCTTTTCATGATACACACAGGTGCTAATTGTGAAAGAATAAGCGTACTTCTGTGGTTATGTGTACAAATATGTGAATCCATCTTCATTTAACAACATGAACACATTTTTATGAGTAATTTCTGATCTTTACTCCTCTCATTATATCTACTGACTCATTTAAGTGTGTAATCAAACAAACGCCTGTCTGTATAAACCACAGTTAATGACAGTGTTTGGTCAATGTAACCTACAATAAATCTCATCACACAAGGGAGTGTGTGTTTATTCACAGAACAGACTGGTTATTTTGACAGAATTCATATGTGAACTCAAACCAGGTCAACATCATCGTCAGAACTGAATTAAAACGAACTATTCCAAACAAATGAATTCACAGCTGACACGTTCTCATTATGTCCGACTCTCTGAGTGAGTTCAGGAATGTGGAATAATGCGAAAGTAAGAAAGAAAGAAAGAAAGAAGCTCCTCTGTGTTTCCACATTTCAGTCATATTTCCATAGTTTTAAACTTCTTCTTTCCTTTTCCCCTCTGTCAGTGTCAGTGTGGCGCCCTCTGCTGGAGATCTTCAGATATAACAACAGACCTGGAGGGATTATCGAGCACATTATTGGAGATAATTTTAACAAATCACCTCTTTACCCACGCCTTAACCAAGTGCATTTCCTCCAGTTCAGATTTACCCAAATGTAAAAGGCCAGAGTAACGCCTCATTTGAAAGCTAAGACCTACAAAACTCATCCCAACTGATCTTTTTCCTTGTGTCGTTGTCACTTTTTGACATTTTTATCGTTTGCCTTTTTATTGCGTTTACGTAACATTTTTTTTCACCTCTGAACCCCCGCCTGAACACGTGTGTTTTCTCCAGTTCAGCTTTTCCCAAATCTAAATGTTTACAGCCTATAGGCACTAACCCCTAACGCCTCATTTGAAAGCTAAGACCTACAAAACTGATCTGAACTTTTTCCTTGTGTTGTTGCCATGACGTCGTAACCTTTTTTGACGTTTATTTTTCTTGCTTTTCTGTGACTCTTTTGTTTCGTTTTTGTCCGTCACGTTTTTGTTGCGTTTTCATCCTTGTTCTCGGCTCATTTTTGTTGCTATTTTGATGCTTTTTCTGAAGCTTTTAGATTTGGGTAAAGCCAAACTGGAGAAAATGTGCTCGGTTCATGTGGGGATTAAGAGGTAAAGCTCGTTGTTGTTGTTGCATCAGTTTCCAGTAAGAGGGAAGAGGAAACAGAAAACATTTGAATGTTATGTAAATATATAGTATTTTTCCACTCAGACGCTGCAGGTCTAACAACAAGGTTAGCACCTCTTGGCTGGAACTGACTGGTATAGATGACACTTATTAACTATTATTTATACTTTGTCATGTTTTTAAAAGAAAAAAATAGACTCATGGGCTGTTTCATAAAACTGTTTAACTCTGTAAACTCGACTTATTTGACAAAGTCTGGTTTATTTTTTATTTTGTTGATAAACCCGACTCACTCCAACTTAGTCTGAACTCTTTATTTACACTTTTACACAAACACATTTATTACCGACACTAATGTTTTATTATTAGATCATTGCAACTTGTTCCCGCTCAGTTAGATTGATTGGCCTACAACTGTCCAAAGCACTTCGTCCACTACAAATACAAATGGACTCAAGTGGATATGAGCCGGACATTGAGAATCAAACATGTTTTAGAAACTGATGAAAGTGATGATGAAGTGGACATGGGGAGTCATTCCTATACTAGATGCACTATGACACAAATCAAAGAGTAAATAAGTACAGTGGGTGAAAATGTACCTTTTGTAAGAGGTTAAGTATCATGAATTGCATTCTTTGTGTAAAACAGTGGCATAGCTATTAGAGCGGGTCGTCTCATGATCGGAAGGTCAGGGGTTCGAATCCCAGCCCCAGAAGAACACTGTCGTTGTGTCCTTGGACAAGACACTTCGCCCTCCTTGCCTCCAGTGTCTGTGTGCACTGGTGTGTGAATGAGAGGGTGAATGGGTGACTAGTTCCTTGCTGTAAAGCGCTTTGGGCCTGAGGAAGGTAGAAAACCGCTGTATACGTTGAGACCATTTACCATAAAAGGCTAATTTAATTCCTGTTAAATTTGTTGTAAATAAATGCTTTTGCTCGTGTTCCAAAAGACCAGACTAAAAATAATGTATCTTCTGACAACGCTATGATTTAATGTATGCATGGACCCTACCGCATACCTGTTCCCAAAGGCACATAATGTCGGGTTGGAACCCTTTTTCTTTAAGGAAACTCTGTTTCATTAATACATCTTTAATAAAGCAACAAATATGGCAAATCTCGGGCATTAGACAGACATTACTGTAAAATGCCACCAAGTCAGAGTTCACTCTTGAATCTAATGCTATCTCACATTTTCCAAACACAGGGTCATATATCTACACAAAAATCACCATGTGGTTTAATCCCTTAAAATGGTACCGATCGACCCTCCGTCTCACGGCCTATAAAGGTGAATGGTGGTGCTTAAAGCTTGTTGTTGCATCAGTTTCCAGTAACAGGTCATGTAGGTGTGGTTAAATAAAGAAAACATTTGAATGCTATGTAAATACGCCATTCGTACCACACGAGTTCAGCGACTCTTCAGATCAAACTGAGCTGTGACTCTGACCGGTAAGTAACATTTAGAACCCATTATTTATTTTTGTCGTGTTTTTATCAGAGCAGATATAAAGTCATGGGCTGTTTCATAAAACTGTTTAACTCTGTAAAATCGACTTATTTGTCTGGTTTATTTTGTTGATAAACCCGACTCACTCCAACTTAGTCTGAACTCTTTATTTACACTTTTACCACAAACACATTTATTACCGACACTAATGTTTTATTATTAGATCATTGCAACTTGTTCAGCTTTAAATGTGGAGTAAAGTAGATTTATTGAAATAATTCATGATTTCATATTTAGTGGATATATGTATATAAATGTATTTTACAAATGGTCTATTGTTACTTTGTTCTTTATGTTAAAATCAGATTTATAAACGTCCAACACTTTAATGGAGCACTTTTAAAACATCCTTCATTCAGTGAAAACAAACAATACAATGGTATATTTGTTGAAGAAAGCTGGAGAACAATTTAAAAAAGGCCTGGATGGGAATAAGAACATTACATTGTGAAAAACTCGACATCAAAACTGCAGCCTTTACTCAAGGATTCACAAAAAATGCTGATTTGAACAAGAAAAGTTTGAAAGTCAGCAATGAGGTGGACGTCAAACAGTGAGTGGCATGGTGGCACAGTGGTTAGGTTCGGTCTTCAACCAGACAGTAACTTTCTGTGGTTTGCATGCTCCCCCTGTGTCTGTGTAGGTTTCCTCTGCTTATCCCTATAGGCCAAGATGAGTTAAACGACAAGTGCGACCGTGTTCATGAACTTGCACTGTCCCAAACAAATAAAAAAAATCAAACAAATGTAATGTCAAAAGGAACAGTCAGTCAGCGCCACAAAAACCCAGTGGGAGAAAAGAGACAGATGGACCCAGGGCTGATGGGATCCCTCTGCAGACAGAGCTAAAGACTGTGGAGCTAATGTTGAGGTCAGCCTCCATCACCGACTCATAAATGATTCAAACATTACAATAGTGATGAGCCGCACTATGGCCTAGTGGTTTCAGTTGAAGCATATATTATGCAGCGTTGTGAGTTTGACCCTAATTTCTTGAAAGTCTCTCTTTTTCACACTAAAATGCTGTTTTAAAGACTATGGACCAAAAAAGCTTAAGCATTCCAGCTGCGTGCCACGATGCCAGAGCTCAGTCAATGACATCCGGGGGTGTGGTGACAAAGGGAACAGGACAAACACTCATATCTCCAGATTTAAACACCTGTGGCGTCTGACTCAAAGGTAACACTTTTTATTTACTTACTGATAATACAAAATACAATCAGAATTCAAAGAGGCGTGTTCTTAATGATAACGCTGTAATCTGCTGAACGAGGCTGAAGACTGACTCACAGAAAGCAGAGAGTAGAAAGGGTAAAGCTGTAAAGCTGCTAGACGTCAGTTGTGTTGAAGGTTGTGAGTCGTATCTCTCTGTTTACTGACGGACCAGATTCAATATCTGCTGAGAGAGAACGTGACCAAAACCAGACAAAACTCGCTCGAGCGACAAACATCCACGTTGTTTTGACGGTTAAAACATTTGTGAACATGTGTTCAACCTTTAATTCTCTAATATAGTCCATGATCATGATCCAAGTCCATGAATGTGATGTATTTGTCTGACAGTCCGGTCTGAACTTAATTAAATCCCATTAACAACCGGGATGTGTTGTGGGAGCTAGAAACAAGTTGGGTTGACACAGGGCTGGCGTGGCACTCATTTTTGGCCCAGGAATTTGTTCAACAGATCAGCACAAATCAAGTTTTATTTTTTGTTCTAAAATAGAATGCATTCGAGTTTCAAAAGGGTGCAAATAGAGTTTCTCGCCATTTAAATACATTATGATGCCATTAAAACTGAGGGTCCAAACATTTCAAAATGACCCCCGTAGATCCGAGCCTGATTGTAGATGGTGTGGGTAATAAACTACAAAATCAGCCAGCCCAGCTCAGTGTGTGATTGTTGTTAAACGGTTCTTTATGTAGATGTGGTTTTATTGACAGATTTTATTGAGTTTCGGTTCACACAATAATTCGCCATGATTTTTCTTTATTTCTGCGGGCCGGCATAGCATCTGCCCGGGTGGCTCAGCCAAAACATACGTCACCGTTGGAGAAAGCTTTGGATGCGTCGGCCGCGTTTGGTGTTAGAAATTGTAAAAAAATAAATAAAAAAAGGGTGATTCTGGGAGATGACTGGTTTCAGTTTGTGTGGTGAGTGAAAACATCTGGAATCATGGACTGACCTGTTATTTGTGACCTGGCAAAAAATGCTAGGTCTAATCAGCCTTCTGTTCTGAGGGAAACCTACAGAGAACTGCATTATGGGAGTCGTGGTCACTAAACACAAAGAGCCCCCTAGCCCCAATCTTGCTTGGGGCCCCTCGGTACCCTTGACACGCCACTGGACGCAGTGCAGATCAGGAGCAAAATACCAGAGCACAATGTCTCTGTTTTAAATATTAGCTTTGCATAGTTTTGTTTGTGCTAATTTGCATACAGTCCGACATTACTGCGAGGGAGTTCAGCTTCCCGATGGCCTTGTGTATGAAACTGTTCTTAAGTCGACTGGACCTGGCCTGTAGATTCCGCAGTCTCCTCCCTGAAGGCATTACCTTGAAGAGACTGTGTGATGGGTGCGTAGGGTCCCTGGTGATTCTGACGGCTTTGCGGGTGAGACGGGTGGAGAACATGTCCTTAATGGAGGGGAGAGGAGCTCCACAGATCTTCTCCGCTGCTCTCACGATGCGCTGGAGGCTCCTCCGGCAGGAGGCAGTGCTGGCGCCGTGCCACACAGTGATGGAGCTGGTCAGTGATGGTAGTAACTTGTTGGACTTATGCAATAATTTTATTTTATTGCTATTTCACAGGGATCATCATGGCTGAACAATGTAGAAACATTCAACCTGCACAGGAGAACGATGACCAGACTCTCGCTGCAGCTAAAGAGGCACAGGAGTATGAGGAAAGGGTCAACATTCGTCTGAACATCGCAATCACAGGAGAGTCTGGCTCTGGTAAATCCACTCTGGTCAATGCTCTGAGAGGAATCAAAAATGGAACAGAGGGAGCAGCTCCAACTGGTGCAGCGGAGGAGACAACTATGAAACCAACAGCATACATCCATCCACAGAACGACAACATCAGAATCTGGGATCTGCCTGGAATCGGCACAACCAACTTTACAACTGACAAATACTTGGAGTATGTGGAGTTTGAGAAGTATGACTTCTTCATCATTGTTTCCTGTGATCGCTTCAAAGAAAATGATGCAAAACTGGCAAAAGAAATTCAGAAGATGAAGAAAAAGTTCTACTTTATCCGATCCAAGATCGATCACAACATACGAGACGAGAAAGAGGAAAATCCAAACTTGAATGAGGAGGAGTTCCTTAAACTGATCAGAGAGAACTGCAGCGAAGGTATTTCTTTTGAGATGTATTAATTCTGAGTTTGCCTTGCTCTTTATGTTCTAACAAAGTTGAATTTGTAATTTAACTATTTTTTATTAGTTAAATAACAAATTCAATATTAGTTAATAACTAGTTTTTAAATTATTATTTTTTTATTAGGCCCGAGCGCCATCAGGGGTAGCAAAGGGGCTCTTGTAATCGTATAGACCAAAAACGAGCGCAAAGCGCTCACCTACTCTCAAACATACACTAACGCACTCCTCTCATTGTGCACGTTCCGTGCACATGTATCAGAAAGCAATTGGACAGCAGTGTGAAAAGCGAAGCGGCTGTTTGAAGTTGTCGTAGAATCATAAAAATCGGTACAGACGTGCATCATGGAATGTTGAGCAAAACATATTGTTACGGCAATGCCGTCCGCCATATTGGGTGTCGGCCATGTTAAACTCCAAAGTACTTGGATAACCTTTGTGGATATTCTGCAGCGCAGCCGCAACCCTAAGTAAAATGTAAACATATGCTTCAATTTGCAGATATAGTGTGTACAAATTCATAAAATGTTTTCTCTGTATAATGTCAAATTGAGCGCAGAGTGCTCAGCATTGTCAAAAACACAAAAAAACTTTTTTTTCTGAGAAAACTTTTGTCAGATATTGAGAGCGTTCCGAAAATCCTAAAACTAAGACCCTAGGGAAAAAAGTTAAAAACAAACAAACATAAAGGCAATGCCGTAATTTTAGATTGAGGGAGATAAAAGGGCGCGAAGCGCCCCCTTGCTTTGGGCGGGGTGGTCGGCAATAATTGCCGCTTTGCGGCCATATTTGTGATTAGTTTTCAATCTATCTTCTGTTTTTGTTCTGACTGAATTTTGTCTTAATGCAGAACTGCAGAAGCTGGGCTTTGAGTCTCCAAAGGTCTTCCTTGTGTCTGGTCTCAGACTCCATCTGTACGAATTCAAGGATTTGTGGAAAACTCTGGAAGAGGAGCTCGGTAATTACATCTTTGTATTGTAAAACAAAGCTTAAACAAAGAGAGAAATGAAGCAGGCAGAGCTGGTGCTGGCCCTTCTCGGGCCTTAAGCAAAACTCCACACTGGGGCCCTACAGACAGTTTGCATCCCATGGCTATTGACGGGACATAATGACCTCAATTCAGGACATGTCCCACTGTATGTGAACCACTAACCACGCCACTGTCAGACTGGGATTTAGGACTTCAATTTGTCTATTTTCCCCACTTTTTAAAATAGCAAATGGTCACATTCTCTCTCCTCCTTTGGGACCCGCTGATTTAAAACTAACTGAAACCTGCTCCTGACTGGTTATTTCTGTCTTACTACTGAGAATTAGCCCAACAGTAATTCGTTTTAGACTGTGCACGTTCAGAGAACTAGAGTTACTGAAAGTAACTGCGCTCACGAGAACCATGTGGATTCAACTCCCCTTTGAGACAAATTTGACCAGGGATAACGGCTTTGCTCTCGTCTATTCACCAAACTACTGTCCTGATACTCCGCTAGAGACAATAAGAAGAGAGTTTAAACAAGTGTGTGGCCGATGCAGCCCGAGTCCGAGCAGAGAAAACATGAGAGCATGAGAAGCACTGGCGCCTTGGGAGTGACAGGGGGTAGGAGGTAGGTCTCTCCTGCTCATCCACTTCACCAGACTGCTGCGTTTTGGTGTTATATGTGACAAAGTAGGCGAAGAGTGAGTGGACTCGCTCAGAGAACCTGTCGCTGTAAGAACGCGTTGATTCACAAGCAAAACAACACCGTATTTTGACTGAGATGGGGGCCCTTGCGGCTGCAGGAGCCCCACGCAACTTGCGTAATCTGCTATAGGAAAAAACGGCTCTGGAAGCAGGAGAGACTGTGTTATAATCAGTGTTGCTGCATAATACTTGAAAAAGTAGCAGTAGTGTCTTCGAAGCTCGATAACACTTTGTTGTCAGCAGAGTTTACAGCGAGACTTTATATTGGTATCTTTATGTGGCACAAACTCAAATAGTTACAATTTACTGCAGCATTTCCAGTGAGAAAACGTGCATCTCTCTCCTCCTGTTGTTTACGTTTGTGCCGTGGTCCTCAGGCTGAAAATGTGACTTGTCACGACGCAAGTAGAAAATATCTCTTTAAAATGGAAAATGACTAAAGTAATAATGCACTGTGACTTGGAAAAGCTTTACTCTGATTACTGGTTAGGAAATAGTAATGCGTTAGATTACCCGTTACTGAGAAAAGTAGTCATATTAAAGTAGCACATAACGGATTATAAAACATCTGCATCAGCTGTAACAGACTGGTGTAGAGTGGTCGCTCTCACGATTCTCAGTCGTCAGTTAAATAATTTCGCTAAATCCAGTCGTGCGTGGGTGTATTCCAAAATGACAACGGGTTCATGGGGCTCACACTGTGAAAGAGTGGATCAGGGAGCATGAGATGGATCGGTCGCCAAAGAGTCCAGATCTTTGGTCAATTGAGGATCTTTGGCATGTGCTGGAGAAGGCTTTGTGCAAGGGTCACACTCTCCCATCATCAATACAAGATCTTGGCAACACCGGATCTTTGGATATTGTTTAGCTATTTGAAACAAAACCGCAGAATATGCTGCTGTAATCAAAACTACAATTTTATACCAGGTATTAGAGTGGGTGAGATTATTTTTATACAAAAAAATAGGCCGACAGATGAAAAGGTTTACGGTCAATTAAATCATTTGGTTGCAATTGAAAGAACCGAGCAGACATAACAATTAAGCTGAGAGCCAAGGATGCTTAGTCTCTGAGAAGGGAGAATCTGCAGTCCAGAGTAAAAGAATACATTGGTATAACCTTATGCAAATACAAGGTAAAGAGGCCTTCATCAATAATGCTAAGAATTCCAAGACGAGATACTTTTACTTTACTTATTCTGTTGATGTTTTTAAGAGCAAACTCAAACCATATTTGTTGCTTACTTACTATGACAATATGGAAAAGGGAACACAACTGAACGCATGAGGCATCGGGCGATATTTACAAAAACATATATCCATAACTTTTTAAATGTTCCATCAAAGGTGCTCAGTCAGGAAGAAGAGCCGTAGCAGTTTTGCACAGCCTCTACAGCCTCTAAGAACATGCAGTACCTGTATCACATCAGTAGTTTAGTAAGACCTTTTGTACAATTAAAACAGTGATTCCCAAAGTGGGGTCCGGGGCCCCCTGGTTGGCCTCAGAGACACTACAGGGGGGCCCCCAAAGGTTGTCTACAAAACAACTACATTGAAAAAAATTCATTTTAAAGCAGTACTGAGTGACTTGTTTACCGTAATAAATCCTTTCCGTCGTCTCTCTGGGGGTAATACAAGTGTTAATGGGATGATTGGGGGGTCTTTCATCTCCCCCTGGTGTCTCTGGCCAGAAAACCACATTTGCAACTTGACTGCCACCAGACCGGAGCAAAAAATACACACTAATGGAATCACCAAGAAGAAGCTAACAGGCTAACGGGCAAAGCTAACGCCACTTTAAACAGTATTTACAGCCAAGTTTGAATTAAAAAAAATATCTCCATTGTGTAATTGGATGAACAATATCCCTCTGTCCCTTTGCTTTTTCTGTCTGCGTAGTATTTACTCTCACGGACAATTAATAAGTAAAAAAATCGCAACTTGCTACGACACCTGCAATTGCACTTATGGCCTCTAGGGGCAAAAGTTACTTAGTACTGCTCGTACTGCTTTAAAAGGTAAATACATTTATTTGGAGAAACATAATAGTTCGAACCAGTATTTAGCTTTACCATCATTGCTAGATGTTGCTTTTTATGTAATTTTAGCTGCAGAATAATAGAAAATTCCTTAGAATAGAGTACATTTTATGATTTGGGGGGCATAGAGAGATTTTCAGATCGATAAGGAGGCCGCGATGTCCCAGACTTTGGGAATGGCTGAATTAGAAGAACAAAAAGATAGGGCTCAGTGCATTGTCACTCCTAGGGCAGCGGTGCTTAGGCTGTGGGTTAGAGCTGTACCTCGCTGAACTGACCACAGGCTGTTTCGAAGTGGAACGATTGGCATTTGCTTAAATGTGGAATCAAAAACCTGCTTGTAACCTGGTTACTGTAGAAGGATACGTCAAATTTCTTTTAGCTGATGCCATTCTCAATTGCCAACAATTAAAGGTCTGCTCTGATTCACTCCACTGCCTGATAAAGCTGTATACAACCTGTAACATGCATATAACTTAATTATAATTAATTCACATCAACAATCAGATGTGTGGGAGGCGTTGTGTAAGATGCAGCAAACTGTTTATGCTCAACTTCATTCGATTTTCAAGGCTTATAACGTGAGGAAATGCAGCTTTAATGTTTGCTAAGTGACTCAACAATGATTGTTTCAATTTGATTTCATCAATGTTTCCCAGGGACTATTATGGCTGATCCCTATGAAGAAGAAATAAAAACTGCACTTGAGAATAATAACTTGGCTCTAGTGGCTGTCAAAGCAAAGAAGTTTTTGGACAGGTTAAAAAATGTTTGTGTGAACATCGCAATCACAGGAGAGTCTGGCTCTGGTAAATCCACTCTGGTCAATGCTCTGAGAGGAATCAGAAATGGAACAGATGGAGCAGCTAAAACTGGTGCAGCGGAGGAGACAACTATGAAATCAACAGAATACATCCATCCACAGAACGACAAGATTAAAATCTGGGATCTGCCCGGGATTGGCACAACCAACTTTACAGCTGATAAATACCTGCAGCATGTGGGGTTTGAGAAGTACGACTTCTTCATCATTGTTTCCAGTGATCGCTTCAGAGAAAATGATGCAAAACTGGCAAAAGAAATTCAGAAGATGAAGAAAAAGTTCTACTTTGTTCGATCCAAGATCGATCACAACATACGAGATGAAAAAGAGGAAGATCCAAACTTTAATGAGGAGGAGTTCCTTAATCAGATCAGGGAGAACTGCATCAAAGGTATTTCTTTTGTGATTTACTAATTCTGAGTCTGCTCTGCTGTTTATGTTCTAATTTTATTAACCAACCTTTTTCCCAATGCAGAACTTAAGAAACTGGGCATTGAGTCTCCAAAGGTTTTCCTGCTGTGCAGTCATGATCTCCATCTGTACGAATTTGAGGATTTTTGTAAAACTCTTAATGAGGACCTTCCAGAACTCCAGAGGGATGCTCTTCTCCTGGCTCTGCCCAACATCAGTCCGGACGTCATCGAACAGAAGAAAAAAGCTTTAGAAAGCAGAATAAAATGGTACGCTTTAGCCTCAGCAGTGGGTGCAGCTGTTCCAGTGCCTCGACTCTCTGAGATGGTTGACATGGAGATTATGTCAACATTTGCAGAGCAGTGCCAAAATTCATTTTGTCTTAGTCTTAAGTCACTGCAGAAGCTGTCCGATGTCAGTGGTGTCCCTTTAGAGGATCTGAAGATGGAAATAAAATCCTCCCTTACAGCATGTCGAATTAACAGAGAGCGTGTGCTAAACGAGTTGACCGTTGGTGCTTCTTACATTAGAGAAAAGATAGTAAAGGAAGGGGACAGGTGTGTTCCATTTATTGAAATACCTGTTGCAATGACTCTTTCTGGTGTTACAACCTACTTTGGACTTCAATATATACTAAAGACACAGGCTGAGGATGCACAACGGGTTTTTAATAAAGCCTTGAGAAGAAACACATCCAGTGAATAGCAGCCTTTTTACAAATCAATGTGTAGATGTAACGAGCTGTTAGACAGTTACAGTAAATCCAGAACGTCTTTACATTTTTTAGCACCAAAGTCCATCTCTGACATGTTAGAGCCGTATGAACCATCTCGGGCCCTGAGAACTTCAGGGAGGGGTCTCCTGGTGGTTCCCAGAGTCAGGACTAAACACGCTGAGGCTAAAGCTAAAATCTGGAACAGTCTTCATGAGGATGTGAGACAGGCCTCAACTCTGACAATGTTCAAATCCAGGCTGAAAACAGCTCTTTTTACCCGAGCAGATGAAAACTGAAAGTATTTTATCTGCACTCTGGCCTTTTTACTGTAACTTGTGTATGAAATGTGCTTTTCAAATAAACATGCCTTGCCTAAGCATTCCAGCAGCGTGCCAGTTCATGATGCCAGAGCACAGTTAATGACATCAGTGGGTAAAAGGACAAACAACATTCACATCTTCATTTCGACACCTATGGCTTCTGATTGTTAAGGTCCGCACACACTACACGATTTTTATGCCCGATTCTCAGTCGCGCCGAGTCCTCCCGAGTCGTGTCTAGTCGAAGCAGTCGCAGAGAGTCGTGTCGCGTAATGTGTGTGTGTGTGTGGGGGGGGGGGGGAGGGCGACTGGACTCGTGTCGTGTGGGCAGCAGTCAGTCGCAGGAAATCAGACATGTTTGATTTTTAAGTCAGATTTTTGACGCACAGGAGAAACTTGGGTAATTTCACTGTCCCCAAAGTGAACACACAGAAAGCAGCGGCCAATGACAGAGTGAAATAAAAACAGAAAGACACCGCCGCGCCTCATTTTTCATTTCTCCGTGAAAAACAGCGGCACAAACGGCTCATTTCATGGCCACAGCCCCACACGAAACACAGCACAACTTTATATCACCAAACGTTCACGAGAACCACCTTTTCAGGCTACATTTTAACCGCGAACAGAGTTTAGCGGCACTTACTGAGTTTGGAGACGGACTGTTCAGCTTCACCTCGTCGCTAGCGGCTCGCCTCTCTCCGCTGTCTCCTCCATCTCGAGGCGGAGGCCCGTCTCCTTTTCTTATTAAATCCACTGAAATATGTCCCGCTTCTTCGTGTCACTGTCTTTTATCTCCATGTGACAGAACTATAGCTAAGTGTTTCGGCTTCGTAGCAGTAGGAGCCTTGCACTGCGATGTTGTGACACTGTTGACACCACTGACCAAACTGGGACGCGCACACGTTTTCGCACGCTCACAAACACAGGCCTCTCTTTACGGATCTGGGGTCAGTTTTTGAAGCTGGAGGAGAAATGAAGCGGTGGAGAGGACAGACGGTGTTATAAACATCAGCTGTTTGTCAGAATCCTGTCGCGTGTTCGCTCTGACGATTCTCAGTCGTTAAGTGTAAACCCCAGACGTTCTATAATCGCACTGAATCCAGTCGTGTAGTGTGGACCCCCCATTCAATAGAAAATCGTGTAAGACTAGAAAAATTGTGTAGTGTGTTCTAAATGCAGAAGCCCCTTATGAGAGACTAACAGGCCCGGTTAGAACCATGAGGCCGTCCTTCTGTGGTCCCACCACCTGCAGGGGGCGCCATAGGGGCTGGTGCAGCTCCAACAGCTGCCCCCACCACCCGGCAACGGACAAGTGGAAGAAAATGGATGGATGGATGTTCTAAATGATGACGCTGTAATTTGCTGAACAAGGCAGAAGGCAGAATGGAATAGGAAAAAAGGGAGGTGGCACTGCCTCTATAAGCATAAATACTCTTGCCACCAAACCTATTTTATTTGATCAATACACGAGTTTCGAGCACCGCACAGTTATCTTTAGTAACCCCCCGATTCTATGTGTCACTATCTATAGACCGCCCAAAAGATGTCCCCTTTTTATTAATGAATTCTCAGACTTTCTATCAATTTTACACAGCTCCTTTAATATGATCATTTTAATCTACACATAGACAACGTTGTAGACCCATTTCTGCCGAGTTTTTAAATGTTCTTAATTATATGGATTTCACCCAAAACATGTCACGCAGCCGACTCATGAGAAAGGGCCCAGTCTGGACCTGGTCATGACGTATGACCTGTCCACTACTGTGTCCTCTGTGATCGACCTCTGACCTCTGTCCACTACTGTGTCCTCTGTGATCGACCTCTGACCTCTGTCCACTACTGTGTCCTCTGTTATCGACCTCTGACCTCTGTCCACCACTGTGTCCTCTGTGATCGACCTCTGACCTCTGTCCACTACTGTGTCCTCTGTTATCGACCTCTGACCTCTGTCCACTACTGTGTCCCCTGTTATCGACCTCTGACCTCTGTCCACTACTGTGTCCTCTGTTATCGACCTCTGACCTCTGTCCACTACTGTGTCCTCTGTTATCGACCTCTGACCTCTGTCCACTACTGTGTCCTCTGTGATCGACCTCTGACCTCTGTCCACTACTGTGTCCTCTGTGATCGACCTCTGACCTCTGTCCACTACTGTGTCCTCTGTGATCGACCTCTGACCTCTGTCCACTACTTTGTCCTCTGTTATCGACCTCTGACCTCTGTCCACTACTGTGTCCTCTGTGATCGACCTCTGACCTCTGTCCACTACTGTGTCCTCTGTGATCGACCTCTGACCTCTGTCCACTACTGTGTCCTCTGTTATCGACCTCTGACCTCTGTCCACTACTGTGTCCTCTGTTATCGACCTCTGACCTCTGTCCACTACTGTGTCCTCTGTGATCGACCTCTGACCTCTGTCCACTACTGTGTCCTCTGTTATCGACCTCTGACCTCTGTCCACTACTGTGTCCTCTGTGATCGACCTCTGACCTCTGTCCACCACTGTGTCCTCTGTGATCGACCTCTGACCTCTGTCCACTACTGTGTCCTCTGTGATCGACCTCTGACCTCTGTCCACTACTGTGTCCTCTGTGATCGACCTCTGACCTCTGTCCACTACTGTGTCCTCTGTTATCGACCTCTGACCTCTGTCCACCACTGTGTCCTCTGTGATCGACCTCTGACCTCTGTCCACTACTGTGTCCTCTGTGATCGACCTCTGACCTCTGTCCACTACTGTGTCCTCTGTTATCGACCTCTGTCCACTACTGTGTCCTCTGTGATCGACCTCTGACCTCTGTCCACCACTGTGTCCTCTGTGATCGACCTCTGACCTCTGTCCACCACTGTGTCCTCTGTGATCGACCTCTGACCTCTGTCCACTACTGTGTCCTCTGTGATCGACCTCTGACCTCTGTCCACTACTGTGTCCTCTGTTATCGACCTCTGACCTCTGTCCACCACTGTGTCCTCTGTTATCGACCTCTGACCTCTGTCCACTACTGTGTCCTCTGTTATCGACCTCTGACCTCTGTCCACCACTGTGTCCTCTGTGATCGACCTCTGACCTCTGTCCACTACTGTGTCCTCTGTTATCGACCTCTGACCTCTGTCCACTACTGTGTCCTCTGTTATCGACCTCTGACCTCTGTCCACTACTGTGTCCTCTGTGATCGACCTCTGACCTCTGTCCACTACTGTGTCCTCTGTTATCGACCTCTGACCTCTGTCCACTACTGTGTCCTCTGTGATCGACCTCTGACCTCTGTCCACTACTGTGTCCTCTGTTATCGACCTCTGACCTCTGTCCACCACTGTGTCCTCTGTTATCGACCTCTGACCTCTGTCCACCACTGTGTCCTCTGTGATCGACCTCTGACCTCTGTCCACTACTGTGTCCTCTGTTATCGACCTCTGACCTCTGACCACTACTGTGTCCCCTGTTATCGACCTCTGACCTCTGTCCACTACTGTGTCCTCTGTTATCGACCTCTGACCTCTGTCCACTACTGTGTCCTCTGTTATCGACCTCTGACCTCTGTCCACTACTGTGTCCTCTGTGATCGACCTCTGACCTCTGTCCACTACTGTGTCCTCTGTGATCGACCTCTGACCTCTGTCCACTACTGTGTCCTCTGTTATCGACCTCTGACCTCTGTCCACTACTGTGTCCTCTGTGATCGACCTCTGACCTCTGTCCACTACTGTGTCCTCTGTGATCGACCTCTGACCTCTGTCCACTACTGTGTCCTCTGTGATCGACCTCTGACCTCTGTCCACTACTGTGTCCTCTGTTATCGACCTCTGACCTCTGTCCACTACTGTGTCCTCTGTTATCGACCTCTGACCTCTGTCCACTACTGTGTCCTCTGTGATCGACCTCTGACCTCTGTCCACTACTGTGTCCTCTGTTATCGACCTCTGACCTCTGTCCACTACTGTGTCCTCTGTGATCGACCTCTGACCTCTGTCCACCACTGTGTCCTCTGTGATCGACCTCTGACCTCTGTCCACTACTGTGTCCTCTGTGATCGACCTCTGACCTCTGTCCACTACTGTGTCCTCTGTTATCGACCTCTGTCCACTACTGTGTCCTCTGTGATCGACCTCTGACCTCTGTCCACCACTGTGTCCTCTGTGATCGACCTCTGACCTCTGTCCACTACTGTGTCCTCTGTGATCGACCTCTGACCTCTGTCCACTACTGTGTCCTCTGTTATCGACCTCTGACCTCTGTCCACCACTGTGTCCTCTGTGATCGACCTCTGACCTCTGTCCACTACTGTGTCCTCTGTGATCGACCTCTGTCCACTACTGTGTCCTCTGTGATCGACCTCTGACCTCTGTCCACCACTGTGTCCTCTGTGATCGACCTCTGACCTCTGTCCACCACTGTGTCCTCTGTGATCGACCTCTGACCTCTGTCCACCACTGTGTCCTCTGTGATCGACCTCTGACCTCTGTCCACTACTGTGTCCTCTGTGATCGACCTCTGACCTCTGTCCACTACTGTGTCCTCTGTTATCGACCTCTGTCCACTACTGTGTCCTCTGTGATCGACCTCTGACCTCTGTCCACCACTGTGTCCTCTGTGATCGACCTCTGACCTCTGTCCACCACTGTGTCCTCTGTGATCGACCTCTGACCTCTGTCCACTACTGTGTCCTCTGTGATCGACCTCTGACCTCTGTCCACTACTGTGTCCTCTGTGATCGACCTCTGACCTCTGTCCACTACTGTGTCCTCTGTTATCGACCTCTGACCTCTGTCCACCACTGTGTCCTCTGTTATCGACCTCTGACCTCTGTCCACTACTGTGTCCTCTGTTATCGACCTCTGACCTCTGTCCACCACTGTGTCCTCTGTTATCGACCTCTGACCTCTGTCCACTACTGTGTCCTCTGTGATCGACCTCTGACCTCTGTCCACTACTGTGTCCTCTGTTATGGACCTGGCAGTCTCTGACCAGTACTGTGTGTTTTTTAATGTCACCGGTTTTATCCAGCGAGAATCCTCGGCAAAAACTGTGAGGAAACATAATCTCCCCCCTGAAGTGGCTGCAAAAATAATTGATGCTTTACAACAGATTCCTCCTGTGATTTATCTGCTAACTGCGATTTTATTGTAGACAATTTTTACAGTAAACTACTCCTCGCCCTCGATGCAGTTGCACCATTCAAACTTAAAAAGATGAATCCCAAACCCCCTCCCCCCTGGAGAAACGAGGAACTAAAGCAACTCAAGAGAAATTGCAGGAAGGCCGAGAGGAGATGGAGGAAATTCAAAATAACAATACATTTTCAAACATTCCGTGCTCAACAAAAGACCTACAACACAGCAATAAGAAATGCTAGAAATAAATTATTTTCCACAATAATCACCAACCACAAAAATAACCCAAAGGTTCTATTCTCAACAATAGAAAATGTTTTAAATCCTGATTCTAACAGACCTCCTTTAAACCCCACAGACGCTCTCTGTGAGGCGTTTGCAGACCAGGGGAAAGATAGACACTATCAGATGTAATATTTTAGCTCCCCAAAGTAACACTGTTTTAAATACATCTGGTTGTTTACTTGTTCCAGAAGAAACACTGCACAGTTTTGTCCAGGTTAAAGCTGAGATGATAAAGTTCTCTCCTCAGTGAGGCCCACCACATGTCCTTTAGACCCGGTCCACCACATGTCCTTTAGACCCGGTCCACCACATGTCCTTTAGACCCGGTCCACCACATGTCCTTTAGACCCGGTCTCAACCCCGTTTTTTAAAAACATTGTATGAATCATTTAAAGATGAGCTTTTAAACATGATGAATTGCTCTCTCTTCAGACGGGGGTCTTCCCTGCTGCCTTTAAGGGGGCGGTGGTGAGGCCTCTGCTGAAGAAGAGCAATTTGGACGTAATGATTTTAACAATTTTAGACCGGTATCCAACTTACCATTTTTAAGCAAAATCTTAGAAAATGTGTCTTTATCCAACTTAATGATTTTATAAATGCACATGACGTCCTTGAGAAATTCCAGTCTGGCTTTAGGGTAAACCACAGCACCGAGACGGCCCTTTTAAAGATTTTAAACTATTTTAGATAAAATTATGATTCCAAAAGGTTGACAGTGTTGGTTCTACTGGATCTGAGCGCCGCTTTTGATACAGTCGACCATACTATTCTTTTAACTCGTTTAAAACACATCGGCCTCTCTGGTGCTGTCCACAAATGGTTTACATCCTACCTCACAGACAGGACATTCATGGTGAGTGTGGATACCTGCTCCTCTAAGGTCCATAGAATTACATGTGGTGTGCCCCAGGGTTCGATTTTAGACCCAGTGCTTTTTAACCTGTATATGCTCCCTCTTGGTGATGTCATCAGGAGACATGGAGTCAACTTTCATAGCTGATGATACACAGTTGTACATCTCCATGTCTCCTGAGGACACCAGGCCAATGGATGCACTTTTTAACTGCATTTTAAATATCAAATCCTGGATGGCAGAAAACCTTCTCCAGCTTAACCAGGACAAAACTGAGGTTTTAGTCATCGGTCCTCAGGCCCAGAGAGAGAAACTTTTACCCAAACTACAGTCATGGTCTTTTAATCCTTCCTCACAGGTGAAGAACCTGGGTCGGATTTTTGACTCTGAGCTGACTTTAATTCCACATATTAAGAATATCACAGAGATAGAAAGTCCTGCTCAGCCCGCAGCTTAGATAAAGACCAACGGGGAGGAGTTAGGGTTGGCCCGGCTCCTCCCCTCTAATCACAGCTACTCTGACCTGTGGGTAAACACCTTTGAAGTAGAGCGTCTCTAACAATCTGCTAACCTCAGTATCGGTCAGTCCTGTCCTATTCATAGATGATCACTACCCATTAGCTGGATGGGTCTGGATAGACCACAGGAGGCTACGGTCTATCCAGACCCAAACCTCCCGCCACTTGAACAGTTTTTCCCTCCGCCATCAGACTCATGAACAATAATAAGACCCAATAACTTAGTTACAGACTCATGGATGTTTCTGCTCTGTTGCACTGTGCGGTGTTTCCACACTCAGATCTGCTGCTGTCACTTATCACTTTATCACTTTACTTTATACTCATACACATCTGTAAATATAATCCCTCGGCGGGAGCTCACAACAGTACTACGCAGGAAACTACATTAGGGACTTTGCTAACAATTATTTAGGACAGAAATAATCTTGCATCTATTACCTGGCATCGCGGAGGAGGGGGCACCACGGCACAAACGCCAGAACACGCTAGGCGGAAGTCAGAAGGCGCGCAAGGGGAAGTTTTATGCGGCTGCACGCTGGCGCCACCTTGTGGTGCAAAGTGCACCTTGCACACAGACATAACTCATCAATAAATATCCCTGGTCCTATCTTCAACTGTTGTTCCACCACACAGTGTTAGTTCTAAATAATAATAATAATCATATATTCAGCCTTTTGGATGAGAGGCGAAACGTTCGAAGACTTCAACTACTGAGTACAGAAGATGAATCAAGTACCTTCATTGAATAATAATCATGGTCAAGGTCAAAGTTTATTTATAAAGCACATTTAAAATACAGTTGACACTGCACAAAGTGCTGTACATTCATCCATCCACTTTCTTCCACGTGTCCGTTGCCGGGTCGTGGGGGCAGCTGTTGGAGCTGCACCAGCTCCTATGGCGCCCCCTGCAGGTGGTGGTCCACAGAAGGACGGCCTCATGGTTCTAACCGGGCCTGTTGGTCTCTCATAAGGGGCCTCTGAACCGCTCTTTGTCTGACCCGTCACCTAGGACCTGTTTGCCCTGGGAGACCCTACCAGGGGCACGAAGCCCCTGACAACAGAGCTCCAGGGTCAGTCAGGCTCAAACCCTCCCCCACGTTAAGGTGGCTCATGCTGTACATTACAAAAAAAGTGCTGAGCCAAAGCAATAAGAGACAAAAGTGGGCAGGGCAAAATAAGGTGAATATATTTAATGAGCTGAACTAGAAATACAAGTTCTATTTTCTTTTCATAATTTTGCTGACAAGCAAAAATTCCTCGAAGTAGAATTACACTATTCTATAATAAAGCAGTTCTAAGTAACTTGTTTACCTTAATAAATCCTTTCCGTAGTCCCTCTGGGGGTAATACAAGTGTTAATGGAATGATCGGGGGGTCTTTCATCTCCCCCTGGTGTCTCTGGACAGAAAACCACAATTGCAACTTACACTGCACCGACCCGGAGACCCAATACACACTAATGAAATCACAAAGAACAGGCTAACGGGCAAAGCTAACTGCGGGCTAGCTCCACTTAAACAGTATTTACAGCCAAGGTTGAGTGAAAACAATGATCTCCATTGTGTAACTGGATGAACAATATCCCTCTGTCTTTTGTCTTTTCTGTCAGCGTAGTATTTACTCTCACGGACAATTAATGAGTAAAAAAAAAACACAACATGCAGAATGCTGCTACACAGCCAGCGAACCATGCCAGGCGGACGATCTAGCCCTAAGGGTTCGAATGCATGATGGAGGCTAATCAGCTTCCAGGAAATAAAATACTAAAGACTGCTATTGTTCTTTTCAACTCCGGTTTTATTATTATTTGCTTAAAGTATGGAGATTCTGAATGATTTTTTTTTCCAGCATTTTTGAGCTCTGTGAAATTTGCATTTGGCTTGCTCACACATTCGATACATTTGCCCAGCAATGTAATAAAAATACATAATAAATTAAAGTCCATTATAAAATCAGTTTGTTGCAGACTGGTGACTGAAGGTGCAGCAGTTATATTCACCTCTAAAAGTAAGGTGCACATAAAAAGAGCTTTGTGGCGAAATACTTTGACAGATCTGAAACAAATCTGTTATTTTCATGAAATAAAAAAGGTTTTCATGTATTTTTAAAGATTTTTTATAGAAAGTATGGGTTTTTCCTCAATAGCATTTAGGTCATTTGATCCAGTGAAGCAGGCCCGGACTGGCCATATAGTTCGGCAACTCCCGAAACACCACTCCCTCCCCGTGTGCGTGGGCCGGTCCAAACTAAATTATGCCAGGGCTGAATTGTTGTCCCAGTCCGGCCCTGCAGTGAAGCCACAAAGCTTGTTTTATGTGCACCTTACTTTCAGCGGTGAGATTAAGTACAGTAATTTGCTGACGGTAAATTTGCTGTACTTGATAAAGTATCGATACTTGGTAATGCAGCAAAGTATTGCAATACAATCTGATATTTTGGCCCAGACTTACTAATAACATCTACAATATTCCATTGATTCATTCATTTAGGTATGAAGCTGAAGATTACATAGCGCGCACCTCGTCACAAACGTTATTGCCTAAAGCCTGCGTTCAGAAACACGAGATCGTCATGAGTGCGATGTACTTGCCTGACAGTCCAGTCTGAATGTAATTAATTCAATCAATCAATCAATCAATCAAGTTTAATTTCTAAAGTGCTTTACAGCAACCAAAGTTTACCAAAGTGCTGTACACAATAAAAATACAAAAAAAAAAAAAAATACATCATTAGAAACAGACCATTATCACATTCACAAAAAAGTGCCACAGAACTATGTGTCAAATGCCTCTAAACACATGAGTCTTTAGTTTTGTTTGCTTTGAACATGGGCAGGGCTGTGACCGAAATGAGTTCCAGAATTTTGGACCTGCCACAACAAAAGCACGATTACCCCATTGTTTGTAATGTGACCTGGGCACCTTGAGCAGATGGTGCTGAGCAGAACATAGGGCTTTGCTGGACCGAGAGCCAATGCAGGGGGTAAAGGACGGGTGTGATATGGTCGTGTTTGTGGGAGTTGGTGAGGAGCCGGGCAGCAGCATTTTGCACGAGCTGTAGTCTGTGTATGAAGGTCTGATTGAGTTGTACAGGGCATTGCAGTTCATATAATTTTTCAATAGTAATAATAACAATAATAATAATAATAAGCTTCACACATAAACAATCGGGATGTGTAGGCAATATTGTGGAAACAAGTTGGGTGAGCAGCAAAAGTTTTTTAAATTGTGTTATTTGGTTTATTTGATAGGGACAGACTTTAGTCAGTTTTTACTGACTGAGAAGGGGAAAAATATAGTACAGCTTTAAATGTTTGCTCAGTGACTGAAAGAGAATTGATTCTGTTTAATTTCATTGTTATTTCTCAGGGATCATCATGGCTGATGATACAGAAGAAATTCAAACTGCGCTTCAGAACAGTGACCTGCCTTTAGCAGCTCAAAAGGCTCTGGAGTATTTGGACAAAATAAAGACTGTTTCTCTGAACATCGCGATCACAGGAGAGTCTGGCTCTGGGAAATCTACACTGGTCAATGCTCTGAGAGGAATCAGAAATGGAAAAGAAGGAGCAGCTCCGACTGGTGCAGCGAAAGAGACCACCAAGGAGAAAACAGAATACATCCATCCACAGAACAACAACATCAAAATCTGGGATCTGCCTGGAGTCGGCACCATAAAGTTTAAAGCTGATAAATACCTGGAGCATGTGGGGTTTGAGAAGTACGACTTCTTCATCATTGTTTCCAGTGATCGCTTCAGAGAAAATGATGCAAAACTGGCAAAAGAAATTCAGAAGATGAAGAAAAAGTTCTACTTTGTTCGATCCAAGATCGATCACAACATACGAGACGAGAAAGAGGAAGATCCAAACTTGAATGAGGAGGAGTTCCTTAATCAGACCAGGGAGAACTGCATCAAAGGTATTTCATTTGTGATTTGATCATTTGAAATCTGCTCTGCTCTTTATGTTTTTGTTAATTATTGTAAATAATGTTATTCTCCAACCTTTGTCCCAATGCAGAACTTCAGAAACTGGGCATCGAGTCTCCAAAGATCTTCCTTGTGTCTGGTAAGAAACTTCATCTGTACGAATTCAATGATTTGCGTAAAACTCTCTTGGTGGACCTTCCTAAACATCAGAGAGACGTTCTTCTCCTGGCTCTGCCCAACATCAGTCTGGACATCATCCAACAGAAGAAACGGACTTTGGGAAGCAAAATAATGTTGCTCACTGTAGCTTCAGCAGCAGGTGCACTTGTGCCAGTGCCTGGTCTCTCAGTGGGTGTTGATCTGAGTCTGATTGTTTCATTTGCAAAACACTGTACGAATTCCCTGGGTCTTACTCATGAGTTACTGCAGAAGTTGTCTGATGTTAGTGGTGTGTCTTTAGAGGATCTCAAGGCTGAACTAAAATCACCTCTGGCAGGAGTTACAATTACCTCAGCTCTTGTGCGACAAGTGTTGACCAGGTTTGCTGCTTACATTGCAGCAACAACAGTAGAAGAAGGAGCCAGGTTTGTTCCAGTTTTTGGAACAGCTGTTGCTATGAGTCTTTCGGGTGTTACCACATACAAAGCTCTCAAATACATACTGAACTCACTGGCTGAAGACACTCAACGGGTTTTTATTAAAGCCCTGGGCCTGAACACATCTGTGTGAATTACTTACAGTTTATCTGCAAATTCGTACGTCTTATATTTATCCACATGTGATTTCTCTGCAATGGTTGACGGCAATAATTCATTACTTTAGTGTTTATGTGTATGAGTAAAAAAAATACATTTTCCATTTGCAATTTGTATGTAACACTTATTATTCTACTCACTGTTTTAGTTTGATTTTTTTAATATACAGTTTGTAATGGCAAACCACTCACATGTCTGTATAAACCACAGTTAATGACATGCATGCACAAATATTGCTCAAGTGAGCTTTTTGACCTTATAGTTATGTTTTCTTCACTTTTTTAAACTGGTGTCAAACTAAAAGGCTGTTGGATTGAAGTGTTGCAGTTGATAGTGATGTTTGTGATGAGAGTGAAGGGGGTCAAAGTAGAGCCACTCTGAGCTGTTTTCTCTCACACACAAAGGGTAGTACAGTAAAAGACATCTGAAAAACTGTGAAAAGTTGTGAAATTGTTAATAGCTGGTCAGAGGGATGCAGGACACAAAATTAGCAAATGTTTTGTTGCCGTTGGAAGTGAGATGGCAGGACAAAAGACACAACGTAACGGTCAAAGCAGGAACCCATTATCTACCAGTGCTGTGATCTTCAACCGCTGTAACTGACCTGAAGTGTCCAGAAGTGTCTAAAAGTGTTTAGACCTGAGAGGCATCACCAATGTGAGAAAGGGTAAACACCACCACTATTGATCAGGACACAAAGACTTAAACGTTTAGACTGGGACAGCTCTTTCTAAGGTTTTATGGACTGATGAGATAAGAGTGTAACATCACCTAAAGAAACATCCTCTAAAAACTGGCAGGAGGTGTGGGAGTCCAGTTTCAATTCCACTTTCAAATTTCCATCTTACTCATCTGTAATGATACCTGCCTAAACAGTGCTCCTCCTCCATCTTTCTGCCTCCAAATTCAGAGTAGAGCTTTATGCCCATCACGGGTCCCATTCACCAGTCTATCCAAAGTCACTCTGATCCCAACAGTCCATAAAACCTCTGTCTTTGACGCAGTCGAAACACATTAGCTTGTGTCACTTGCGGATTTAATGTGGAACTAAACGTACGTTTCTAGCCCATTCCTGTGCTGAGTTATGGATTTTTAAAGAAATAACCAGAATGCTCACTCCAGCCACTAGGGGGCATCTTAAATAAAAAAAATTAAAAAAGGAAATAATTTCAGACATGTCCAGCAGAGGGCACTAAGATTATAAGAGATCAGGATATGAACAGCATATTATAACCATGTGGTAAATGGTCAGTCTGCCCCAGGGCGGCTGTGGCTACAATAGTAACTTACCGCCATGTGAAGTGAATGAATATAATGACTATATTTGTTTCTTTGAGAAACATGTGACACAGGCTGGTAAAGCACAATAAGTGTAAGCTGTTGTTATTTATGAGGCCACAGTCCCGCGACCCGCCGTCCGGACTGAATTTCGGCCCAAACAGACTGGACGCCACTGGCTTATGTGTTTTATCAAAGGTTGGCGGTTTTCCACTTTTCCCACATTGGTGATGCCCCTCGGTTCTGAATACTTGTATTTCTGGACACTTCACGTCAGTTACAGCTCGTATAGTCAGTGGACTCCTGGATGCTCCACCCAGATACTTCTTCAGAGTTTTCCAGCCATCTCACTTCTTTCGACCCTGATGGCTGTTGGCCACAAAACGTTTGATAGTTCTGTGGTCCCATGCCAAAATTTTGGGAAATTTTAAGAGCGCTGCATCCCTGCTATTAACAATTTATGACTTTTCAATGTTTTCCAAATGTCTTTTACTGCCAATTTTGTGAGAGGGAAATTGGCTGCATAATAATTCTGCACCTGATTCAGAGCATGGACCTGCTTTAATCACACTCTTAAACATTTCCACCACCTGGGACGCTTCACTCATTTGCAGTGCCAAAGTACCAAAGATATATTATTGTATTATTGTAAAGATTACATTTCTATCCATCTGTTCATCTATAAAGGTTTGTGGTGGTGTGTGAAGCTTGTTTCCAATAACATGTGATGTAGGGGGTTTATTTAGGGATTGTATTTCTTTTTCTGGGGTATATTTTAAATGCTTCTCTGTATTTTTCTCTATTTGAACTTATTTTCCTGGAGATGTAAAGCCTGTGAGATCATTTCAAACTCTTCAAAGACATACACAGTTTGATTTATTTTGGCAAAATGATCTTTTTAAATAAGTTTATGTTTAGGCTTAACTGTGTGAATAAACAAGTTTGACAGCAACATTGTTTTTGGCTTTAAGCGTGTTCATTCCTAAGAGATATCTGCAGAAATGATATTTTTAATTGCACAAAATTGTAATGAATTTAATCGGAATTAATTGAAGAAAGTCTCGGACTAGATAAGCGCCTCTTCGGGTCGAACGTAGGTGTGACACTACACTGGTAGGTCATATTTCTTATAAAATGTTTATTTTTGTCATGGTTTTATCTAAAGAAATAGACAGTCAATAAAGTAGAGTTACACAAACTTTGATCCAGAGGGGAAACTAGAGCAGCTCTGTTGCGCAATAAAACTCTCTTTGTTTACATTAGGCAAATCCAGTTTCACCGGTTCATGGTGAAATAAAAGAGAGAAAACAAACCTGAAACTAATCCTCATAAATGATTCAAACGTTACAATAGTGATGAGCCGCACTATGGCCTAGTGGTTGCAGTTGAAGCATATATGCAGCGTTGTGAGTTTGACCCTAATGTGTAATGTGTAATGGACGCTCATGAAAAAGAGGGTCTCGTACTCTCATTGGGCCTTCCCTGTATAAATAAAGATAAAATAAAAAAAATAACAAATAAAATGTGTTGAAAGTCTCTCTTTTCACCGTGTTTCACACTAAATTACTGTGTTAAAGACTATGGACCAAAAAAGCTTCATAAATAAAGAGTCTTGGTGGGGCAGCGTGAGCATTCCAGCTGTGGGACAGTCAATGACATCAGGGGGTGTGGTGACAAAGGGAAGGCAACTTTATTTATACCGCACATTTCGTACACAGGGCAACTCAACAGGACAAACGACTCTCACATCTCCAGAGTTCAACACCTGTGGCGTCTGACTCTAAGGTAACACGTTTTATTTATTTACTGATAATACAAAATACATCAGAATTCAAAGAGGCGTGTTCTTAATGATGACGCTGTAATCTGCTGAACGAGGCTGAAGACTGACTCACAGAAAGCAGAGAGTAGAAAGGGTTCAGACGAAGTTTAGTCGTATCTCTCTGTTCACTGACGGACCAGATTCAATATCTGCTGAGAGAGAACGTGACCAAAACCAGACAAAACTCGCTCGAGCGACAAACATCCACGTTACGGTTTAAACTGTGTGACGTATTTGCCTGAACTGAATTCATTTGCATTAAAAACGGGATGTGTTGTGGGAGCTAGAAACACGCTGGGTTTGGCAGAGGGCCGGAGTGGAACTCATTTTCAGCCCAATTATTTTTTTCAACACTCAAATGTTTTTATGTGTGTTCTAAAATAGTGGTTTTAAGAGTGATCTGGGTAATAGGTGAACCACAGTCATTAATGATTTGAAGTAGAAGAGTTCAGGCGTCCTCTACGAATTATTTTTGAACAAAATAAAAGGGTTTAAAAGCATTCTGGAATACTTAAGATGATGAAGTTTTTATCCTATCAGCCAGCTGGGCTTATATAAAAAATTAACTAAAAAAGTGACGTTGGCTTTTGACCATTATGCAGATTGGGGGTTCCAGCAGCTCACCCACGCAAACCGCAATGAAGTTGGTAATCATTAGTCAATAGCGTTGGAAACGTATTATTAGCCCAAAGATTTTGTGTGAGGGAAACGTATTGTACATGTTTTAGTAGTAGGGGAAACCTGACCCGGAGGAGACCTATACAAGCATGGAGCGAGCATGCGATCGAACCTGTTCAGGAGTTTGCTTCAGCCCCAGCTCAGTCAGATTCCCTTTCTCTTCTGAACCACTGCTCAAACTGCTATAACCTGTTACAAAACACCAGCAGCAGTTGTATTGATCATAAATCTTATTTTTACTTGTAAGAGCATTTGTAATATTGCAGCTTTAGCCTGTTGACACTTCACGTTTGCTGTAAACTTGTCTTTGTCTTGGTTTAAGACGATTTGTTGTGTATTGTATAGTCAGATGATACAGACATCACGTTCCTCTCAGTCTGTCCCACAAAAGCAGCGTGCGTCCCGTTTACTCTCGGAACCAATCCTGTGACAGTAGTGCAGAAGTAAACAGTAGATGAAGTGTGCCTGGCCTGATAGAAGGCGAGACCAGGTGGTGGCGCCCGAGGGCGGAGAGACAGACAGGTCAAACTTTTTTTTCCCAATCAAACATTTTACGTGACCCTTAAACTCTCCCGAGTAGCCGCTCGGGCACTGGGTGTGCAGCAAAGTGAATGCTTTCTGTCAGTTTTCACAGCTTGACTGGAGAACAATGCAGTCAGCTTCAAACATTTACTAAGACTCTGAGTCATAACGTTAAAATCAAGCTAATTTCCAGTTTGGATCCAGCACGCCAAAATAAAAGCACCGTCGCATCCACTAGTTTAACTTTGTTTATGCCCAACTATTAACAGACAAAACACATTGCCTTGTGTAATGGAGTGAGTGTTTGGGTTCCTACTTCCACCTGCCACATGGGGTGCTAGATCCCACACTATCCCACACCCTGTTTTTCTTTGTTTGCCCTGTGACCCTTGCATTTCCTGACTCCATGTTGTTGGGAGTGGTGCTCTGTGGAAGCAGTACCGCGTTCACTATGGATTCGGGGGAACGCGTCATGGCGCACGCTACTGTGACTGTAGATTGGGTGTGTGAAGTCCCGATAGTCCAGTGCTGGAATAGCATGGTATCCCTTTTACGGATCTTGGAGTGGTAGTCCTGCCTGAGCCCACTTTGTGTCCTACCTGGTGCAACCTTTTGGTTCAGTGAGAGTGGACTGATGTATGTAAAGTGTCAAATGGGCCACAATGAACGAAAAGGAACTCTTAACTTATGTACTATGTGGGTGTTTCTATCGATTAAGAAGCTAATGGTGTAGCTCGTTACACGTTGCATATAGCTATAGTTCACTACACTTGCATTGTAGTCTGCACTTTCTCTCCCCTTACTCGCCCGCTCTCTCGCTTCAGAGACGCGGCTCGTCTCTAAAGATCAGCCCAGTCGCAATGATAAAAGCCTCAGGAAGTTCATGGACCCTTTTGCCCCATGAATCGGTGACAGCATGGGACCTTTTTAAGGTCTGTTGTTTTTGTTCAACAGGTCAAATGCTAACTTTAGCTCTGCTGCTAGCACGAATGTCTAAACTTTTAGCTATTGCTGTATTAGCCTACTTCTTTATTCGTTCATCTGTCCTTACGTAAACAAGCTGCTTTGCTTCCCCTTTTTTTATTTATTGTCTCTGAATAAAGCCAGAGTGGACACGTGTCTCGTTAGCGTGACAGCGACACTTAAAATGTGTGTATTTCATTATATTCTTGTAATGTAGCAAGTACACGCTGAACTAATGAATGACTCGAGCTGTGTGCTTTTATTTTGCCGTGCTGGAACGAAACCGGAAATCACTGCGTGGGCGATGGAGCTACCGTTGGTTCGATTTTAACGTTACACACAGTCAATTGTTTCTACTGTATTTCATTTAATTTCATTGTCATTTCCCAGGAATCATCATGGCTGATCACTGTACAGAAGAAATTCAAACTGCGCTTCAGAACAGTGACCTGTCTCTAGCAGCTCAAACGGCTCTGGAGTATTTGGACAGGTTAAAAAATGTTCCTCTGAACATCGCGATCACTGGAGAGTCTGGCTCTGGTAAATCCACACTGGTCAATGCTCTGAGAGACATCAGAAACAAAACAGAGGGAGCAGCTCCAACTGGTGCAGTGGAGACAACGATGGAGCCAACAGCATACATCCATCCTCGGTACCCCAATGTCAAAATCTGGGATCTGCCCGGGATCGGCACCACCAAATTTACAGCTGATAAATACCTGGAGTATGTGGGGTTTGAGAAGTACGACTTCTTCATCATTGTTTCCAGTGATCGCTTCAGAGAAAATGATGCAAAACTGGCAAAAGAAATTCAGAAGATGAAGAAAAAGTTCTACTTTATTCGATCTAAGATTGACAACAGCATACGAGACGAGAAAGAGTGTGATCCAGAATTAAATGAGGAGAATCTCCTTAAACTTATCAGGGACAACTGCTCTAAAGGTAAATATTGTTTTGTCATTTAGAATCTACAAAATCCAACTGATGTTTATTAACTCATCTTTGCAGAACTGCAGGAGCTGGGCTTTGAGTCTCCAAAGGTTTTCCTGGTGTCCAGTCTCAAACTCCACCTGTATGAATTTGAGGATTTGTGGAAAACTCTAGATAAAGAACTTCCAAAACATCAGAGAAATGTCCTGCTCTTGGCACTGCCCAACATCAGTGCAGACGTCATCGAGCAGAAGAAACAGGCTTTAGAGGACAGGATTAAGTGGTACACATTCGCTTCAGCAGCAGGTGCTGTTGTGCCAGTCACTGGTTTCTCTGATGGTTTGAATATGGCCCTTTTAGTAGAATTTGCCACAGAGTGCAAAAGATCACTGGGCCTTATGCCTGAGTCACTGCAGAACCTGTCCACTTTAAGCAGAATTCCTCTTGAGGATCTCAAAGCTGAGATCAAATCAACTCTCGGCACAGATCAATTAAACACGACTGTAATGATGAGCGTGTTGTCCAAGGCTGCTAGTTACATTACATCAGAGGCAGCAGATATCAGCCCTATATCCGTTTTTGGAATTGCTTTTGCGATGGCTTCTTCTAGTGTTACCACCTATACAGCTCTCAAATACATACTCAAGTCACTGACTCAGGACGCTCAACAGATTTTTCTGAAAGCTGTTGGGCTGTGCACATCTGTTTGAAGAACATTTCAGCATTTTCACATACTTAAAAATAATGTACTTACATTATGCTGTTTTACTGTTTCACAATGATCCAGTTACAGATGTGCACATGTTAAGAATCTGAACACATATTCTCCAACATCTTTTTTCATCTCATTGAATCTACTCTAAGCATCTATTGATTAATCTGTATATAAAAAAAGTGCAATCAACCACCACCATTCTGTATAAACCACGGTTAATGACGGGGTACTTGTCTACAATAAAATAAAAGCTTTGATCTTAAAGATGGAAGTTTGTGTATTTCACCAATTCCTCACATCTGAAAAACGTGCGAGGTCAATGTTGAGGCACATGCGGGAGAGTCAAACATTAGTGTGAATGAGCCAGAACTGTGGAAGTGTATGTGGGACAGGGGAATCCGTCCCACATACACTTGAGGGTGTCACCCCCTGGTGGCTGGTTTACGCATTACAGCCAATACTGATAAATAAGAATTAAACACAGAACAAGCAGTTTTTGGGGCGACCTTGTCTCTCAGCACCCCCCAACAAAATGATGTTCCCACACTCTGAACACTTCTACCCTTTAGTGATTATGAACGTCTATACTAGGGGTGGGCAAACAGAGGCCCGGGGTCCAAGCGCGGCCCGCCTAGCCCTTCAATACGGCCCATAAAAGATGATAAAGCACAAATGAACTGCATAAAACAGGGGAAAGACACATGGAAAAGAAAAAAATAACTACAGCTATTATATTGATTTTAAAATGTGTTTAGGCATTTCGTTGTTGTGCATTAAGCAGCTGCCCAGGGTGTGTCAATGTTGCACAAGTGTAAGAGAGGCCTATACAGTGGCCGATTTAATTTAGAGCAAACTTTATGAGCTGTAAAATATATCTAGATATGATACACTAAAGTCACTGAGCACTTTCTTTAATGCAGCAACAGAAACATTATTACTTTATGTCCAACTGTTCAGTCAGATACACTACAGGTCGGATTAAAGTGACATTCAATAAAGATTAATATAATGTCGACTGGATGATCATTCCGTTTTTATTATTATTATTTTTTTATTCATTCAGGTTAGAGAATTATCTGCCAAAAATCCTCTCCTGTATCGCCACTATAATGAGGCAGCAGAGCAAACATTAATGAACATTAAAGACATCATTTATTAACATTCAAAAACAAAGACAAATATAAAAGGATCTTTATAGATGTTATGCTGAAACATCTTACTCAACAAACATATCATCTGATATGGATTTTCATTTATCAAAATGTGGAGATCAGTGAATTTGAGTGATTTGTGAGACCCGTGTTAATGTTAGTCTAGTTTTAGTTGGTTTAAATTGAATGTAAATGTAGTCGACTTTACATTTATAAAACTTATTATAATCCTGTTTAAGCTTCTGCTTCATGTTCAGACCTCAGAGCTGTTCCTTTGGAAGTGAATCTAAATGATTTGAGGCTTTTTCAAACTGTCATTGGAAGTTTGTTTGATTTTAGTCTCTTCTTTTCATTTATATTTAGTCTTATTTTAGTCGATGAAAATCTCTGGATGTTTTAGTAATAGTCTTGGTCTCACAAACAACTTAAAAAACTCTTAATTTCGTTTTAGTCCAATTTTAATCGGCAACAATATTACTTTGACTAAAATGATGATGAAATATTTTAGTCACTGTGAGACAAACATTTTACAGCTCATCAAAGTTTGCACTAGATTAAACAGACCACTTGAAACATAACCAGTTCAGCGATGACCCACAGGGGGCGCTCCCTGAGCTGTGTCCAGTTCCTCAGCTGCTCTTTATGGGACACATTAAAGAAGGGATTTTTTAAAAACAGGCTTTAAGATTGAGTTAACATCTTAATCCTCACCTGAATCCGGCACATTATTTTTCCCAGTTTGTCACAAAACAAATCTAAAAGCTTCGTGTAAAGAAAGGTCAAAATAGCGACAAAAACAAGACAAAAATGGGGAAGAAAACACAACAAAAAAACATTTAAAAGCGACAAATGCGATGGTAAAAAAGGTTTTCAAAATGAAGTGACTACACAGTAACAACACGAGGCAAAAGATCAGTTTAGATCAGTTGTGTAGGTCTTAGCTTTCAAATTAGGCGTTACACAGGCCTATATGTCTCCAGTCAAAGCCGAGCTGGAGTAAATGCACTCGGTTCAGGTGGGGGTTCATTTAATTCATGCGTGAACTCATCTCAGATCAAAAACATCAGCACATTATCAACACTTGACAGAACAAAGCACCAGAAGAAGAACAAGCACATTTTAGAGCAAATCAAAAAGCTTCCCCTCTGAAGCCAGTCACCTCTCTGTAGAAACAGGACATTGAGATATCGGAGAAGAAACTTATGACATGAAGCGTTCGTTCATTCCATTCTAGATTTGAAAAAGCTTTGAAACAGTAACTTTTTGTGAGACTATCGGCAAATACCCTGTGCACTGTAAAATATTTGGGAAACCTATTAGAGTGAGTGAGTTTACAGTGTGGATGAGACGTGTGGAAAAAAATCTTGACACCAATATAGTGCTCACTGATTTATAAACAGGCAGTGCATATGTGCCTAATATACATGTTGCTGCAGCTATTGTGTAAAAAATCCGGATATCGTACCAAATCAAAACAGTCCGTTTGCTTTGTCAGAGCAGCAACAAGGAACTTAGACTCACGCCCCTCTTCTGTATGGTCCACTAAGAATCTCTGAAGTTACTGTAACCCCTGTCCTGCACCAGCCTTGATATGCACACGGCCGTGAGGACCCAGGGGAGGAGGGTGTCACCCCCTGGTGGCTGGTTTACACATTACAGCCAATACTGATAAATAAGAATTAAACACAGAACAAGCAGTTTTTGGGGCGACCTTGTCTCTCAGCCCCCCCGAACAAAATGATGTTCCCACACTCTGAACACTTCTACCCTTTAGTGATTATGAACGTCTATACTAGGGGTGGGCAAACAGAGGCCCGGGTCCAAGCGCGGCCCGCCTAGCCCTTCAATACGGCCCATAAAAGATGATAAAGCACAAATGAACTGCATAAAACAGGGGAAAGACACATGGAAAAATAATAATAACAAATAACTACAGCTATTATATTGATTTTAAAATGTGTTTAGGCATTTCGTTGTTGTGCATTAAGCAGCTGCCCAGGGTGTGTGACCTGTGTGTCATTGTTGCACAAGTGTAAGAGAGGCCTATAAAGTGGCCGATGTAATTTAGAGCAAACTTTATGAACTGTAAAATATATCTAGATATGATACACTAAAGTCACTGAGCACTTTCTTTAATGCAGCAACATCTAAGACAGAAACATTGTTCAATCAGTCAATCAATCTTTATTTGTATAGCGCTTTTCATACATTTCATGCAACACAAAGTGCTTTACAGATTTAAAACATTCTCCTCCACCTTCCCAGAGACACACCACACACACTCAAGGTCAAACAATGGACGCAATGGACATAAGACTGAGATAAGGCTGAGATAAGGCTGAGATAAGGCTGAGATAAGGCTGAGATAAGGCTGGGTACAGATAAACCAGGTAAGGAAACTCTTCCAAGGAGCCGTCTGCATCGGAAGCAGCACCTCGGCCGTAGCCACAGGGCGCCCGGAGGAGGCGCGGGAGAAACACCTCCATCCAGACACAGGACAGCACCCCAACACGTTTACCATAAGAGCTGTGGTAACTTCAACTCCTGCAAGAGGTGATTTTATCTCAGCCACAAGATCATGTAGAGGTTCACCACGAAGATCAGACAATTCATGCAGCGACTTAGGAGTAAGACCCAGATAATGACTATCATGCTCAGATCAACCGTCTTGAGAGAAAAGGGACTGGCACGCCTGGAACTGCTGCTGAAGCTAAAGTGAACTATTATATTTTTCTCCCAAAAGAACTCTTATGTCGTCGATTTTGTTAAACTTTTTCTTCATCTTCTGAATTTCTTTTTTAACTTTTGCATCATTTTCTGTGTACTGCGCACAGGAAACAATGATGAAGAAGTCGTACTTCTGTATATATTTGTCAGCTGTAAACTTTACAGGGCCACCTCCAGGCAGATCCCAGATTACAACCTTGTCGTTCTGTGGATGGATGTTCTCTGTTGGCTTCATAGTTGTCTCCTTCACTCCAGTTGGTGCAGCTCCCTCTGTTTTGTTTCTGATTTCTCTCAGAGCACTGAGGGAAATCTCTCCACAGTCGGGGCAAGACGCTACAAACCCCTGTTGTTTGCAGCTCAGCCCGAGGAGGGAGTATTGAGGCACATTTGCCTCCTCCGCTCTGCACGGGCAGGGCATCTCCGACGCTCTTTGGCGGTTAGAGCTGGGCGAGGTTTGTGTTAAGTGTCGGTAGAAGGTCGTCAAATTGAAACTATTTTTCATTCACCAACACCTGCTTCTACTTTTACAGAATCCTGAAAAAAACTAAACAAAAATAAAATCTAGTTCCAAAATAAGAATAATCCTGTGTGCTTTAAAATAAAATACATACAAGATTGTAATTCTGACTGTAGTTGTAGTGCTGGTTTGGTCGTTTAGAACTAATTTCATGGAACTGATCTGATTCCAGATCCAAAAACCAAGTAATTCAGTGCTTCAGTATTTTCACACATAAAGTTATTGTTTAAAAGACAAAGAAGTAAAATCAAATAAATGCAAAGAGTTATTCCAATATCCAAAACAAGATACAATCATTTTAGTTATCGTATACATGGCTGAATAAAAAAACATTTTCTGGCTTCAAACTCTGCCACATCAACAGGACACCAGTGCAAAAGATCTAAGCACTGACGGATGTGGTCGTGTTTCCTGTTTATCGTCAAAACAGCAGCATTTGAAGGTGTTGCATCTGCCAGACGGAGCTGCTCTGACAGTATAGTCTAGATTAACTCCTTATGGATTATTCAAAGTCTGGTTTAGACATTATAGTTTTGATCTTAGCAATGTTTTTCAGATGGTAAAAACTGCTGATGTTATTGCTTTTTTTGGTGCTGTTTAAGTTCAGGTCTGAGTCCATGATTACTAACCTGATTCTTCGGTTTCATAGAGAGAAAAACATAAATGGAGTTAATGTTGTTGACTAAATTCAGGAGCAGGACCACGCCTCAATCAGTCACCCTCTGCATACCAACCAATCCTGCATTCACCTCACCACACCTCTACTTAACCACGAGCTATATATATATACTCACCAGGTGGGGTCGACAGTTTCATTCCTGTCTGAAACTGTCGACCCCACCCTCCCTCCCTCTACATCTGTTTTATTTTCAGCACCGATTCTCCTGCTTTGAGGGGGGGTCTGAAGAGCTGGGCTTTATCGAGACGGAGCCCCCCACCCACAGTCTCGCCCAGTTCACTCTACAATCCTTAACTCATTAAAGTCTTTAATCGCACTTTGTTGTGGTGTGGTCCTTGCTAGTGAAGTGACTGATAACACTTTCTCTTTGTGTCTGTGGCCAAAGACAATGATCTGAGTGTAGTCTGAGTTTAGTTGGAGAAGGTGTTTTTGCCTCGACTCACTGGGCTGTTCGGTGCAGTATCTACAGGTCCATGTTCATGTCATCTATTCAAAACTATTTGGTGTAAACCAATCAAATTTAATTCAGTCATTTGTTGCTGGAGTGAATGAAACATGGGACTTTTTCTGCAAAAATATAAATTACAATTGGTCTTTTTTTTTTTAAGACAAGGATTTATTAAGACGTATAATTTCGATACTGATGTTTTAAAGATCAAGTTACTGAAGTAAAGCAAAAACGGTGAGTCCTGAAGTTACCACTGGACAACAGTGTGATGCTTTGAGACTTGGTAACACAGGCTTATAAAACACAATACAGCTGTAATCCATTATTTTACTTATTCCATTATAATATTGGATTAAACAAAGTTGTGCAGAGAGGATTAAACAATTATTGTGTGGATTTTTTTTTGCTGATATTCTGCCCACAGCTATTCTTCTGAGAGCTATTGCCAGTGTTAATGCAATAAAGGCCTGCTGCAGAGGATGTGGTTTTGTGAACAGACATGGCTCATACAAAGGTGCGATAATACAGCAGCTGCTGAGAGGCGACTGAACAGGAAGTGCATCGATACAGGACTCCAGAATGAGCATGGATATTTTAGTTCATTTATGACTGTACCCTGTCACCTTCTTTCTGATTTCTTTCTGATAATAACAAGACATTTCTGATGTCTTGTTATTAGGCCTGAGCGGCCTATTGTAATTGCAACGCAGTGCACGAAAACATCCATCCATCCATCCATTTTCTCCCACTTGTCCGTTGCCGGGTCGTGGGGGCAGCTGTTCGAGCTGCCCAAATCACATTGCACCAGCCCCTATGGCTCCTCCTGCAGGTGGTGGGTCCACAGAAGGACGGCCTCGTGATTCCAAATGGGCCTGTTGGTCTCTCATAGGGGGCCCATTCACTCTCTCATTCATACACCAGTGTACGCAGACACTGGAGGCAAGGAGGGTGAAGTGTCTTGCCCAAGGACACAACGACAATGTGCACCTTCAGGAGGCGGGATTCGAACCACCGACCTTCCGATCATGAGACGACCCGCTCTACCATCTGCGCCACCACCGCCCCCAGGAAAACAGCGCGTGTAAAACCGTGAGTTTACTTATAATTGCAGTAAAATCAATGGGGGTATATGGCCAACTGTCATACGGAGGTGGATGACGGCGGAAAGTCCTCCAGAACCATCACACTGAACACGGGGGCAGACGACACAACAGTGGTGGGTCTCATCAACAACAGAGACGAGGCAAACTACAGGAGAGAGGCGAGCAGTCTGGCCATGTGGTGCTACAGAACAACCTCTCTCTAAATGTGGAGAAGACAAAAGAGATTGTTGTGCACTTTCGAAGAGGTCCAGCATGCTCCTCTAACAATCAATGGTGCTGCAGTGGAGAGGGTGACCAGCACTAAGTTCCTGGGTGTGCACACCACAGAGAACCTTTCCTGGACCATGCACACTACATCTCTGGTCAAGAAAAGTAATCAGCGTCTCTACTTTCTCCGCAAGTTAAGAAAAGCTAGAGTCCCAGCCTCTGTTATGTGCAACTTCTACAGAGGGACTATAGAGAGCATCCTGACCAGCTCCATCACTGTGTGGTTCTTCTACAGAGGGACTATAGAGAGCATCCTGACCAGCTCCATCACTGTGTGGTTCTTCTACAGAGGGACTATAGAGAGCGTCCTGACCAGCTCCATCACTGTGTGGTCCTTCTACAGAGGGACTATAGAGAGCGTCCTGACCAGCTCCATCACTGTGTGGTCCTTCTACAGAGGGACTATAGAGAGCGTCCTGACCAGCTCCATCACTGTGTGGTTCTTCTACAGAGGGACTATAGAGAGCATCCTGACCATCACTGTGAGGTTCTTCTACAGAGGGACTATAGAGAGCATCCTGACCAGCTCCATCACTGTGTGGTTCTTCTACAGAGGGACTATAGAGAGCATCCTGACCAGCTCCATCACTGTGTGGTTCTTCTACAGAGGGACTATAGAGTGGTTAGCGCTCGTGCTTCACAGCTAGAAGGGTATGGGTTCGATTCCCACCAAGGACGGGGCCTTTCTGTTTGGAGTTTGCATGTTCTCCCCATGTCTGCGTAGGTTTCCTCCGGATCCTCCGGTTTCCCCTACCGCTAAAAACATGTACAATAGGCCAGGATGAATGAGAGTGTGTTTGAGAGTGCGCATGGGGGATGACGGGTGGAAATTAGCCCAAGGCTATTAACTTGCACTGTCCCGACCAAATAAACATAAACTATATGTATAGCCTTTATTTGTTATAATTTTGATTATTATGGATCAGCTTGTAAAAAAAAAAAAAACACATTAAAAATCTCATAAAATTTGAATATTTTGAAAATGGACTGTAAGTCATAATCATCAAAATTATAACAAATAAAGGCCTGACATGTGTCACTTTGTCTGTAATGAGTCTATATCATATATTAGTTTCACATTTTAAGTTGAATTACAGAAATAAATGAACTTTTTCATGATATTCTAATGATATGACGAGCACCTGTAGGTAGGATTAGTTTGACATTCAATAAAGATTTATTAATATAATTCAGACTGGATGATCATTCGGTTTTGCCCTAACCTGCGGGAAGTATGTGCTCAAAATCCTCCTAACTTCCTCCCCTGGACAGCGACTATGATGAGTCTGCAGAGCATAACATTAATGTACATCAAAGTTAGGACTTATTGTATTCATTTAAAGGCAAAGACAAACAAAAGGATCATTATAGATGTTATGCTGAAACATCTCAAAGTATCTGTGACTGAGTGTGTGCTTTTGAGGCGGGTACACACGTGCGCATGGGCGTGTGCACGTGGAAGAATGACGTGTAAAAACGTGCACTCACCTGGGTCCGGATGAGAGAGGTCTGGTCTGGGTAGCCACCATTTCTGTTGACCACACCCCTCCCATTTATAATGTTTTGTCCGTTAATCCTTCTGGTTTTAATCATTCTGTCAAATTCATCTAAATGCACTGTTATAGCTGTGTCCTTTATTAACGTAATAAATGCACGAAAACGTAACTCTGGATCTCAGTGTATTTGTCTCCAGCCTCCTTGCTAAGCCATAAGACCCAGCCTCATCCTCTCCGCGGCTATAAGGTTTGGTCAGAGGCCGTAATGATATCATCTTCACGTGCCTGTGGTTCACTAAACTCCAGCTGCACCGAAGGATGAAATCAAAGATTGTTCAAGGAAAAGAAAGCGCTCATTCTGTATTAGACATTTTGGGTACAGTTTTTGTAAATAATAATAATAATAATAATAATAACAATAATAAATTGTATTTATATTGCACTTTACATTTCAAAGAAACCTCAAAGTGCTAGTCACTAATAAAAATTATTAGTGACATAGTGAGCGCTCGCACTGAGTAAAGATCTTTGACGTGTGAAGTGCTTTTGCTTTGTGACAGCGCAGTGTGTTTAGCTGAAAGAAAGAAGTGTCCTGATGCGGATCTGTTCCTGCAGCTCAAAAAGTAATAACAGGGCCGGTCCAAGCCAATTTGGCGCCCTAGGCAAGATTGAAGTTTTGCGCCCGGCTGGCGTCCTGGTGCAGCTACAACAATCTGGAGCCCAGAAGTCAGTGGAGATGATTCTAGGCTTTAGGAAAGACACAGCTCCACTGTCCCCCCTTGCCCTGACAGACTCTCCCACCCCCATCTCCATCATGGACTCCTTCCGTTTCCTGGGCACCACCATCACCCAGGACCTCAGATGGGAGCCGACCATCTGCTCCCTCATCAAGAAGGCCCAGCAGAGGATGTTCTTCCTGCGGCAGCTGAGGAAACTTTAATTCCTAGTTTGTGAACCTGTTCTCAAACGATGGCAATAAAAACGATTCTGATTCTGAGCCAGGTTTCCTCCGGGTGCTACAGTTTCTCCTCCAAAACACAGTGGTGGCACAGCTCATTGTACAGTAGTACAATGACAAATAAAACACTTACTCACTTACTTTGTGGGGACAACAGTATCAGCATCAAATTATTCAACCTTTGTATCAATTTATGAACTTTCAGGCTATTTTTCGAGCTTTCATTGTTCACAATAAAAACAATCAGGTAAAGAACCTTTAATGGACCTGCACATCTGTGAATACAATCACACTATTGTTCTATTCCAAATTGTTGTCTTTATTATATATTTATTTTAATATTCTTTATGCATGCCCTTATAGCCTTATAGTTTTAACATGTTTATAGTTTATTTTAATCTAAATTCTGTGTTATATGTTTTATCGGTCCTGAGGACAAGAGAGAGAAACTTTTACCCAAACTACAGTCATTGTCTTTTAATCCTTCCTCACAGGTGAAGAACCTGGGTGTGATTTTTGTCTCTGAGCTGACTTTAATTCCACACATTAAGAATATCACAAAGATAGGTTTTTACCATCTAAAGAACATAGCCCCGCCCCATTCTCTCTCGGGCCAACACGGAGACGCTCATGCATGCTTTTATCACCAGTCGTATCGACTACTGTAACTGCTTTTACCTTATGAACCTTCACGGCCCCTGCGCTCCTCCGGCAGGGGTCTCCTAGTTATTCCTAAAGTCAACAGAAAGACTCACGGCGAGGCATCTTTCCAATATTATGGCCCTCGCCTCTGGAACGACCTGAGGAGGAGCTCAGGACCACAGAGAACGTTCATGTTTTTAAGAGCAGCTCAAGACCCGCCTTTTTAGCTTAGCTTTTAACTCACATCTATTTATTTAGTCCTAATGATATATTGTATATTATGTATATGTATGTATGTGTATGTGTATATATATATATATATATATATATATATATATTGTTTTAAATGTTGTAACCTGTAAAGCACTTTGTGATACCTTTCGGTATGAAAAGCGCTTTATAAATAAAGTTTGTTTGATTGATTGATTGATTGATTGAACAGGCTGTTTACTGCAGGCTCTTTCGGATAAAGTTAAATTGACCGAATTCACAAACTAGACCGACATCATCAGCAGAAGTGTATACTCTGCAGCACAACGCACCAGAACTTGGAATAACAAGCACATTTTTCAAGCATATAAATAAAAAACAAATGGAATTGAAAAAATATTCCAAGTACTAATGGAGATTTACAGTGTAAAGTATTGATTCCCCTACACATTTTTTACAGCGTCATTCAAATTCATTATTATTTTTTCCTTCCTCATCAATGTACACACAATGCCCCATAAGAACAAAGTGAAATAATGTATTAAAATGTATTAAAATAAAACTAAAATATCAAATGTACATAAGTATTTATGTAAGATAATCTTTGCTCTAACACTCAAAACTGAGCTCATCATCATATCAGGAGTATCCTTTCTCCACCGATCATCCTTCAGATGTTTCTACAACTTGACCAGATTCCACCTGTGCTACATTAAATAGATTGGACTTTTTTTGGAAAGACACACGCCCCTGTATAAGGTCCCACAGCTGAAAGATGGACATTAGAGCAGAAACTAAGCCCAGGTTATCGAGGCACAGAAGGTACAAAAAAATTGTTGCGGCATTGAAGGTCCCAAAGACCACAGTGAACTCCATCATTTGTAAATGGAAGAAGTTCAGAACCACCTGGACTTCACTGAGCGATCGGTGGAGAAGTGCCTATGTCAAGGAGGGGACCAAGAACCTGATGGTCTCTGACAGAACTCCAGCGTTATTTTGAGGAAATAGGAGAACCTACAGACGGACAACCATCTCCACCTGTCAGAAAATTATTCTGTTGCTCTGACACACCCTTGAAACGCTCAAAAACAAGACGGACATACATGAGATTTCATTTCCTCGGTACCGGGGAAATGAGCGAGAACTCCCGACAGCTTTATGTTAGTCCTCCTGCTCAAATCCCACCGTCCCACCATTCTGATTAGGTCTGACTGCAGTATGAATCTCACAATAATTAACACACTAAACTTGCTATAATGACTTAACTAGTAACTTAGTTACTTTCAAAACCAAGTAATCAGTGAGTAAGTCACTTTTTAAAGGAGTACTCAGTGCTCAGTAGTCAGATTTTTCAAGTTATCTGCCATAAACTACCACTAAGCACTAATACTGAAGTTTCCACTACAGCGACTACAAACGCTAAAATCACTACTGCCTGTTGATCTAAAAGGGAACTTCCTTGGTCGTCATAAAAGGCAACAACAACAAATACAATATTGTTCTCACTCGAAGAGTCAGAGATGGAGCGGCTAAACCAAATGTAACTGACTTATGACGGTGCACAAAGATAGAAACTTATGACCAGAGGAAAACGAATCGGGGACATGGTACACAACCTATTTTGTATCTATGGAAGGCCTTTGTTGATTATTGCTGATATTCTGGCCACAGTTGTTCTTCTGAGAGTTACTGCTGGTGTTGCAATAAAGGCTTGTAAGAGTAAGGCTTGCTGTAAGAGGATGTGGTTTTGTGAGCAGACAAGGTGTGACACAATCAAATGATACAAATATGAATTCCATTCCTGTCTCTTAAATTTGGTTGGTCTTTATCGCAGAAATACATAATTCCTAAACTTACTGCACATTCAATAGAAACACCATTCCGTTATACAGGCCCACTGGTCACAGCCTGACTCTATAGTACTGATATTGACGCAGTACCATCACTGACTCCAACATCATCCATTCTGTGGTCTCCAGTCTGTACTGTTAGAATCTCCTCATGGTGCCTACACACCTGACTGCACGGCCTGCGCTGCTGCTTCTATTTGGACGCTTGAAAGTCTTGTAATCAGACGCTCGTATGTGTTCACCTCAGGCGCAGCCACTGCTGTGCGACTCTGTAGGGAAAACAACTCTCCGCAGTTTATTTATTTTATTTATTTATTAGAAGGATAACCCCTTGAGATGCGACATCTCGTTTGCGAGGGGGTCCTAAAAGAGAAATATCACAAAACATAAGAAAATAAGTCTAAAAATAATAACGGGGAAAACAACACCAGTCAAACAAACAGCAGACATACCAGACAAATAGCTCTCCACATGAACCATTGTACCAACAATGAGATCACAATGAAAAGTACATTTCCATATGCATTTCATATAACAGCTAACAAGAAAAGAAAAAGAAACATAATAATAATAACAATAATGACACCAATAAGCGACTTAATAATTACAACAAAAGTATTGCCTTAAATTTAGTGTCAGAAACAGGGGCAGTTTAATTGTAGATGATTATGGATTGCAGACTTAAAAAGATTGAGGGACGTGATGGATCTAATTGAACCAGGGAGCATATTCCAATCAGAAGGAGCTTTAACTTTAAATGATCTTCGGCCAATTCCTTTTTTAAACTTGTGAACATTAAAAAATAGATTTTCAGTATGTCTGAGATTATGATTGGAGAAATGTGGACTTAAAAGCTCTTTTAGATAGGACGGGTAAATAGTGGCACTTAAATACAAAGTGGAGCCAGTTCAGTATATTGTATATTACATCTAAAGAGCGGGGGTTCGTCTCTGAGGTGTTCTGATAAACCGCATAATCCAAAACTGGCAGCTGTGGGACAATGTGCATTTACAGGACAAACATGCGATGTCTGTAGTTTAATTTGATCACATGTTTTACTCAAAAACGATCCGAAAATAGTTACTATGCTCTTTCCATGACTTTGTTTTATGTCGAAGTCAAGTGGGAGAGAAAAAGAGAATGTTCCTTCACAGCAGTGAGGGGAGAAGAGACACTTAGTTACAAAATATATACATTTATAAGTAAAGAAAATGGATACGTTTGTAAGCATTATTTACAACAAAAAGCTTTTTCTCCCCCTTTTTTGGGGGGGTGTATGTGGGGGTGTGGTGTTTAAAGCTTGTTGTTCATCAGTTTCCAGTAACAGAGAAGAGGTGTGGCTAAATAAAAAAAAAAACATGTGAATGTTATAAATACATGGTTCCAACCAGACGGGGCAGAAGTTCAGCGACTCTTCAGATCAAACTGAGCTGTGACTCTGACCGGTAAGTAACACTTAGAACCCATTATTTATTTTTGTCGTGTTTTTATCAGAGCAGATATAAAGTCATGGGCTGTTTCATAAAACTGTTTAATTCTGTAAACTCGACTTATTTGTCTGGTTTATTTTGTTGATAAACCCGACTCACTCCAACTTAGTCTGAACTCTTTATTTACACTTTTACCACAAACACATTTATTACCGACACTAATGTTTTATTATTAGATCATTGCAACTTGTTCAGCTTTAAATGTGGAGTAAAGTAGATTTATTGAAATAATTAATGATTTCATATGTAGTGGATATATTTATATAAATGTATTTTACAAATGGTCTATTGTTACTTTGTTCTTTATGTTAAAATCAGATTTATAAACGTCCAGCACTTTAACGTGTGGGTCAGAGTCTGTGCTTTGTGATGTTAAACACCTGTGCACGGCGAGCTTCCAGTGGTTTGTTGTAAAGTTCAGATCACATGTTCCTCTGCTCGCTCCTCAAACACAGATGAAGGCGGTTCTGTTAAAGTCTGTGGATCTGCCTTCGTCGTGTCTTAAAGGGGATGTTGCTGAAGGAGGGCGTGTCCTCTCCTTGTCTTGGTCTTTTGGCCGGACTCCTGTGTTTACGCTCAGTCAGAGAGAAGTCGAGCTGAAAGTTCACTTTATTGAAACAGGTTTATGAAAAAGCCTTCAGGACGAGTTCAGGAAGGAGCTCTTCTGTATATTTGTGTAACTAGGCATTTATTTATTTATACTTTTCCTAAAGACGGTTAGAGTTCAGTAAAAATATTGAGTATTTGTTGAAGAAATCTGGAGAATGAAAAGAATAGAAAAAGGCAGGGATGGGTATAAGTTACTATTTGATTTATTTCACGGATCGCCCCGTTGGGATGAACCATCTCTTTTTCAAGGGGGTCCTGAATTGTCACATACATACAACAATCACAATCACACTATCTCATGTCTTGCTCTGTCCGTCCCCGCGCTCCCCCCAGATTGCCCTCACTTTGAATACAATAAGAATTAATAGTTTATTTTATTGTTTTCATTTTTGAAGGGGGGGGGGGGGGGTTCCCAAACTGGTACATTTGGAGTTCTTTCTTCCCTTTACTGCAGGTCTCGTCTCTGTTCTCAAAGTTTACAGTGATCTCTGAGTCTCAATCCCAGACTGATGTATAATCTGCAGAAATGCTCCAGGCCCGAGACCTGCCAGGTCCGCTCGGGCCTAATTAAACTAAAATTTAAATTATATTGAGGATGGTAATGACGGCTGGGAAGTAGTAAGATCTCGGAGTATAATACGTATTAATGCTTTTTAATGCATTACACTATGTAGGGCTTTCATAATACACTGAAAAGAAAAAAGAAAAGAAAAAGAGGAAATTGTACAAATTGATATTATACTGGGGATGATAATGACAACTGGGAAGTATCAGGATCACGGAGTATAATATAAACTGCTGCATAGTAACGAGCCTTTATAACATTAAAATAGTGACTTCCTGTAATGTTACACTAGTGAGTTTAGTAATGTACTAATGTTTGGCATTGGTAACAATTTGTAAGAAATATATTAATGATCATGTGTTACTTGCTCTGTACTAGACATTGTACAAGAAATGAAACAGCTGTTGTTGTGTTTTGTATCTACTCGTTTCTGTTTTTTACTGGATGAGTTAAAATAGTGCCTTGTAAGTTTGGTCTGTGTTAAAATGGCCGATTTGGTGAGATGTTTTGTAATTGACCTCGATATAGAAATTGTGAGTATTGTAGTACATTCTTTTGCTGTTGTTTCTTTATTTTTCTGTTGTTTCTTTATTATTGTTTTTTATTATTTGGTGTTACCTTGCACTACGTTCCTTGCTTTGATTGTTAAATGAAAATGTTATTGTTTTTATTTTGGGGGTGGAGCTTATAAGCCTTTTGCTTTGGCCCACTCCTTTTGAGCAGACGAACTGCTCAAATAAACAAATAAACTAAACTATCTGCTTGACACATACATACCAAATATCTGTCACATTTTTATATTTTTAACTCTTTATGTGCCAAAATGCATTCTTAACTCCTCATTTTTGCTCTTGCCGAGTCCGTAATACTTGTATAACCTTTATAAATGTGATCCAAATTGAATGAGCTTCATTTGTTCATCTGCCCTAAGGGTTGGTCATACAAAGGTAGTAACCTTGTTTTTAACAGTTTTGAAATGTTTCTGTAGAGCCACTAAAATGAACAAAATGCTGTCATTCCATTGAAAATCAATACAAATGTTCCACAGAAACTCTGTCTTCTGTGGTTTTATCTCAGAAGCAGTTTGCAAATGTGGGCACATTTTTATACGAGTTGGATGACTGTGCATAAGATAAACGTTTGGAGGGTGTGGGTGTGGTGTAGTGAGGGGGGATTAGGGGGTGTGGTGTGTGGCATCAAAAGCCTTTCCTCTTTGAAGAAACAACTAAACATAACAGCAATAACAACAGTAAGAAAATGGAAACAAAAGTGTGTAGTGTTCTGGTTTTCCAACAGTGTTTCACAGCTGCACTGGGCACTATCCAAAAACTTAATTTGGTCTGTGTGTGTTAACTTGCAAAAGTTTATTTTAGATCAGACCCGGGTGTTTTTTTTATTCCTAACAGTTTCTACTGCTCACTTTCTGCAGAGTTGGTCACGTTACTGTGACTTGCCTCGTCAGCTCAAAACTTCATGTGACCAACTCTGAGGAAGTTTGCAGAAAGTGAGCTGTGGAAACTGTCAGGGATAAAGAAACCACACTGGTCTGACTTAAAAGAAAACTTCAGCTCTGGGCTCTATATAAGAGCAGTGGGACACTGCATTGCAATTACAATAGGCCCTTGCGACGGCAGGCCGCTCGGGCCTAATAATAATAATATTTTTTGCAAAAACAATATTGTCGCTTTCGCGACGACAACATATTATACATTTTAGGAAAGCTCTCAACGAGCCCCACGCAGCCGTGGGGCTCAGAGGTGTGGGCAGTCACTGTTTTACACAGTGAGTTTACAGTTGACATGGGGATAGCGCTTCGCGCTGTTTTCGTGCGCACCTAGGTATCGCGCTGCGATTACAATAGGCCCTTGCAACAGCAGGCTGCTCGGGCCTAATAATACATTTTATTTTCATAGCTCTTTTCTAGACACAGTCTGTCTACAATCCACAGATCTTATAGTAAAAGTGTTGGTCAGGTCTTCTGAACACAATAATCCTTTATTTAGTGCCGTTTAAATGTGTGGGATATTTCAATTATAAACAATGTAACAATCTGAACACAACTGTTCTTTAATCCTCTCCTTATATCTACTCTCGCAATAATACAGAGTGTCATCAACAAAGATCACCTTCCACAGTTAATGACAGTGATGTTTCTCTATAACCTAAATAAAACCTACAGCATCAAAGAAGGAAGTTTGTCTTTATTCACAGAATATGGTCACTGCAGAGATTAAACTAAACTGTTATTTTTCCGATAGCCGTTAGCATTAGCCTTAAACATCAGAAATTACAATCAATCCAGATGTTTTCAGCTGTTGTCAACCATCTACATTTAGGTCAAAGCCTCGTTAGAAATCATTAAGGAATGTTCAGACCTTTGCAGATTTAACTTTATTCAAATTAGCATCTCATAGTGTCCTGAGCTTTAAGCTACATTATTGTGGGTCAGATACATATTCAATGGCCACTAAACATCATCTTATAATGTGTTAATGATAGAGAAGCCACAGAAATTATTTAAATGTCGTAAATGGATATAAAATAACTCAATTCAAACAGGTCCAGGAAGCGGTTTTGCTTTCAGAAGTGAACATGTTGAGGAACAGGTTCAGATAAAGGAGTTTCTGTGATTTACTGTACGGTTATAACAACATACTATGTATTATCGTTGCACTATTGTTAAATTAAATGTGTTTCCTTAATACTGCCTCAGTGCTTTGAGTGGCACCTGGACCTTCATCATCCTCCCTGAATTCAACAGTGGGATTTTACTCTCCCTGACACTGTAACATTAGTAATAGCAGCAGTAGATTAGCTGCTGAATTAATGTGTATTTCGCTCTCACAGTCTAGAAAACTACATCAAAAACGGCACACATTCACTAAATACCTATTCAAAGGGATAGAATTAAAAATCGTTGCTGTAATGACAACAAGCAAATGTCACTGATAAAGATCCCAGTGGTTCAGCTCAGTTTAGAAAACATGCAAAATATTTGTATTATTTATTTAATAGGGAAAATGCATATTAATGAACATCTGTAGTTACAGTGTAAATATGGCAGATTATGGCAAACATGCTCATTTCCATCTGCCGTCCCTAGGCAGGTGACACAGAAACAATTAAAATGTACATTTGCATACAATTACAGGAAGAGGCCGGATTAAAAGTGTTTGCACAGTTGATTGTCTTTTATCCAGTGTTTAAGCTGCAGTTTGAAAGTGACCAGTGATGGACATTCTCTCATGGACAGAGGAAGCCTGTTCCAATAATGCGTCCCCTTGACAGACAACACAGTTTGACCGAGTGTGGTGGTTCTGTGTGGTGCTTCGCCGTCTCCTCGAGCTGTGGCCCTAGTGCCCATTTCACTCACAGTCCTAACTTTTATAACGTCTGGAAGTTGTCTGTTGTTATGTTGTCTGTGGCGATGAAGGAAGGTCAAATGTAAACAGTAATATTTATCTTATACTGATGAGACTCATGATAATGTTTCAAATTTATGTCATCATTATTTCCTAGGGTTCATCATGGCTGATCAGTGGAAAGAAAAAATGAAAACTGCGCTTCAGAACAAAGACCAGGCTCAAGCTGCTGAAATGGCGCAAGAGTATTTAGACAAAATGAAAAATATTCCTCTGAACATCGCGATCACAGGAGAGTCTGGCTCTGGTAAATCCTCTCTGGTCAACGCTCTGAGAAACATAGAAAATGACACAGAGGAAGCAGCTAAAACTGGTGAAGTGGAGACAACTATGGAGGCAACAGAGTATCACTATCCAGAACATCCCAACATCACAATCTGGGATCTGCCGGGGATCGGCACTGTGAAGTTCACAGCTGATAAATATGTTAAGAAAATGGAGTTAAAGAAGTACGACTTCTTCATGATTGTTTCCAGTGAACGTTTCACCGAAAATGATGCAAAACTGGCAAAACAAATTCAGAAGATGAAGAAAAAGTTCTACTTTGTTCGATCCAAAATTGACAACAGCATCGACAGTCAGCCACGGCGTGATCCAAATACTGTACTTAAAACCATCAGGGACAACTGCACTGAAGGTAAAGTGTTTCTGAATCTCTCTGTCATTTTATTCAAACTTATTTTACTGACTGTCCTTTACTTTAAAACAGAACTCCAGAAGCTGGGCATTGAGTCTCCAAAGGTTTTCCTTGTGTCTGGTCTCAAACTTCATCTGTACGATTTTGAGGATTTGCGTAAAACTCTGATGGAGGACCTTCCTGAACATCAGGGGGATGTCCTGCAGCTGGCTCTGCCCAACACCAGTCTGGACGTCATCGAACAGAAGAAGAAGACTTTTGAGAAGAAAATAATATGGCTCACTTTAGCTTCAGCAGCAGTTGGAGGTGTTCCAATCCCTGGTGTCTCAGAAAGTGCTGATCTGGGCATGATCGTCGGCTTTACAGTGCACTGTGCTGTTTCTATGGGCCTTACTCCTAAGTTACTGCAGAAATTGTCCGATCTTAGTGGAGTTCCTCTCGATGACCTTAAGGCTGAGATTAAATCACCTTTTGCAGGAGTTGAAATTACCACAGATCTTATGCTAAAAATGTTGCTTAGGTCTTCTGCTCTCGTTACATCAATGATAGCAGAGCAAGTAGCCAGCTTTATCCCAGTTATTGGGACAGTTTTTGCGATGGGTATTTCTGGAGTTACCACCTACAAAGTCCTCACATACCTACTAAACTCACTGGCTGAAGATGCTCAAAGAGTTTTCAAAAAAGCCTGGCTCTGAACACATTTGTGTGAATTACAACCACCTGATATTTCACACATGATTTATATTTTATTTCTTTGCCATATCACTGAACACAATAATCCTTCACTTAGTGCGGTTTATAAACAATGTAACAATCTGAACACAGCTGTTCTTTAATCCTCTCCTTATATCTACTCTCGCAATAATACAGAGTGTCATCAACAAAGATCACCTTCCACAGTTAATGACAGTGATGTTTCTCTATAACCTAAATAAAACCTACAGCATCAAAGAAGGAAGTTTGTCTTTATTCACAGAATATGGTCACTGCAGAGATTAAACTAAACTTTTATTTTTCCGATAGCCGTTAGCATTAGCCTTAAACATCACAAATTACAATCAATCCAGATGTTTTCAGCTGTTGTCAACCATCTACATTTAGGTCAAAGCCTCGTTAGAAATCATTAAGGAATGTTCAGACCTTTGCAGATTTAACTTTATTCAAATTAGCGTCTCATAGTGTCCTGAGCTTTAAGCTACATTATTGTGGGTCAGATACATATTCAATGGCCACTAAACATCATCTTATAATGTGTTAATGATAGAGAAGCCACAGAAATTATTTAAATGTCGTAAATGGATATAAAATAACTCAATTCAAACAGGTCCAGGAAGCGGTTTTGCTTTCAGAAGTGAACATGTTGAGGAACAGGTTCAGATAAAGGAGTTTCTGTGATTTACTGTACGGTTATAACAACATACTATGTATTATCGTTGCACTATTGTTAAATTAAATGTGTTTCCTTAATACTGCCTCAGTGCTTTGAGTGGCACCTGGACCTTCATCATCCTCCCTGAATTCAACAGTGGGATTTTACTCTCCCTGACACTGTAACATTAGTAATAGCAGCAGTAGATTAGCTGCTGAATTAATGTGTATTTCGCTCTCACAGTCTAGAAAACTACATCAAAAACGGCACACATTCACTAAATACCTATTCAAAGGGATAGAATTAAAAATCGTTGCTGTAATGACAACAAGCAAATGTCACTGATAAAGATCCCAGTGGTTCAGCTCAGTTTAGAAAACATGCAAAATATTTGTATTATTTATTTAATAGGGAAAATGCATATTAATGAACATCTGTAGTTACAGTGTAAATATGGCAGATTATGGCAAACATGCTCATTTCCATCTGCCGTCCCTAGGCAGGTGACACAGAAACAATTAAAATGTACATTTGCATACAATTACAGGAAGAGGCCGGATTAAAAGTGTTTGCACAGTTGATTGTCTTTTATCCAGTGTTTAAGCTGCAGTTTGAAAGTGACCAGTGATGGACATTCTCTCATGGACAGAGGAAGCCTGTTCCAATAATGCGTCCCCTTGACAGACAACACAGTTTGACCGAGTGTGGTGGTTCTGTGTGGTGCTTCGCCGTCTCCTCGAGCTGTGGCCCTAGTGCCCATTTCACTCACAGTCCTAACTTTTATAACGTCTGGAAGTTGTCTGTTGTTATGTTGTCTGTGGCGATGAAGGAAGGTCAAATGTAAACAGTAATATTTATCTTATACTGATGAGACTCATGATAATGTTTCAAATTTATGTCATCATTATTTCCTAGGGTTCATCATGGCTGATCAGTGGAAAGAAAAAATGAAAACTGCTCTTCAGAACAAAGACCAGGCTCAAGCTGCTGAAATGGCGCAAGAGTATTTAGACAAAATGAAAAATATTCCTCTGAACATCGCGATCACAGGAGAGTCTGGCTCTGGTAAATCCTCTCTGGTCAACGCTCTGAGAAACATAGAAAATGACACAGAGGAAGCAGCTAAAACTGGTGAAGTGGAGACAACTATGGAGGCAACAGAGTATCACTATCCAGAACATCCCAACATCACAATCTGGGATCTGCCGGGGATCGGCACTGTGAAGTTCACAGCTGATAAATATGTTAAGAAAATGGAGTTAAAGAAGTACGACTTCTTCATGATTGTTTTTTAGTGAACGTTTCACCGAAAATGATGCAAAACTGGCAAAACAAATTCAGAAGATGAAGAAAAAGTTCTACTTTGTTCGATCCAAAATTGACAACAGCATCGACAGTCAGCCACGGCGTGATCCAAATACTGTACTTAAAACCATCAGGGACAACTGCACTGAAGGTAAAGTGTTTCTGAATCTAACTGTCATTTGATTCAAACTTATTTTACTGACTGACCTTTACTTTAAAACAGAACTCCAGAAGCTGGGCATTGAGTCTCCAAAGGTTTTCCTTGTGTCTGGTCTCAAACTTCATCTGTACGATTTTGAGGATTTGCGTAAAACTCTGATGGAGGACCTTCCTGAACATCAGGGGGATGTCCTGCAGCTGGCTCTGCCCAACACCAGTCTGGACGTCATCGAACAGAAGAAGAAGACTTTTGAGAAGAAAATAATATGGCTCACTTTAGCTTCAGCAGCAGTTGGAGGTGTTCCAATCCCTGGTGTCTCAGAAAGTGCTGATCTGGGCATGATCGTCGGCTTTACAGTGCACTGTGCTGTTTCTATGGGCCTTACTCCTAAGTTACTGCAGAAATTGTCCGATCTTAGTGGAGTTCCTCTCGATGACCTTAAGGCTGAGATTAAATCACCTTTTGCAGGAGTTGAAATTACCACAGATCTTATGCTAAAAATGTTGCTTAGGTCTTCTGCTCTCGTTACATCAATGATAGCAGAGCAAGTAGCCAGCTTTATCCCAGTTATTGGGACAGTTTTTGCGATGGGTATTTCTGGAGTTACCACCTACAAAGTCCTCACATACCTACTAAACTCACTGGCTGAAGATGCTCAAAGGGTTTTCAAAAAAGCCTGGCTCTGAACACATTTGTGTGAATTACAACCACCTGATATTTCACACATGATTTATATTTTATTTCTTTGCCATATCACTGAACACAATAATCCTTTATTTAGTGCGGTTTATAAACAATGTAACAATCTGAACACAGCTGTTCTTTAATCCTCTCCTTATATCTACTCTCGCAATAATACAGAGTGTCATTAACAAAGATCACCTTCCACAGTTAATGACAGTGATGTGTCTCTATAACCTAAATAAAACCTACAGCATCAAAGAAGGAAGTTTGTCTTTATTCACAGAATATGGTCACTGCAGAGATTAAACTAAACTGTTATTTTTCCGATAGCCGTTAGCATTAGCCTTAAACATCACAAATTACAATCAATCCAGATGTTTTCAGCTACATCAACTACATTTAGGTCAAAGCCTCGTTAGAAATCATTAAGGAATGTTCAGACCTTTGCAGATTTAACTTTATACAAATTAGCGTCTCATAGTGTCCTGAGCTTTAAGCTACATTATTGTGGGTCAGATACATATTCAATGGCCACTAAACATCATCTTATAATGTGTTTATGATAGAGAAGCCACAAAAATTATTCAAATGTCATACATGGATATAAAATGACTAAACTCAAACAGGTCCAGGAAGCGGTTTTGCTTTCAGAAGTGAACATGTTGAGGAACAGGTTCAGATAAAGGAGTTTCTGTGATTTACTGTACGGTTATAACAACATACTGTATATTATCGTTGCACTATTGTTAAATTAAATGTGTTTCCTTAATACTGCCTCAGTGCTTTGAGTGGCACCTGGACCTTCATCATCCTCCCTGAATTCAACAGTGGGATTTTACTCTCCCTGCAGGTAAGAAACTGTACTGCAGGTTATCGCTGAACAATTTCAATGTGAAAGAAAACAAAGTAAACCATCTTTTTAATAGAAACATTTGTTCTAGCCCTGACCGCCTCATAGACTCTCTTGAATATTATAAAACATTCACTAAATTAAAGCGTGAACCTGGATGAATGACATTGTGAGTAAAAAGACGCAGGTGAGGAAAAGCTCTCCGTCTCAGTGATGAGACATGAGCCCCATAGTTCTGAGGAAAACAAAGTCTCATCTTCTGATGGTGAAAACTATCGGTCTGAATTAGGCCTGCCGCGATAATTACTATATCGAGTTATCGCTTGATAAGTAAAATGAAGGACGATAACATTTTTAGTCTCGATAAATGCACGTGCTGCGTGTGCTTAAAATAAATACAGAAACATGAATGCTATCACAGCGCTGAGTGGGCGGAGCTCCATCCAACCCGTCTCCCTGTGCTTAAAGACAGCACTGAGCACATCAGCCGTGTCCCGCATGGATCCAGATCATTTATAGATCAGCTGCTTTTGGAGAGAGGCGGGGTGTAAACAAAGCGCTACGCTACTACGGAGCTGCTGAACCCGACACTTTCTGTGAACTTTATCGCGGAGCAAGAGGGACTCGTGAGAAAACATTTGGAATTCCAGTCAAAAGAACTCATCACAGAGAGAATAACAACATTAATGCAACTGCAGGTTTGTCCAACGTGAGAACGAAACGAAACCACCGCCCGGTCAGTGCATCAAAGCTAATCAGCGCTACTGTTAGCGAGAGGAACCCGAGCGCTTTAGCCACTGTCCAAATACAAGCGCGATGGTCCTGAGAACATTACTCAGGGCTTAGGACTATGTTACTGAGAAATGCTGCAGCGGTTTGACAAACAGTCAACAAGTTTCCCAAAAAAGCTGCTTCACTCCGATGGCCGTGTGTACAGGAGGTTATATTTTAAAAGAAAGGGAAAAAGAACGCAACATATGGCTACTCTACTTTAGCAGTAATACAGTATTATCTGAATCCATACATTTAATATATTGTTTTTGTGAGGAAATATTTAACCAGAATAATGCAGATGAAATATCAATATTGTTATTGGGATATTTTTAAAGATGATGCTGTATATTGACTATTTGTTGTAAATGTTGTGACAGGCCTAGTTCAAACACAGAACCTGGTGAGAGTGTTATGAAGTTATGTTAAAGCTTGAGAAGCACAGATGTAAACAGTGTCCTAGAATATGTCGACCCTTCTAGTTTGCTTTGTTTGGTATAAGGTGTTAATATTGAATGTCAGAAGTTCAATACATTTCAGTTTTCTTTTTATTGCCTACAGTATTTGCATTATACTCAATATTATCGTTTATCGCGATATTTTCTGAGACGATATATCGTCCTCAAAAAAACACTTATCGTGGCAGGCCTAGTCTGAATCATCGTTATCCATGAAGCTCCTCTGTGTTTCCACATTTCAGTCATATTTCCATAGTTTTAAACTTGTTTCCTTTTCCCCTCTGTCAGTGTCAGTGTGGCGCCCTCTGCTGGAGATCTTCAGATATAACAACAGACCTGGAGCCACCGGCTGACTGTAGGCTCGTCTACTCGCTCAGTTATACGGCTGTTTACATGTGGACTTTGACTGCTTTTCTCTTCACAGCTAGCGCTAGCGGCTAATGCACAACAACAGCAAAGTTCCGCCGACACAGTGCGCAGCTGTGCATGAGACTGAGTAACGTTCTGTTAAAAACGTCCCACAAACCCCCGTGAACTGTCACCTTTGTCACTATCTATGTGTTTGCATGTTCGGCGATCTCCTCTGTCCGTGAACGATGCATCCCATTAACTCAACATCATGAAGAAATCTGAGGAGAGTCTGTCGTTTGTACCCGGGTTGTAAACCTGTTTCCTCCAATGTGGTCTTTTCTGCTCGGCTTCTCTGGGATGTCGGGCCGTGACAGTAAAACTACAACACACTTAAAACATAATGTAAATAAATGCAGGCTTGTGCTGTAGCTAAAAGGCTCATTTCCATCCTCTGTCCCCGACCGGACCAGGCCCGGCTTCTCACCACACACACCACTCACTCAGCATCTATACACCCACAACCCGCACCCCTTCACACACCCACCCTCTCAAACCCGGACCCACTTCCAACCAGCCTTCACTTCCATCCTCCACCTGCACCCGCTCACTTCCCCAAACCTACAGACCCGCACCCATTGTGTCAGGGCTCAGTTTGGGATCTTTGAAGTTTTGTTTTTGTTTCTTCCACAGTTTGAGCCTGATCTATTATTGTTTTTGATATGTCTTTAAAAAGCTTCACTTTTTAACTCTAGTTAAAAGTTATAGTCTGGCGCCCTCTGCTGGCGTCCCTCATATATAACGACTACTGTCGTTTAGGAAGAACATTAGTCTCAGTTATACTAAAATAAATCCCAGGTTAAGGAGGAGATTTTAAATCCTGAGTGCAGAATAATATCGTCTGTGTTTATCTGCAGCGGCCCCTGCGCTCGCCCCCGGGAGACCCCTCTGATCCAGGGCTAATGGACCTGGGGGAGTCCAGACCCAATGGACCTGGGGGAGTCCAGACCCAACGGACCGACTGAATTATTCATCACCACCACAACCACTACTAATACTAATACTACCACTACTACCACTACTACTACTACTACTACTACAACAACTTCTACTTCTACAACTACAAAAACAACAGTGTCTGAGGGTCTGAATAAATGAGATGGAATCCTCAAAAAAGTTGCAAGTTCTTCAGATTTATTTCGCCAAAACACCAGGACGTCCCATCAGAGTTCCCCCTCCACACACTAAGTTCCTCTTAAATAGTGGGGAATAAACCACTGAGCCCCAAGAGGGGGAGACAATGTTACAAATACATTTCATGGCTAATATTTACAATTATGAAAACCTGTTTGATTTGATTTCAGCAGCAGCATTTCATTTAGATTAAAGTCCATATGACGGGTTTTACTGCGTTTGAAAATAGGACTTATTTAGATAAAAGCTGCTGTGAGTAATAAGAGTCATTTTAGTTCAGTGAAGCAGCAAATTAAAAACAGAAAGATTTTATTAAAATGTTTTAAGCGACACACAGTAGATAGAGGTAAAGTTCCAGAGAGTTTGACTCACTTATTTCCCATTGACTTAACATGGTCGGCACGGCAACAGTCCCAGAGTCAGGACTAAACACGCTGAGGCTAAAGCTCAAATCTGGAACAGTCTTCATGAGGATGTGAGACAGGCCTCAACTCAATGTTCAAATCCAGAATGAAAACTGCTCTTTTTACCCGAGCAGATGAAAACTGAAAGTATTTTATCTGCACTCTGGACTTTTACTGTCATTGATTAACTTTTATGTTGATGTTTTAATGATTGATTTGATCTGTTTTCTTGTAATTTTATGCAACTGTGAAGCTTTGAATTGCCTTGTGTATGAATTGTGCTCTACAAATAAACTTGTCTTGTCTTGTAAAGTGCAATACAAGCCTGTACCTGGGATAGACACATGGGACTTTATATGTTATTTTTGGCATTATTGATTACTATGTATATACATTGTTGTTACATATACTTTCATATCATGCTATAGTCATACTAAGACTGTATTTCTATGTGCACATCCACATATATGTAAATACCCGGCACTACTGCACATTAACATATTACAGTGCAATACATTTACTCTGAATGACCACAGGAAACAATGATGAAGAAGTCGTACTTCTCAAACCCCACATGCTCCAGGTATTTATCAGCTGTAAAGTTATCGGTGCCGACTCCAGGCAGATCCCAGATTAATGTTGGGATGCTCGGGATGGAGATATTCTGTTGGCTCCATAGTTTTCGCCGTTACTCCAGTTGGAGCTGCTCCCTCTGTTCCGTTTCTGAGTCCATGTGGGAAATTTGTTGTTAAACCAGAAAAACATATGTTTTCAGTTGATGGGGAAACTCACCAGGACTCCACACAGAAAGGCCCATGGAAGCCATTCAAGAGAGTTCATCTGGGCTTACACTGCGATTTTGCCACAAATTTGGATTGCACTGTGCTGTTTCTCTGGGCCTTACTCCTCAGTTACTGCGTAAACTGTCTGATCTTAGTGGAGTTCCTCTCGATGACCTTAAGGCTGAGACAAAATCACCTCTAGCAGCAGCTCAAATTACCAAAGATCTCATGCTAAATGTGTTGGCCAAGTCTTCTGCTCTCATTGCAGCAATAACACTGAAGGGAGGAGCCACGTTTGTCCCAATGGTTGGAATCCCTGTTGCTATGGTTATTTCCGGTGTTACCACCTACAAAACTCTCAAATACATAGTGAACTTACTGGCTGATGATGCTCAAATGGTTTTCATAAAAGCCTGGGGCTGAACACATCTGTGTGAATTACAAATATCAGATTTATACTGTATGTGGTTTACAATATCACTGATCACAATAATCTGTTACTTTGTGACCGAGCCCCTAAACTTTGGAACAGCCTCTACACGTGCGCTCGGCTCAGTCTGTAGAGGAGTTCAAAACCAAATGGCCTTCGGTTCTAGACCAGATACAGTTTGTGCCTTTTATATTCCCTGTGCTTAACTTCTATTGTGTATATTGTACATATTGCTGCTGTACTTGTACAGCACTTTGGTCAGCTGAGGTTGTTTTAAATGTGCTTTATAAATAAAATGGACATTGACTTTATTGTTGTGTATAAATGTGTTGGAAACATCAATTATAAACAATCAGAACACAGCCGTATGAATATGTCCTGATCTTTACTCCTCTCCCTGGGCCTCATTCACGAATGTTCACCACACATGTTCATCTTCTTAGGAAGATTGTTGGCTTTCACAAAACTCGTTCTTAGCTGAAAACGCACAAAACATTATCCAGTTCTGTACAAGATCTTACTCCTGATGGGACCCAACATTCTGAGTCATATGTTTGTACACATTAAATCATGTATTCATAAATTTAAGAATGTTAAAATCATCATCATAAATTACAGATGCCTTTATACAGAAATAAGTTGGTAATATCACTTGTAGTTTACTTTAATTAATGTACCAATGTATTATTGCTAAACCTTTAAATAACCGGGCGGGGAGGTGTGAAGCCTGTGGCAGAGAAGGAAAACCCTCACTCTCAGATTTGGGTGAAACTTTTTTTTTTAGTTCCTCCACATGTGTAATGAACACATGAAGTGATTTGCTCTAACTCCCAATAGTTTATGTTTTTTTTTAGACAATTTACCAAACAGGGAGTTGTAACCCGTCCTGCTCGTGTTAGCGTTTGTGAGGAGCACCTTTAAAGATCTGAAGCTCAGTGATGGAATCATGTTCAGGGCTACAGTTCAGTCTGAGCCATGAAGCTCCAGGAACAGTTTTGGATTTATAGGCTGCTGAAAATGGCAATTTTGGAATTTTAGATTTCCCCCCCACAAAATGTCAGGGGCTCTACAAAGGAAGTGTTTTGCGTGATCATCTTCATATTCCAGGTTTGAGTTTATTAGGATATGACTTTGCTGCAGGAGAAGCAGGATGTTGATCTGATAAAGGGTCTTTGAGTTATAGCTTCACAAAGACGGGTCCTTCTCATGGAAGCTCCAAATGGCAAGTGCATTTCTAACCATCTATTTATTGTTAAATAAAAAAATACAAGGTTTATAAATGACAGAAATGCATATTTATGTACACAGACCAATACGAACGGTACATTTTAGTTTTGCTTGTATGTAGATACAAAAACGCTGCAGATGCGTCTTCCACTTTGAACTCTCTCTAGCTTCATTAGAAGATCTAAAAGGAATTTTCACTGCAAACATATTTCTTGAGATTACACATGTTTGAACATTTCTGTGATGTTTCAAACTCGTCCTTCTGCAGCCGGTACTGTCTGCCCGCAGGGTGGTCTTCGTGTACGTGTCCTCTGCTGATTCAATATTTGCCTGCAGACTTGTTTACAGTTCCATCGATCCCATCACCGGGACTCTCACCGCGGCTTTGGCAGAGAAGTGCAGATCAGAGGCAAGTCCATAGTCCAGCTGATCGCTGCAGTTCTTGTAGATTTAACAGCTTTGGGTGAAACACGGATTGACCCGTCAGTGTTCCTGAACTCGTTTGTTTGGGCCGAAATGTAGGAGCCTGATTGACTCACGCATGTGAGAGGGGCATTCGGCTTATAACTGTCGTTGGATTTATGAAAAAAAGACTGGATTTAATGTTGTTGTTTTTTTCTTCTTTTTTTTTTTCATAAGTTTCATACAGTAGATAGAGGTAAAGTTCCAGAGAGTTTGCCTCACTTATTTCCCGTTGACTTAACATGGTCGGCATGGCAACAGTTCCAGAGTCAGGACTAAACACGCTGAGGCTAAAGCTCAAATCTGGAACAGTCTTCATGAGGATGTGAGACAGGCCTCAACTCTGACAATGTTCAAATCCAGGCTGAAAACAGCTCTTTTTACCCGAGCAGATGGAAACTGAAAGTGTTTTATCTGCACTCTCGCCTTTTACTGTCATTGATTAACTTTTATGTTGATGTTTTAATGATTTGATCTGTTTTCTTGTAATTTTATGCAACTGTGAAGCACTTTGAATTGCCTTGTGTATAAATTGTGCTCTACAAATAAACTTGTCTTGCCTTGTAAAGTGCAATACAAGCCTGTACCTGGGATAGACACATTATTGATTACTATGTTTATACCTTGTTGTTAGATATACTTTCATATCATGCTATAGTCATACTAAGACTGTATTTCTACGTGCACATCCACATATATGTAAATACCCTGCACTACTGCACATTAACATATTACAGTACTATACATTTACTCAGATACTGGTCACTCAGGGTGAAAGGGCTGTCAGTTTTAAAGGAACAGGCCACCGTTTTTCCATACTGAGATGTTCTTACCTGAGCTTAGACGAGTTCATCTGTACCTGTCTGGTCTCCACGTGGGCCTTCAGTAACGTAAACACAGCACAGACGGCGTTAGCATTTAGCCGTTAGCATTTAGCCTCTCTCTTCTCTATAGCTCCAAACGAGGTGAAGAAAGAAGCTACAAAACTCTTCCACGATTTCCCTATTTATATAATAATACCAGGAGTAATTCGGCCTTACAATATAGTTCCCCTTTTTAACCGCTTAGAAAATCCACATTGTTTAATTTTCTGTAATTATACTTTATAGTGCAACACTTCATGTAACCATAAATAAATAGGGAAAACGTGGAAGAGTTTGGTAGCTTCTATCTTCACCTCGTTTGGAGCTATAGAGGAGAAGAGAGAGGCTAAATGCTAACGGCTAAATGCTAACGCCGTCTGTGCTGTGTTTACGTGACTGAAGGCCCACGTGGAGACCAGACAGGTACAGATGAACTCGTCTAAGCTCAGGTAAGAACATATCTCAGTATGGAAAAACGGTGGCCTATTGCTTTAAGCAATAACAAATGCTCTGAGCTTGGGTTCTGTTTCCGTGAAATGCTACAGATGACTTTCGATTTCCTGAACTTTTATTTTTGTACGGCCGTGGGCAGAGCCTGGGATGGGCTAAAGGCACAGCCCTCAAACAAAGAGCAGGTATGCAGACCTGGCACGGCTCCAGGACTCAACTAAAGCCCAATAAAACTGCTGTGACGCAATATATGTAAGCACTTTTCAAAGGCTGAATGTGCTTAAAATGAACATTGTTCTTATTATTATGCTCTTACATTACAACCCTGGTCACTGTCCTGCCAACGTTTCCACAACTACCACTGTAAATACTATAGTAATATTAATCCTACACAGATTTCATCAATGAGGACATTTACTGTTTCTCTGCTGAGAAATCAAAAGCTTAAAACAAAAGTGGAATGTTGTTCTTCCAGACAGTCAGTGACGTGCAGCTCATTCTAATAAAACAATAATACTGTTGTTTCATACGGGCGCTCAAGATAAAATGTCTTCTGCTAAAAAGTAACTAATAGTTCTACCAAACTACCAACGACATGTTTTCATATTCCATATTATTCATTTCCCATCCATCTGTTCATCTATAAAGGTTAATGCTGGTGTTTAAAGCTTGTTGTTCATCAGTTTCCAGTAACAGGTAATGTAGGTGTGGTTAAATAAAGAAAACATTTGAATGTTATGTAAATACGCCATTCGTACCACACGAGTTCAGCGACTCTTCAGATCAAACTGAGCTGTGACTCTGACCGGTAAGTAACACTTAGAACCCATTATTTATTTTTGTCGTGTTTTTATCAGAGCAGATATAAAGTCATGGGCTGTTTCATAAAACTGTTTAACTCTGTAAACTCGACTTATTTGTCTGGTTTATTTTGTTGATAAACCCGACTCACTCCAACTTAGTCTGAACTCTTTATTTACACTTTTACCACAAACACATTTATTACTGACACTTATGTTTTATTATTAGATCATTGCAACTTGTTCAGCTTTAAATGTGGAGTAAAATAGATTTATTGAAATAATGATTAATTTCATATGTAGTGGATATATTTATATAAATGTATTTTACAAATGGTCTATTGTTACTTTGTTCTTTATGTTAAAATCAGATTTATAAACGTCCAGCACTCTAACGTCTGGCTCAGAGTCTGTGCTTTGTGATGTTAAACACCTGTGCACGGCGAGCTTCCAGTGGTTTGTTGTAAAGTTCAGATCACATGTTCCTCTGCTCGCTCCTCAAACACAGATGAAGGCGGTTCTGTTAAAGTCTGTGGATCTGCCTTCGTCGGGTCTTAAAGGGGATGTTGCTGAAGGAGGGCGTGTCCTCTCCCTGTCTTGGTCTTTTGGCCGGACTCCTGTGTTTACGCTCAGTCAGAGAGAAGTCGAGCTGAAAGTTCACTTTATTGAAACAGGTTTATGAAAAAGCCTTCAGGACGAGTTCAGGAAGGAGCTCTTCTGTATATTTGTGTAACTAAGCATTTATTTATTTATACTTTGTTGAATAAATCTGGAGAATGAAAAGAATAGAAAAAGGCAGGGATGGGTATAAGTTACTATTTGATTTATTTACAGTGCCTTGCGAAAGTATTCGGCCCCCTTGAACTTTTCGACCTTTCGCCACATTTCAGGCTTCAAACATAAAGATATAAAACTGTAATTTTTTTGTGAAGAAGCAACAACAAGTGGGACACAATCATGAAGTGAAACGACATTTATTGGACATTTCAAACATTTTTAACAAATAAACAACTGAAAAATTGGGCGTGCAAAATGATTCAGCCCCTTTACTTTCAGTGCAGCAAACTCTCTCCAGAAGTTCAGTGAGGATCTCTGAATGATCCAAAGTTGACCTAAATGACTAATGATGATAAATAGAATCCACCTGTGTGTAAACAAGTCTCCGTATAAATGCACCTGTCACAGTAATCAACCACGAGCTCCTAGTTCACCACCTAAACAGGTTTTAGAGATGCACTGGTGCTAGCTTTTCTGGGGCCCTACAGTACACATCGGGTAATTAGCGGACGGTAAACCCATTTACTGTAAAAAACTGTTAAGCACAATAACTAGAGCAAAGCAGGTGTGAAACATAACCTTAATTTGGGCCCTGCCCCACTGTTTGAAAAACACAATTTATTTGCAACTGTAACTGTACTGTAACTGTAGGACAAACTATGTTGTTCCCCATTTTTCAGGCCAGTTCATTTTAATCACTTACAGTATATCAGTGGTTCCCAAAGCTTTTGTCTTGCCAACCCCTTGAACCCTTCAGTAGTAATTCATGTACTCTCTACCTCAAGCATTACACATTATTCTGAGAGAATCTATACTCATTAGTCATTTCCTGAGGAAAATGAAGTAGAAATGAGTAAAATGTACACGAAACTTGATGTCCCCAAACTGACTTCCCCTCGCTGCTTTACCTCGCGTCTCCTCGCATCAGTGCAGCGTTTCTGAAAAGTGCGGCCTGAATATACAGACCTAGCGAGGTATAATGTTTCAGTTTGATTTAAATACTGTACCACCTTTGATGCAGAAATGTCTATGCATAAGATTTAGGCCTCATTTTGTTCATAGGTGTTTACAGCTCCTGCACTGAGGCTGTGGATCTCCTCACAAAGGGTCCAATGATGTGATGGGATGTGTCGGGGTTCCTTCTTTCTGTTTTGTTTTGTATGTTCACATTCCCTTTTTTTAAATAAAATAATAAATATAATCCTGGGACGACAACTCACAACTACTGAGGCTTGGATTAAATGCAGAAAACACATTTCGCTGCAGGGACAATAAAATCTACTCACATTATTTTCTGCACAGATGGATTCACTCGGAAGTAAACCCATTGAGATGGTGGCTCTGGGTCGGCCTTTCAGCCTCGGGATGTTCTACGACTGTAGGAGCGACCAACTCATCCCAGGTACAACCTCACACCAACCTCAGTGAAAAGGAAAACATGGTTAATATGAGTAAATAATATTTATTAAATCTAAATTGATTCTCCTTTGTATTTTCAGGCATAACTCTGTGGGACAAAGAGAAACTGGAAAAAGAGAAGAGCGAGAGCCCCAAACCCAACACTCATTTTACTATTGTGGCCTCTGATTCCATCTCGGATAAATCCTCCTCATTGGACGTGGGTGCTTCACTTAAAGCCAGTTTTCTTAGTGGCCTTGTTAAAGTCGAAGGTTCAGCTAAATATTTGAATGACAATAAAAAGTCGACCAAACAGGCCAGAGTCACTCTGCAGTACAAAACTACCACCGTGTTCAAAACTCTGAGCATGGATCAGCTCGGAACAGGAAACTTAAAGCACTGTGAGGTCATGGACAAAGGCTTAGCCACTCATGTAGTGACAGGCATCCTCTATGGAGCACAGGCCTTCTTCGTGTTCGATAAACAGATATCTGAGCATGAAAATGTCCGAGACATTCAGGGAAACCTAAAGGTGATGATAAAAAATATACCTAACCTGAGTATTGATGGAAGTGGAGCTCTGAACATGAAAGCCAAAGACATAGAAAAGGTGAATACATTCTCCTGCACTTTTCATGGAGATTTCCTTCTGGACAAAAGTCCAACGACGTTTGAAGAAGCCGTTAAAGTTTATCAAGACCTACCCACACTCTTAGGCCCCAACAAAGAGAATGTTGTCCCTGTGACTGTGCATCTGCTGCCGCTCAGTGCTCTGGACTCTAGAGCCTCCAAACTGGTCCGACAGATCAGTGACACATTAGTCACTGAGGCTCAGGAAATCCTGGAAAACTTCAGTAAGTTGGAAATGTGGTGTAACGATGTCCTGAACAGTCCTGCAGGACAGAACTTCTCACAACTTTCCCAAAGAATCAAAACTTTCAAAGCTCTGTGCTCTAATTTCAAGCTGGGGCTCCAAGGAACATTGGCCCAGAAGCTTCCATCGATTCGTGGAGGAGGAGAGGAGGAGTCAGCTCTGGCAGAAGTCCTGAAGAAGGCGGCTGAGAGTCCTTTCAACCGTCACAGACTGGACCAGTGGATGAGAGACAAAGATAAGGAGGTCAACACCATCAAAACTCTGATGAAACTGATGAAAAACACAGAAACGGTCTCTTCTGAAAACGCTCTCACAGATAAAGTATGTGACTCAGAGAACGCCCTGGTGTTTGCGTTGACCTCTCTGGACACCACTGAGCCGTTCCTCTCAGAGTTAGACCAATATTTAAAGGGAACTCAGTCCGACAGCACTGACGCTCCACAGCCCAGACACTGGTACAGCTCAAAAGACGTGATCGACTCAGTGAGACGCAAAGCTAAACTTTTCAGTGATTTTGCAGAAGCCAACAAGGACAGGGACAAACAGAACATCCAGTTCCTGGCCTTGGGTTTAGAAGATAAGAAACATGAAGGTTCAGCCATTTACCTGTACGAAGACGGGTTCGTAGTCAGTGAGGACTTTGAACTTCCTTCTAAACCTGCAGCAGTGAGTGTAGGTGAAGTCACACACAGCACTGTGAGTCTGCACTTCAGTGCCCCGTCAGAGGGAGTGCAGAGCATCACTGGATACAGAGTGGAGTTCTGTGAGGAAGGACAGGAGGAATGGAACCAGCAACCCCAGGCTGAAGCTGGAGCGGTCACTGTGACTGGTCTGAGCCCGAACACAGAGTACAGCATCAGAGTGAGAGCCGTCACTGCTGTGGGAGCGGGACCTGCTGCTGCTCCTAAAACCTCCATCAGAACCTCTGAACCATGTGGTCCACCAGAAGAACTTACAGGAACCGCCTCCTCCAAAATGATCAGAGTCCACTGGAAGAGACCACAGGTGGGACGAGGCGTCAACATTCACGGTTACATCGTAGAGTACGGACAAATGCAGGAGAAGATCCAGTGGAAGAGCATGCAGTCCCAAACTGAGGAGATGGAGATCTCTAGACTTCAACCTGAGACAGCCTACACCATCAGGGTCCTGTGTGACTGTGGAGAGCACGGCACGAGCCTGAAGAGCTCCACTCTGACTCTCACCACCACGGCCGAAGCAGGTGAGCAAACTTTTGACCCAAGTGCCACATATAGTTTCTACACTCTCCGGGTTGGGGGTAAAAATAAATGAAAACATTGGTGTTCTTCACACTTTTTTTTGCCAATGTATCAAAGTTAGAACTAAATGGTCTAAGGTGTTAAATCCTGCGCCAGAATAACCTTTATGCAAAAACCTGCAAAAAATATATGTATACATCGTGGGGGGCTTTATACAAATATGGATTTGTGTTGTATTTTTCAAATATAAACCTTTTATCCACCAGAAAGAGGTTTCTTTAAAATAACATGGTGATTTAGTAAATTACCACAAATTAAAGCTCAAAAGCCATTATCAAATTTACAATAAAATATATATATTTTTTACTAAATGGCTAATATCGGTGTGGCTGGTCTATAAGTGTCGATGACCAGTGTTATCAATCTTCCGTGAATGTTCTTGATTCATCTTCTGTACTCAGTCTGAGTTTCAGTCTGACCGACTCTCAGTTGATCTCTGCTAATTACCTTCCTATTGATCTGTCCTGGGCTGAGTTTAAGCTCTCACCGTCCAGGCTGTAAGGCCTGGAACGATGGGTCCACTGCTGGGCTCTGGCACGTTGCAGGATGTAGAGACAGTCATAATAATGTAAATGTGTTATTATGGGACATAGATAGATATTATTTACAATATTTACATCATTACATTTACATTATCACACAAAACCAAGAAAAAATTAAAATAAATAATAACTTAATAACTTAAACTTAATAACTTAAGTTAAATAATAACTTTAAAAAAAAAAAAAAAGGTTCCTCCCGTGGACCCACCACCTGCAGGAGGAGCCATAGGGGACTGGTGCAGCTCCAACAGCTGCCCCCACGACCCGGCAACGGACAAGTGGGAGAAAATGGATGGATGGAATAACTTAAAAGGAGTACCTCTGGTGTGGGCCCTTTATACTTATAATTGCATGAAAATGAATGGGGGGTATATGGCCAACTGTCATACGGAGGTGGATGACGAGCGCACCCCCGAGCCCCACGGCTGCATGGGGGTCGTCGAGAACTTTCCAAAAATGTATAATATGTTGTTGTCGCAAATGCGACTATATTGTTTTTGCAATAAATATTATTATTAGGCCCGAGCGGCCTGCCGTCGCAAGGGCCTATTGTAATCGCAACTTCTTCTTTCTTCTTCTACTCTTTGAGCAGGAATTTGACCCCCTGAACTTAATCAAAAACTCACCAAACTTTGCCCAAAATTCAGGTGCTTTGTGATGTTAAACACCTGTGCACGGCGAGCTTCCAGTGGTTTGTTGTAAAGTTCAGATCACATGTTCCTCTGCTCGCTCCTCAAACACAGATGAAGGCGGTTCTGTTAAAGTCTGTGGATCTGCCTTCGTCGTGTCTTAAAGGGGATGTTGCTGAAGGAGGGCGTGTCCTCTCCTTGTCTTGGTCTTTTGGCCGGACTCCTGTGTTTACGCTCAGTCAGAGAGAAGTCGAGCTGAAAGTTCACTTTATTGAAACAGGTTTATGAAAAAGCGTTCAGGACGAGTTCAGGAAGGAGCTCTTCTGTATATTTGTGTAACTAAGCATTTATTTATTTAGACTGTTCCTAAAGACGGTTAGAGTTCAGTAAAAATATTGAGTATTTGTTGAAGAAATCTGGAGAATGAAAAGAATAGAAAAAGGCAGGGATGGGTATAAGTTACTATTTGATTTATTTTAAGGGGGGGGGGGGTTACACGAGTGTTGTGTGGGAGACTCGACTCTTTCAAAGGCTTTAAGGTTTCAAGTGTTATTTCTGCTGATCATCAAAACCATTTAGTGCGGGGATGAGTGAGAAATCAACACCGTGAGTAAATGAGGCAGTTCGGCTGTTTTTATAAACGTGAAAGACATAAAAGTTCTTTCTTCTCTTCACTGCAGATCTCGTCTCTGTTCTCAAAGTTTACAGTGATTCTGAGTCACAATCCCAGACTGACGTATAATCTGCAGAAATGCTCCATCAGACAATAATAACTTAACAGAGATGTTTGGTCCTCATTGGTCTTTAATTGCAGCAGTTCCCGCAGATGTTACGGGACTGGGATCATTTTCGGGACAGTCTGGGCAAGATTCGGGATCCAGGACAAAGTCCTTGAATTCGGGACAGTCCCAAACTTTCTTTAACTAACTCAAGATAAAAAGTCTTCTGCTGAAAACTAAAAAGATACATTTTTAAATCCCATATTATTGATTTCCCATCAATATAATCATCTATAAAGGTTAATGCTGGTCAGAGGCATGCTGGGTAATCAGGAGAGTCGGGATGTTTCCTGGAGGGTCGCTCGGTCGCGGTGCTTTTGTCCCGTCAGAATAAAATAATAAATTAATACCATCTGACGATGAACTAACTCAGAGGTGTGTAAGTGGAACAGCCCTCCGCTTTAGTTCAAGCTGACGCAGTCTAATCCAGAGGAGACAAGTGTCCGCGAGTAAAGAGTAAAGGCCGTGAGAGGTAGAAAAAGTGCACAAATAATAAATATCTTTATCTACATCAGTGTTTTTCAACCTTTTTTGAGCCAAGGCACATTTTTTTCATTGAAAAAATCACGAGGCACACCACCAGCAGAAAACGTAAAACATTTTTACTCTGTAGCCTATATTCCCAATATAAAGTGGTTCTCATCAAAGTGAATAGGAACAGCGTATAGTCTCGCTAGCCACAAAGCTTCTGTCACATCCATGCATCACTAATTCTCTCTCTCAAAGAATTGAGCAACATGCGGCCAGTTTTACATGGTTACTCTGCCGATCACTAATCAAATCAAATCAAACTTTATTTATAAAGCGCTTTTCATACAAAATGTAACACAAAGTGCTTTACAGTGCTTAAAAATCATTAAGATCGTCCCCACCAGCAAATATACATAAATAACTACAACCCCCCCACCACCCACCACCCGCGCACACAGACACACAGACACATATACGTACAGACAGCCAGCAGATAAAAGTCTTAAATAAAAATGGACATAGAGTTGAGTATAAGGCTGGGTACAGATAGACCGAAAGAGGGAACACCATCCAAGGAGCCGTCTGCACCAGGAGTAGCCCATCGGCCACAGAGCACCAACTCAGGGGGCCCGGAGGAGGTGCAGGAGAGACGTCCTACCTCCATCCAGGCACCCCCAGGAGAGCGCCCGCACGGCCGCAGCCAACCAGCAGTCCCGGGGCAGAGGGCTCCCTCAGAGGAACCACTAGGAGAACATAAAAAACAAATAAATAAATAAATAAAATAACTAAAAAATAGATAAATAAATACCATAAAAACTATATATATATATATATATATTAGTGGTGGGCCGTTATCGGCGTTAACGCAATAGTCTTGTCGGGCGATAAAAAAAATATTGGCATTAATCTATTCTCAAAGTTGAGTTGGGAGTGGGATCTATACTACGCTATGATGACTCACGTTGAGCTCCTCGTGGAGCAGCGGGGGAGATGACCGGGGCGGGCTGAGGAGGAGATGTCGCTGCCGTTCGGAGGCGGCCCAGAGCGAACAGGTGGAAGGTGTGTGTGACGGGGCTCCTGTAGCCGCCTCGTCACTCACGGACCCCGCGCGCCTTTTCCTCTCCTATGGCCCGGGACAGCGCTGGCGCTGGGAGCATTTCCCCAGAGCCGCGCTCTGAAACCGTTTGCCCGCAGGCCGCGCTCACGTCCCGCGGTCGTGCATTCACAAACCGTCCCTCTGTCAACCCTACACTTCTCTCTCCGCCCCCCTCCAGCAGTGACTTGTGTGACGCAAAATAAGCACGTTGACGCTATGGGGCGCCGAGTCCGACTATATTTAAATATCTCGCCCCGTCCTTTATTATCATAGTTTAACAGCTTTCTTAAGCAGCTTGTGATGCTTTTTGTAAACAACTGGTCTCAATTTTACTTATTATTTTTGGGTAGCACATATTCCGTCAGAAATAAAATAAACCATTTTAATCTATAGATTAATCTATATTAATTTCAAAATTAATCTAGATTAATCTAGATTAATTTTTTTTATCTATGCCCACCCCTAATATATATATATATATATATATATATATATATATATATATATATATATATATATATATATATATACTACACAGCACAGAGACTTGACAACGGCACATTATTTACAGATAATAATGAATTTGTTTAAAAAAAAAAAATGTAGACCCACCAGTTGAAATTGAATAATTTCCTACGGCACACCACACAATATCTCACGGCACACTAGTGTGCCCCGGCACAGTGGTTGAAAAACACTGACCTACATAACTTGGTGCTGGTTGTGGAGTTGTATCAGGCTCAGACAGCGGCCCATGTGAAAAGTCAAAGTGTTAGAAAATGGTCATAGAGGTATTTGAACCAGCGAGCTCTGGTGTTTGAGACCAGCATTAGCTTCACTCCCCCTGGGCTAGATTAAGCAAATCAGGAAATTGTGTTTAAGATCAAGGTCAAAGACGTGACGCCTGTTTGAGACTTTCTGCATCTGGTCTTAAAATCTTACTGGAATGAATGATCATTGCTATAAAGTGTCTGAATACTGATTAAGATTAAGTTCCATTGAAACAAACCTGTAAAAAGAAACATTTGCATCACTGGCAGCAACGCAATCAATAAGTCTGTCCTTGAGCGGCATTGGAAGGTCATGGAGCCTCTCGACCAGAAACTATGGAAAAAACAACTATGATCTTAGTGCACACCGGAGAAAATGATCCAATCTGTCAGAGAGAAACAAAGTATTTTGACACGACTGGCCTCGAGTGACTGACTATGAATATATTTTCCTGTATTATAAAAAAATATAAATATAAAAAACATATACACACTTTGTTCAAATCATGTGACACGGTAGCACAGCGGTTAGTGCCTCAGCTTCACAGCTAGAAGGTCCCGAGTTCGATTCCCACCAGGACGGGGCCTTTCTGTGTGGAGTTTGCATGTTCTAACTGTGTCTGCCTGGGTTTCCTCCGAGTACTCAGGTTTCCCTTACCACTAAAAACATGTACAATAGGTGAATCCTCCATCCAGGTGATTCTGACCACCAGCCTGGACATCATGGAGATGGGTCCCCGGGCGCGGCACTGCCGTCTGCTCCTTACGGGTTGCCCCGCGGTATCAAAGGACGGGTCAAATGCAGAGGACAAATTCCCATACAATAAAGTATACAAACAAACAAAAGTACCAAGATAAATAACATACTATTAAGATTTACTAATGAAAACATTTTTAAATAACCGGTGGCACAAACCAACTGGACATTATAAACATAAGTGAAAGGAAAGTATAAAAGCATTTAGTTTGTAAAAGGGTGGAACTCTCGACTGAGGTTATGAAACAGACATGTGGCTTTTACTCACACACATGTAACTCTATGTAATTATTATATTTCAGGAATCATCATGGCTGATCAGTATGAAGAAGGAATCATCATGGCTGATCAGTATGAAGAAGGAATCATCATGGCTGATCAGTATGAAGAAGGAATCATCATGGCTGATCAGCATGAAGAAGGAATCATCATGGCTGATCAGTATGAAGAAGGAATCATCATGGCTGATCAGTATGAAGAAGGAATCATCATGGCTGATCAGTATGAAGAAGGAATCATCATGGCTGATCAGCATGAAGAAGGAATCATCATGGCTGATCAGTATGAAGAAGGAATCAAAACTGCGCTTCAGAACAGTGACTTGGCTCAAGCAGCTGAAATAGCACAGGAGTATTTGGACGAGTCAAAAAATGTCCCTGTGAACATCGGGATCACAGGAGAGTCTGGCTCTGGTAAATCCACACTGGTCAATGCTCTGAGAGGAATCAGAAATAAAACAGAGGGAGCAGCTAAAACTGGAGTGAAGGAGACCACCATGAAGCCAACAGAATACACCCATCCAAAGAATGACAACATCAAAATCTGGGATCTGCCCGGGATCGGCACCTTAAAGTTTACAGCTGATGAATATTTAAAGAAGATGGAGTTTGAGAAGTACGACTTCTTCATCATTGTTTCCAATGATCGCTTTAGAGAAAATGATGCAAAACTGGCTGAAGAAATTCAGAAGATGAAGAAAAAGTTCTACTTTGTTCGATCCAAGATCGACCAGAACATAACCAGTGAGAAAATGGAAGATCCAAAAACCAAAGAGGAGAACGTTCTTAATGAGGTCAAGAAATACTGCACTGAAGGTAAAGTGTTTCTGAATCTCACTGTCATTTTGTTCAAACTTATTTAACTGACTGACCTTTACTTTAAAACAGAACTCCAGACCCTGGGCTTTGAGTCTCCAAAGGTTTTCCTTGTGTCTGGTTTCAAACTTGATCTGTACGAATTTAAGGATTTGTGGAAAACTCTGGATGTGGAGCTTCCTAAACATCAGAGAGACGTTCTTCTCCTGGCTCTGCCCAACATCAGTCTGGACGTCATCGAACAGAAGAAACAGACTTTGGCGAGCAGAATAAAATGGGGCACTGTAGCTTCAGTTGCAGGTGCAGCAGCAGGTGCAGCTGTGCCAGTGCCTGGTCTCTCATGTGGGGTTAATATCGGGATTACATTTTTTGCAAAATACTGTGTGATTTCTCTGGGCCTTACTCCTGAGTTACTGCAGAAGTTGTCTGATGTTAGTGGAGTGTCTTTAGAGGATCTCAAGGCGGAAATAAAATCACCTCTTGCAGGAGTTGAAATTACCGAAGATCTTATAATAAAGGTGTTGGCCTCTTATTCTACTGTCATCACAGAAATGGCACTAAAGGAAGGACTCAGGTTCATCCCAGTTATTGGAACAGTTATTTCAATGAGTCTGTCTGGTGCTACCACCTACAGTGCTCTTAATTATATTCTAAACTCCCTGACAGAGGACGCTCAACGGGTTTTTAAAAGATCTGTGGGACTGTGTGAGTAACGTGTACAGTATCTCATAGATCTTAGATCAACATAATCCAGTAACTTTGATTAACAAAAAATGAGGGGAAAAAAAATAAATTTCCATTTTTAATAATAATCTGAACAACTGTATGAATGTTTCCTGCTCTTCACAAATTAAGACAAATCTATTTTATTTTTTATTTTAATAGGTAATAATAAAAGAGCACATCATAGTAATTGAGTTTTTTCAGGCTGTAATTGAAACAAATGAGGAAACTTTCGAGGCAGAGAATTGAAATTAAAATTGGAAGTGCAGACTTTGGGAACAGAGAGGATTATGAAACTATTCGAGGGCAGTGTCTGACTAAATATTTAAAAAAGAAATGGATTTGTAAATGAACAGCAACTAATGATGTTGTCTGTGTGTTTCTGAGGATCATTGATGCTGATCTGTGTCACTGTAATCAAAGATCAGGAGAATGTGTGTATCCTGAGGTTTATAGAGCTCTTTATAACACAATCATATTTTAAACAAATGACTTCGACGCAGGAGAAGTGATTCTTTATGGAGAAAAAATGGTGTGAACGAAGACATGACTTAATAATTAGCTTTGAGAAAACAATTGTATCTGTGAATATTTTATGGGTTAATGGTATGGAGCAAAAAAACATGAACTAAAATGAACAATAAACAAATGTCACATCCATTTGTCATGTTATTATTGTTTCTGATCTTCATTACTGCCTCAGTGCTTTGAGTGGCACCTGGACCTTCATCATCCTCCCTGAATTCAACAGTGGGATTTTACTCCCCCTGCAGGTGAGAAACTGTACTGCAGGTTCTCCCTCTTTGAAGGGTTTGATATTTTGAATAAAGAAAGTAAAAGAAAAAAGAAAGAACAGTTTTGCCTTACGGTGTTTTATGGTTAAAAGAAACAAACATAATAATAAGTGCTTCTCATTGTTATATTTCTGTTTTGGTTTGAAACCATTTTACTCAGATCCAGCCTTTGACCAGATGAGTTTCTCTAGATCTGATCTAGAATCAGGGCCGGTCAATGTGACATAAGACAAAGTAATAGAAAGATTTGTTCTAGCCCTGACCGCCTCATAGACTCTCCTGAATATTATAAAACATTCACTAAATTAAAGCGTGGACCTGGATGAATGACATTGTGAGTAAAAAGACGCAGGTGAGGAAAAGCTCTCAGTCTCAGTGATGAGATATGAGCCCCATAGTTCTGAGGAAAACAAAGTCTCATCTTCTGATGGTGAAAACTATCGGTCTGAATCATCGTTATCCATGAAGCTCCTCTGTGTTTCCACATTTCAGTCATATTTCCATAGTTTTAAACGTCTTTCCTTTTCCCCTCTGTCAGTGTCAGTGTGGCGCCCTCTGCTGGAGATCTTCAGCTATAACAACAGACCTGGAGCCCCCGGCTGACTGTAGGCTCGTCTACTTGCTACTCGGCGATCTCCTCTCTCCGTGAACGATGCATCCCATTAACTCAACATCATGAAGAAATCTGAGGAGAGTCTGTCGTTTGTACCCGGGTTGTAAACCTGTTTCCTCCAATGTGGTCTTTTCTGCTCGGCTTCTCTGGGATGTCGGGCCGTGACAGTAAAAGTACAACACACTTAAAACATAATGTAAATAAATGCAGGCTTGTGCTGTAGCTAAAAGGCTCATTTCCATCCTCTGTCCCGGACCGGACCAGGCCCGGCTTCTCACCACACACACCACTCACTCAGCATCTATACACCCACAACCCGCACCCCTTCACACACCCACCCTCTCAAACCCGGACCCACTTCCAACCAGCCTTCACTTCCATCCTCCACCTGCACCCGCTCACTTCCCCAAACCTACAGACCTACAAACCTACAAACCCGCACCCATTGTGTCAGGGCTCAGTTTGGGATCTTTGCAGTTCACAAAATCAAGCTCTGTGTGTTTTGTTTTTGTTTCATCTTCCACAGTTTGAGCCTGATCTATTATTGTTTATTATATGTCTTTAAAAAGCTTCACTTTTTAAAGTTAAAAGTTATAGTCTGGCGCCCTCTGCTGGGTTCTTCATATGTGACAACATACTGTGGCTGAAGAAGAACATTAGTCTCAGTTATACTCAAATAAATCCCAGGTTATGAGAGGAGGAGATTTTAAATCCTGAGTGCAGAATAATATCGTCTGTGTTTATCTGCAGCGGCCCCTGCGCTCGCCCCCGGGAGACCCCTCTGATCCAGGGCTAATGGACCTGGGGGAGTCCAGACCCAACGGACCGACTGAATTATTCATCACCACCATCACCACCACTACTAATACTAATACTACAACTTCTACTTCTACAACTACAAAAACAACAGTGTCTGAGGGTCTGAATAAATGAGATGGAATCCTCAAAAAAGTTGCAAGTTGTTCAGATTTATTTCGCCAAAACACCAGGACGTCCCATCAGAGTTCCCCCTCCACACACTAAGTTCCTCTTAAATAGTGGGGAATAAACCACTGAGCCCCAATTAGAGGGGGAGACAATGTTACAAATACATTTCATGGCTAATATTTACAATTATGAAAACCTGTTTGATTTGATTTCAGCAGCAGCATTTCATTTAGATTAAAGTGCATATGACGGGTTTTACTGCGTTTGAAAATAGGACTTATTCAGATAAAAGCTGCTGTGAGTAATAAGAGTCATTTTAGTTCAGTGACGCAGCAAATTAAAAAAAGAAAGATTTTATTAAATTTTTTTAATGTTGTAAATCTACACACAGTAGATAGAGGTAAAGTTCCAGAGAGTTTGACTCACTTATTTCCTATTGACTTAACATGGTCGGCATGGCAACAGTTCCAGAGTCAGGACTAAACACGCTGAGGCTAAAGCTCAAATCTGGAACAGTCTTCATGAGGATGTGAGACAGGCCTCAACTCTGACAATGTTCAAATCCAGGCTGAAAACAGCTCTTTTTACCCGAGCAGATGAAAACTGAAAGTATTTTATCTGCACTCTGGCCTTTTACTGTCATTGATTAACTTTATGTTGATTTTTATTGATTTGATCTGTTTTCTTGTAATTTTAAGCAACTGTGAAGCACTTTGAATTGCCTTGTGTATAAATTGTGCTCTATAAATAAACTTGCCTTGTAAAGTGCAATACAAGCCTGTACCTGGGATAGACACATGGGACTTTATATGTTATTTTTGGCATTATTGATTACTATGTTTATACATTGTTGTTAGATATACTTTCATATCATGCTATAGTCATACTAAGACTGTATTTATGTGCACATCCACATATATGTAAATACCCGGCACTACTGCACATTAACATATATATTACAGTACAATACATTTACTCTGAATGACCACAGGAAACAATGATGAAGAAGTCGTACTTCTCAAACCCCACATGCTCCAGGTATTTATCAGCTGTAAAGTTATCGGTGCCGACTCCAGGCAGATCCCAGATTAATGTTGGGATGCTCGGGATGGAGATATTCTGTTGGCTCCATAGTTTCCGCCGTTACTCCAGTCGGAGCTGCTCCCTCTGTTCCGTTTCTGAGTCCATGTGGGAAATTTGTTGTTAAACCAGAAAAACATATGTTTTCAGTTGATGGGGAAACTCACCAGGACTCCACACAGAAAGGCCCATGGAAGCCATTCAAGAGAGTTCATCTGGGCTTACACTGCGATTTTGCCACAAATTTGGATTGCACTGTGCTGTTTCTCTGGGCCTTACTCCTCAGTTACTGCGTAAACTGTCCGATCTTAGTGGAGTTCCTCTCGATGACCTTAAGGCTGAGACAAAATCACCTCTAGCAGCAGCTCAAATTACCAAAGATCTCATGCTAAATGTGTTGGCCAAGTCTTCTGCTCTCATTGCAGCAATAACACTGAAGGGAGGAGCCACGTTTGTCCCAATGGTTGGAATCCCTGTTGCTATGGTTATTTCCGGTGTTACCACCTACAAAACTCTCAAATACATAGTGAACTTACTGGCTGACGATGCTCAAATGGTTTTCATAAAAGCCTGGGGCTGAACACATCTGTGTGAATTACAAATATCAGATTTATACTGTATGTGGTTTACAATATCACTGATCACAATAATCTGTTACTTTGTGACCGAGCCCCTAAACTTTGGAACAGCCTCTACACGTGCGCTCGGCTCAGTCTGTAGAGGAGTTCAAAACCAAATGGCCTTCGGTTCTAGACCAGATACAGTTTGTGCCTTTTATATTCCCTGTGCTGAACTTTTATTGTGTATATTGTACATATTGCTGCTGTACTTGTACAGCACTTTGGTCAGCTGAGGTTGTTTTAAATGTGCTTTATAAATAAAATGTACATTGACTTTATTGTTGTGTATAAATGTGTTGGAAACATCAATTATAAACAATCAGAACACAGCCGTATGAATATGTCCTGATCTTTACTCCTCTCACTGGGCCTCATTCACGAACGTTCACCACACATGTTCATCTTCTTAGGAAGAGTGTTGGCTTTCACAAAACTCGTTCTTAGCTGAAAACGCACACAAACATTATCCAGTTCTGTACAAGATCTTACTCCTGATGGGACCCAACATTCTGAGTCATATGTTTGTACACATTAAATCATGTATTAATTAATTTAAGAATGAAGAAGAAGAAGAAGATCTTTATTCATATAGCGCCTTTCACAGACATGGTCACAAAGCGCTTTACATGAGAGCAATTGCATTCACTCCATACTCGGTGGTGGTAAACTACGTTAGTAGCTTCAGTTTCCCCTGGGGGAGACTGACAGAAGCGCGTCGCGACTACACACGTCTGCGCCAACGGTCCCTCTGACCACCACCATACATTCACACCATTCATCCTGGCCTATTGTACATGGTTTTGGTGGTAGGGGAAACCGGAGTACCCAGAGGAAACCTACGCAGACACGGGGAGAACATGCAAACTCCACACAGAAAGGCCCCGTCCAGGTGGGAATCGAACCTGGGACATTCTAGCTGTGAAGCGAGAGCACTAACCGCTGCGCTACCGTGCCGCCCACCCGAATGTTAAAATCATCATCATAAATTACAGATGCCTTTATACAGAAATAAGTTGGTAATATCACGTGTAGTTTACTTTAATTAATGTACCAATGTATTATTGCTAAACCTTTAAATAACCGGGCGGGGAGGTGTGAAGCCTGTGGCAGAGAAGGAAAACCCTCAGTCTCAGATTTGGGTGAAACTTTAGTTCCTCCACATGTGTAATGAACACATGAAGTTATTTGCTCTAACTCCCAATAGTTGTTTTATTTTTAGACAATTTACCAAACAGGGAGTTGTAACCCGTCCTGCTCGTGTTAGCGTTTGTGAGGAGCACCTTTAAAGATCTGAAGCTCAGTGATGGAATCATGGACAGGGCTACAGTTCAGTCTGAGCCATGAAGCTCCAGGAACAGTTTTGGATTTATAGGCTGCTGGATTTATAGATTTTCCCCCCAACAAAATGTCAGGGGCTCTACAAAGGAAGTGTTTTGCGTGATCATCTTCATATTCCAGGTTTGAGTTTATTAGGATATGACTTTGCTGCAGCAGAAGCAGGATGTTGATCTGATAAAGGGTCTTTGAGTTATAGCTTCACAAAGACGGGTCCTTCTCATGGAAGCTCCAAATGGCAAGTGCATTTCTAACCATCTATTTATTGTTAAATAAAAAAAGACAAGGTTTATAAATGACAGAACTGCATATTTATGTACACAGACCAATACGAACGTTACATTTTAGTTTTGCTTGTATGCAGATACAAAAACGCTGCAGATGCGTCTTCCACTTTGAACTCTCTCTAGCTTCATTAGAAGATCTAAAATATTTCTTGCAATTACACATGTTTGAACATTTCTGTGATGTTTCAAACTCGTCCTTCTGCAGCCGGTACTGTCTGCCCGCAGGGTGGTCTTCGTGGACGTGTCCTCTGCTGATTCAATATTTGCCTGCAGACTTGTTCACAGTTCCATCGATCCCATCACCGGGACTCTCACCGCGGCTTTGGCAGAGAAGTGCAGATCAGAGGCAAGTCCACAGTCCAGCTGATCGCTGCAGTTCTTGTAGATTTAACAGCTTTGGGTGAAACACGGATTGACCCGTCAGTGTTCCTGAACTTGTTTGTTTGGGCTGAAATGTAGGAGCCTGATTGACTCACACATGCGCAGTCGAGAAGGGCATTCGGCTTAAAACTGTCGTTGTATTTATGAAAAAAAGATAAATTTTTTTATAAGTGTCATACAGTAGATAGAGGTAAAGTTCCAGAGAGTTTGGCTCACTTATTTTCTATTGACTGAACATGGTCGGCACGGCAACAGTTTCAAATAGTTCATCTCTATCTATGTCACTTCCTGTCAGTGTCCAATAAGGAAGTGAAACTGTAAACATCACAAACATGGTCAAACTAAAGAAAATTGGGAAAACATTTTTTAAGCAAAAATGTTCATGTTTTAGCGAAAATTGTATCTAATGTGTCACATGCACTTTAAGCAGCACTGAGTATGTAGAGAATGAAACTCATCAACGTACCTGGGACAGACAAATGTTACTTTATATATTATTTTGACATGATTGATTAATATGTTTATACATTGTTGTTATATACTTTCATATCATGCTGTAATCAAGATAAGATAAGCCTTTATTGATCTCACAATGTAGACATTTACGTGTTACATTTAGGGATGTAACGATATTGACAATACCGCGATATCGCGGTAGTAAAAGTGCCTCGATATCGTCGTGGTCTTGTTACGATATTTAAACGGACAGTTATCCGTCAAAAACAACTATAATAAGTCGGATCCCGCGGAAAAAAACATTGTAAACTACATAGACCATGATCCTTTGCGCTTCGTCGTCACAACAAATGAGCTGTTGAGCCAATAGGAGCGCATGTTTTACGCTGTAGTGTCCACACCACAAGTGAACACGGCGGTGGGGCTCCCGTGGATATTGATGAAAACGCCCCCGAAGTTGTGCCAGCCCCTGCAGCTTTTAATTCAGACGTATGGCAGCATTTTGGTTTCGCTGTGTCAAAAAACGATAAAGGAGAGAGGGTGGCGGACAAACAACGGACCATGTGGAAACACTGTCACGCGAAATTACGATACAGCACGGAAAACACCAGCAACATGCGGAGCCATCGGACGACCCATCACCGTCAAAAGTTTACAAAGAAAGTCACGTCAGGTTTTTATTTGCTATTAGTTTTATGCTTTTTTACACATTTGAACCAGACTTGAGCTTTGTTTGCACTTGAAGGGAATTCCCTTTTGTTTTTGTTCACAGTTCTACTTGCTCAACGGTATACTGATGTTAATGACTTGAGGTTGCACTTTAAAAGCATTAAGTGATCCGAGTTTACATATGTTTTTATGCTGCATGAATATAACAATAAATGCTCTAGTGACTGGCAAAAGCAGTTTAAATGTCAGTTTTTATTATTATCATCATAAACTCAATATCGTGAGCTATTTTACAATACCGTGAGCCTCTCCACAATATCGCAATAAATATCGTACCGTGAGCTCAATATCGATATCGTATCGTATCGTGAGATTATGATATCGTTACATCCCTAGTTACATTCAGCTCTTAGAAACACTCAGGTTGTGCAAATAGGCAGGAAATGTGTGTATTTCTACGTACCCTGCACTACTGCACATACACATGTATATTACAGTACAATACATTTACTCTGAATGACCAGTATCAGTTTTAGGCCATAACAAATGCTCTGAGCTTGGATTGACTTTTGAAGTTTTATTTTTGTACAAGTCTCATCTACACCTGAGGCCGTGGGCAGAGCCTGGGACGGGCTACAGGCACAGCCCTCAAACAAAGAGCAGGTATGTAGACCTGGCCCTGCCCCAGGACTCAACACTAACAACACTGCTGTGTCACTACGTAACACAAACTAACACCTAAGACGCTGTTCTTATTATTACACTGTTACTTTACAACTAAATACTTTAATAATATTTATCCTACACAGATTAGTGATCAATAACGACATTTACAGTTTCTCTGCTGAGAAATCAAAAGCTTAAAAACAAACGTGGAATGTTGTTCTTCCAGACAGTCAGTGACGTGCAGCTCATTCTAATAAAACAATAATACTGTTGTTTCGGGCGCTCAAGATAAAACGTCTTCTGCTAAAAAGTAACTAATACTTCTATCAAACTACCAACGACATGTTTTCATATTCCATATTATTAATTTTCCATCCATCTGTTCATCTATAAAGTATTTTTTGGTGGTGTTTAACCTCTTAACCCCCGCCTTAACCAAGCATGTTTTTTCTCCAGTTCAGCTATACCCAAATCTAAATGTTTACAGCCTATAGGCACAAACCCCTAATGCCTCATTTGAAAGCTAAGACCTACAAAACTGATCTCATCTTTTTCCTTGCGTTGTCGCCATGACGTCATAACTGATTTTGACATAAGGCTGCAGCTAACGATTATTTTTCTATCGATTAATCTATAGATTATTTTTTCGATTAATCGATTAATCTATAGATTATTTTTTCGATTAATCTATAGATTATTTTTCCTTTTACCGATTATTTTTTCATTTAAAATGAAGGGGAAAAAATTGACGTAGGCCAGTATTTTCAAATGGCATGGCTTTTATTTAACCAAATAAAATTATGGCTCAATGTGCAACTCAGTAGCCTATAAAATGTGCAAATCTGGAACACTCACTGTAAACATTTGAATAAAAGTAAAAGTATTGCTTATTTGCTTTAAAATGCGCAAAATAAAAAATAAATAACCAGCACACAACAATGATTGTATGATTAAAGTTAATTGTTCGTTTGTACATAACTGTTAATGTTGTACAAAGGTAGTTTAGTTAGTTACACAACTAACGTAACGTTATGTAGCGTTAGACACGCGCGTTTTTGACGCCTCTCAGAGCGGAACAGTGCTTTAGTTTATGAATTTACAACGCAGATACAAATAATACATTAATGTTTTTGTGTAATGAAAATTACTCACGCGGCCGATTGACTGGTTGATGGCATGACCGCTGTCGGGTGTTTTCGTTTTAAATGTTCGTTCATAGCCGTTGTGCTGCTGCGGTAGGCCATTTCCGCTCGACACAGTGTGCATAAACAACATTATTTGGCCGTTTCTGGAAATACTCCCACACTTTTGATGACTTTTGGCGTGCCTTTTTCCCCTCGCTCGCATCGCGCGCCGCCATGATGTAAACAAGCGACGCGTCGACGCACAAAAACTGCGTCGACGTATTTACGTAATCGATGACGTCGACTACGTCGACGCGTCGTTTCAGCCTTATTTTGACATTTATTTTTCTTGCTTTTCTGTGACTCTTTTGTTTCGTTTTTGTCCTTGTTGTCTTCTGCTATATTAACACTTTTTCAAGAAGCTTTTAGATTTGGGTAAAGCCACACAGGAGAAAATGTGCTCGGTATTGCAAATAAATGTAAAGATAATATCGTGACCCCGCCCATCCAAGTGATAAATGATTGCCAATCCTTTTGTCCCAGGCGGGCGGGGCCTGAGGGCGTCGACATTTTCAGCATAAAACTCGTCTACAGCGTTTCATCCATAACATGTTTTCACTTTTACTCCGTTTAAATGGCCTCTCCTGAACCGTGCAGAATAATAACACAGGCTGGTTTTCACTTGTAGTCCACATGTTGTGTAGAAATGTGTAGCGCTGACACAGCGCCCCCCTCAGGTCATCAGGGGCAGTGCATTGGAGGCGAGCCTCACTTCAGGCCTTTCAAAACGCGGTTTAAAATGAACAGGTCAAACAAGTCGTTCTTATGTCTGATTCTTTATCCAGGTGATAGAAAACCAACGCGCCCGACAAAAACCCATTTACAAATGTAATTTACTTTTAGGGGGCGAAAAAAGCCCCGAATGGGACAGAGCGCTGTGATTTTCTCTGAAGCGATCACTGGAAACAATGATGAAGAAGTCGTACTTCTCAAACCCCACATGCTCCAGGTATTTATCAGCTGTAAAGTTATCGGTGCCGACTCAGATCCCAGATTAATGTTGGGATGCTCGGGATGGAGATATTCTGTTGGCTCCATAGTTTCCGCCGTTACTCCAGTTGGAGCTGCTCCCTCTGTTCCGTTTCTGAGTCCATGTGGGAAATTTGTTGTTAAACCAGAAAAACATATGTTTTCAGTTGATGGGGAAACTCACCAGGACTCCACACAGAAAGGCCCATGGAAGCCATTCAAGAGAGTTCATCTGGGCTTACACTGCGATTTTGCCACAAATTTGGATTGCACTGTGCTGTTTCTCTGGGCCTTACTCCTCAGTTCCTGCGTAAACTGTCCGATCTTAGTGGAGTTCCTCTCGATGACCTTAAGGCTGAGACAAAATCACCTCTAGCAGCAGCTCAAATTACCAAAGATCTCATGCTAAATGTGTTGGCCAAGTCTTCTGCTCTCATTGCAGCAATAACACTGAAGGGAGGAGCCACGTTTGTCCCAATGGTTGGAATCCCTGTTGCTATGGTTATTTCCGGTGTTACCACATACAAAACTCTCAAATACATAGTGAACTTACTGGCTGACGATGCTCAAATGGTTTTCATAAAAGCCTGGGGCTGAACACATCTGTGTGAATTACAAATATCAGATAATATACTGTATGTGGTTTACAATATCACTGATCACAATAATCTGTTACTTTGTGACCGAGCCCCTAAACTTTGGAACAGCCTCTACACGTGCGCTCGGCTCAGTCTGTAGAGGAGTTCAAAACCAAATGGCCTTCGGTTCTAGACCAGATACAGTCTGTGCCTTTTATATTCCCTGTGCTTAACTTTTATTGTGTATATTGTACATATTGCTGCTGTACTTGTACAGCACTTTGGTCAGCTGAGGTTGTTTTAAATGTGCTTTATAAATAAAATTGACATTGACTTTATTGTTGTGTATAAATGTGTTGGAAACATCAATTATAAACAATCAGAACACAGCCGTATGAATATGTCCTGATCTTTACTCCTCTCCCTGGGCCTCATTCACGAATGTTCACCACACGTGTTCATCGTCTTAGGAAGATTGTTGGCTTTCACAAAACTCGTTCTTAGCTGAAAACGCACAAAACATTATCCAGTTCTGTACAAGATCTTACTCCTGATGGGACCCAACATTCTGAGTCATATATGTTTGTACACATTAAATCATGTATTAATTAATTTAAGAATGTTAAAATCATCATCATAAATTACAGATGCCTTTATACAGAAATAAGTTGGTAATATCACGTGTAGTTTACTTTAATTAATATACCAATGTATTACTGCTAAACCTTTAAATACCCGGGCGGGGAGGTGTGAAGCCTGTGGCAGAGAAGGAAAACCCTCAGTCTCAGATTTGGGTGAAACACGGATTGACCCGTCAGTGTTCCTGAACTCGCTCACACATGTCAGTGGAGGTGTGGTTTGTTTGGGCTGAAATGTAGGAGCCTGATTGACTCACGCATGCGCAGTCGAGAAGGGCATTCGGCTTAAAACTGTCGTTGGATTTCAGGGAAGCAGCAAATGAAAAAAAGACAGATTTCATGTTTTTTTTTATTTTGTTTTTTTTATAAGTGTCATACAGTAGATAGAGATAAAGTCCCAGAGAGTTTGACTCACTTATTTCCCGTTGACTTAACATGGTTGGCACGGCAACAGTTTCAAATAGTTCACCTCTATCTATGTCACTTCCTGTCAGTGTCCAACAGGGAAGTGAAACTGTAAACATCACAAACATGGTCAAACTAAAGAAAACTGGGGAAAAATTTGGTTTTAGCAAAAATAATTGTGTTGCACTTTAAGCAGCACTGAGTATGTAGAGAATGAAACTCATCAACGTACCTGGGACAGACAAATGTTACTTTATGTATTATTTTGACATGATTGATTAATATGTTTATACATTGTTGTTATATACTTTCATATCATGCTGTAATCATACTAAGATAAGATAAGCCTTTATTGATCTCACAATGTGGACATTTACTTGTTACATTCAGCTCTTAGAAACACTTGTGCAAATAGGCAGGAAATGTGTGTATTTCTAAGTGCACATCCACATGTATGTAAATACCCTGCACTACTGCACATACACATGTATATTACAGTACAATACGTTTACTCTGAATAACCAGTATCAGTTTTGGGCCATAACAAATGCTCTGAGCTTGGATTGACTTTGGATTTCCTGAAGTTTTATTTTTGTACAAGTCTCATCTACACCTGAGGCCGAGGGCAGAGCCTGGGACGGGCTACAGGCACAGCCCTCAAACAAAGAGCAGGTATGTAGACCTGGCCCTGCCCCAGGACTCAACACTAATAACACTGCTGTGGCACGATCACTACGTAACACAAACTAACACCTAAGACGCTGTTCTTATTATTACGCTGTTACTTTACAACTAAATACTTTAATAATATTAATCCTACACAGATTAGTGATCAATAATAAAATGTACAGTTTCTCTGTTGAGAAATCAAATGCTTTAAAACAAAAGTGGAATGTTGTTCTTCCAGACAGTCAGTGACGTGCAGCTCATTCAACTCAAAACAATAATACTGTTGTTTCATACGGACGCTCAAGATAAAATGTCTTCTGCTAAAAAGTAACTAATACTTCAACCAACGACATGTTTTCATATTCCATATTATTAATTTCCCATCCATCTGTTCATCTATAAAGGTTAATGGTGGTGTTTAAAGCTTGTTGTTGCATCAGTTTCCAGTAACAGGTAATGTAGGTGTGGCTGAATAAAGAAAACATTTGAATGTTATGTAAATACGCCATTCGTACCACACGAGTTCAGCGACTCTTCAGATCAAACTGAGCTGTGACTCTGACCGGTAAGTAACACTTAGAACCCATTATTTATTTTTGTCGTGTTTTTATCAGAGCAGATATAAAGTCATGGGCTGTTTCATAAAACTGTTTAACTCTGTAAACTCGACTTATTTGTCTGGTTTATTTTGTTGATAAACCCGACTCACTCCAACTTAGTCTGAACTCTTTATTTACACTTTTACCACAAACACATTTATTACTGACACTAATGTTTTATTATATGTAGTGGATATTTTATATAGATGTATTTTACAAATGGTCTATTGTTACTTTGTTCTTTATGTTAAAATCAGATTTATAAACGTCCAACACTTTAACGTCTGGCTCAGAGTCTCTGTGCTTTGTGATGTTAAACACCTGTGCACGGCGAGCTTCCAGTGGTTTGTTGGGATGAACCATCTCTTTTTCAAGGGGGTCCTGAATACAATAAGAATTAATAGTTCATTTTATTTTATTCATTTTTGAAGAACCCAATTTCCAAACAGCAGACGTCTCTCAGAGATTCACAATTGCTGCTTTCTTTAACTAACTCAAGATAAAAAGTCTTCTGCTGAAAACTAAAAAGATACATTTTCAAATCCCATATTATTAATTTCCCATCAATACAATCATCTCTAAAGGTTAATGCTGGTCAGAGGCATGCTGGGTAATCGGGAGAGTCGGGATGTTTCCCGATGGGCCGCTCGGTCGCGGTGCTTTTGTCCCGTCAGAATAAAATTATTAATTAGTAATAGACTCACAGTTGTGCCATTCCAGGCCTGAAGGCTTTAACTGCAGCAGGAGCCGGGGCTGTTCCAGATATAAATGAAGTAACACAAGCGTAATTTCAAATAAATGTATCAAAATCACAAAGAATTTTCCATCAAACTTTCCCCACTTGTGGCAGGGAGAAACCATCTGACGATGAACTAACTCAGAGGTGTGTAAGTGGAACAGCCCTCCGCTTTAGTTCAAGCTGACGCAGTCTAATCCAGAGGAGACAAGAGTCCGCGAGTAAAGAGTAAAGGCCGTGAGAGGTAGAAAAAGTGCACAAATAATAAATATCTTTACCTACATAACTTGGTGCTGGTTGTGGAGTTGTATCCGGCTCAGACAGCGGCCCATGTGAAAAGACACACTGCCGTCGACCACTGCTCCTTACGGGTTGCCCCGCGGCATCAAAGGACGGGTCAAATGCAGAGGACAAATTTCCATACAATAAAGTGTACAAACAAACAAAAGTACCAAGTGAAAGGAAAGTATAAAAGCATTTAGTTTGTAAAAGGATGGAACTCTCGACTTCATCTGAGGTTATGAAACAGACATGTGGCTTTTACTCACACACATGTAACTCTATGTAATTATTATATTTCAGGAATCATCATGGCTCATCAGTATGAAGAAGGAATCATCATGGCTGATCAGTATGAAGAAGGAATCATCATGGCTGATCAGTATAAAACGGAAATCAAAACGGCGCTTCAGAACAGTGACTTGGCTCGAGCAGCTGAAAATGCGCAGAAGTATTTGGACGAGTCAAAAAATGTCCCTGTGAACATCGGGATCACAGGAGAGTCTGGCTCTGGTAAATCCACACTGGTCAATGCTCTGAGAGGAATCAGAAATGGAACAGAGGGAGCATCTCCAACTGGAGTGAAGGAGACCACCATGAAGCCAAAAGAATACATCCATCCAAAGAATGACAACATCAAAATCTGGGATCTGCCGGGGATTGGCACCGTAAAGTTCACAGCTGATGAATATTTAAAGAAGATGGAGTTTGAGAAGTACGACTTCTTCATCATTGTTTCCAGTGATCGCTTCAGAGAAAATGATGCAAAACTGGCAAAAGAAATTCAGAAGATGAAGAAAAAGTTCTACTTTGTTCGATCCAAGATCGACAACAACATACGAGATGAGAAAGACGATAATCCAAACTTCAATGAGGACGAAGTCCTTAAAACCATCAGGGACAACTGCACTGAAGGTAAAGTGTTTCTGAATCTCACTGTCATTTTGTTCAAACTTATTTAACTGACTGATCTTTACTTTAAAACAGAACTCCAGACCCTGGGCTTTAAGTCTCCAAAGGTTTTCCTTGTGTCTGGTAAAAACCTTCATCTGTACGAATTTAAGGATTTGTGGAAAACTCTGGATGTGGAGCTTCCTAAACATCAGAGAGATGTTTTTCTCCTGGCTCTGCCCAACATCAGTCTGGACGTCATCGAACAGAAGAAAAAGACTTTGGCGAACAGAATAACATGGGGCACTGTAGCTTCAGCAGCAGGTGCAGCTGTGCTAGTGCCTGGTTTCTCATGTGGGGTTGATATTGACATTATGCTTGAATATGCACTATACTGTGTGAATTCTCTGGGCCTTAGTTCTAAGTTACTGCAGAAGTTGTCTGATGTTAGTGGTGTGTCTTTAGAGGATCTCAAGGCGGAAATAAAATCACCTTTTGCAGGAGCTGAAATTACCAAAGATCTTATAATAAAGGTGTTGACCTCTTTTGGTACTATCATCATAGAAATGGCACTAGAGGAAGGACTCAGGTTCGTCCCAGTTATTGGAACAGTTATTGCAATGAGTCTGTCTGGTGCTACCACCTACAGTGCTCTCACTTATATTCTAAACTCCCTGACAGAGGACGCTCAACGGGTTTTTAAAAAATCTGTGGGGCTAAACACATCACTGTGAATAACATGAACATTATCTCATAGTTCTTAGATCAATCTTATTTTTACAGATAATAATAATAATAATCCAGTAGCTTTGATTAACAAAAATGAGGGAAAAATACATTTAAATTGTTATCTAATAATCTGAACACAACTGTATCAATGTTTCCTGCTCTTCACAAATTAAGACAAATCTATTATTTTTTATTTGATTTCAAGTCAATTAAATTTAAATCAATAGAAGAGCATTGAAAAACAATTAAAACCAGGTGCACTGATCATGGAGCTTTGCAGTAATAACTTTTTTTTAAGGCTGTAATTGAAACAAATGAGGAGACTTTGCTTTTCAAGTCGAGGCAGAGAATTTAAATTAAAATTGACCAAAGGAAGTGCGGACTTTGGGAACAGAGAGGATTATAAAACTACTCGAGGGCAGAGTCTGAGTAAATATTTAACAAAGAGCTGGATTTGTAAATGAACAGCAACTAATGATTTTGTCTGTGTGTTTCTGAGGATCATTGATGCTGATCTGTGTCACTGTAATCAAAGATCAGGAGAATGTGTGTATCCTGAGGTTTATAGAGCTCTTTATAACACAATTATATTTTAAACAAATGACTTCGACGCAGGAGAAATGATTCTTTATGGAGAAAAAATGTGAACGAAGACATGACTTAAATAATTAGCTTTGAGAAAACAATTGTATTTGTGAATATTTTAGGGGTTAATGGTATGGAGCAAAAAACATGAACTAAAATGAACAATAAACACATTTCACATCCATTTGTCATGTTATTATTGTTTCTGATCTTCAATACTGTCTGACTTGATATTTTGATTAAAGAAAGTAAAAGAAAAAAGAAATAACAGTTTTGCCTTATGGTGTTTTATGGTTAAAAGAAACAAACATAATAATAAGTGCTTCTCATTGTTATATTTCTGTTTTGGTTTGAAACCATTTTACTCAGATCCAGCCTTTGACCAGATGAGTTTCTCTAGATCTGATCTAGAATCAGGGCCGGTCAATGTGACATAAGACAAAGTAATAGAAAGATTTGTTCTAGCCCTGACCGCCTCATAGACTCTCCTGAATATTATAAAACATTCACTAAATTAAAGCGTGGACCTGGATGAATGACATTGTGAGTAAAAAGACGCAGGTGAGGAAAAGCTCTCAGTCTCAGTGATGAGATATGAGCCCCATAGTTCTGAGGAAAACAAAGTCTCATCTTCTGATGGTGAAAACTATCGGTCTGAATCATCGTTATCCATGAAGCTCCTCTGTGTTTCCACATTTCAGTCATATTTCCATAGTTTTAAACGTCTTTCCTTTTCCCCTCTGTCAGTGTCAGTGTGGCGCCCTCTGCTGGAGATCTTCAGCTATAACAACAGACCTGGAGCCCCCGGCTGACTGTAGGCTCGTCTACTTGCTACTCGGCGATCTCCTCTCTCCGTGAACGATGCATCCCATTAACTCAACATCATGAAGAAATCTGAGGAGAGTCTGTCGTTTGTACCCGGGTTGTAAACCTGTTTCCTCCAATGTGGTCTTTTCTGCTCGGCTTCTCTGGGATGTCGGGCCGTGACAGTAAAAGTACAACACACTTAAAACATAATGTAAATAAATGCAGGCTTGTGCTGTAGCTAAAAGGCTCATTTCCATCCTCTGTCCCGGACCGGACCAGGCCCGGCTTCTCACCACACACACCACTCACTCAGCATCTATACACCCACAACCCGCACCCCTTCACACACCCACCCTCTCAAACCCGGACCCACTTCCAACCAGCCTTCACTTCCATCCTCCACCTGCACCCGCTCACTTCCCCAAACCTACAGACCTACAAACCTACAAACCCGCACCCATTGTGTCAGGGCTCAGTTTGGGATCTTTGCAGTTCACAAAATCAAGCTCTGTGTGTTTTGTTTTTGTTTCATCTTCCACAGTTTGAGCCTGATCTATTATTGTTTATTATATGTCTTTAAAAAGCTTCACTTTTTAAAGTTAAAAGTTATAGTCTGGCGCCCTCTGCTGGGTTCTTCATATATGACAACATACTGTGGCTGAAGAAGAACATTAGTCTCAGTTATACTCAAATAAATCCCAGGTTATGAGAGGAGGAGATTTTAAATCCTGAGTGCAGAATAATATCGTCTGTGTTTATCTGCAGCGGCCCCTGCGCTCGCCCCCGGGAGACCCCTCTGATCCAGGGCTAATGGACCTGGGGGAGTCCAGACCCAACGGACCGACTGAATTATTCATCACCACCATCACCACCACTACTAATACTAATACTACAACTTCTACTTCTACAACTACAAAAACAACAGTGTCTGAGGGTCTGAATAAATGAGATGGAATCCTCAAAAAAGTTGCAAGTTGTTCAGATTTATTTCGCCAAAACACCAGGACGTCCCATCAGAGTTCCCCCTCCACACACTAAGTTCCTCTTAAATAGTGGGGAATAAACCACTGAGCCCCAATTAGAGGGGGAGACAATGTTACAAATACATTTCATGGCTAATATTTACAATTATGAAAACCTGTTTGATTTGATTTCAGCAGCAGCATTTCATTTAGATTAAAGTGCATATGACGGGTTTTACTGCGTTTGAAAATAGGACTTATTTAGATAAAAGCTGCTGTGAGTAATAAGAGTCATTTTAGTTCAGTGAAGCAGCAAATTAAAAAAAGAAAGATTTTATAAAAATGTTTTAATGTTGTAAATCTACACACAGTAGATAGAGGTAAAGTTCCAGAGAGTTTGACTCACTTATTTCCCATTGACTTAACATGGTCGGCACGGCAACAGTTCTTCCAGAGTCAGGACTAAACACGGTGAGGCTAAAGCTAAAATCTGGAACAGTCTTCATGAGGATGTGAGACAGGCCTCAACTCTGACAATGTTCAAATCCAGGCTGAAAACAGCTCTTTTTACCCGAGCAGATGAAAACTGAAATTATTTTATCTGCACTCTGGCCTTTTACTGTCATTGATTAATTTTTATGTTGATGTTTTATTGATTTGATCTGTTTTCTTGTAATTTTATGCAACTGTGAAGCACTTTGAATTGCCTTGTGTCTGAATTGTGCTCTACTAATAAACTTGTCTTGTAAAGTGCAATACAAGCCTGTACCTGGGATAGACACATGGGACTTTATATGTTTGGCATTATTGATTACTATGTTTATACATTGTTGTTAGATATACTTTCATATCATGATATAGTCATACTAAGACTGTATTTATGTGCACATCCACATATATGTAAATACCCTGCACTACTGCACATTAACATATATATTACAGTACTATATATTTTCTCTGAATGACCACAGGAAACAATGATGCTCCAGGTGTTTATCAGCTGTAAAGTTATCGGTGCCGACTCCAGGCAGATCCCAGATTAATGTTGGGATGCTCGGGATGGATATATTCTGTTGGCTCCATAGTTTCCTCCGTTACTCCAGTCGGAGCTGCTCCCTCTGTTCCGTTTCTGGTTCCTCTCAGAGCATTGACCAGTGTGGATTTACCAGAGCCAGACTCTCCTGTGATCGTGATGTTCAGACGAATGTTTTCTAACTTGTTCAAATACTCCAGTGTCTTCTCGGCTGCAGTAGACAGGTCACCGTTCTGAAAGGCAGTTTCTTCTTCAAAATGATCGGCCGTGATGATTCCAGGGAAATAAAGATGAAATAAAATGGAAACAACCATCAGCAGTGTTACCTGTTACTACTGTAATCCACTGCCATGATTAGATTACTTTATGTTCTGGATCAGGCTGTCACGATTTACATTTTTTGAGTCACGATTATTGTGAAAGAAAATATTGTGATTTTACAATTATTCACGATTATCGACCGAATGAAAGGAAATAACTGATATTTTTAGTTTTCGTCGTTAAAAAGCTTTTTAATACTTAAACTGTTTCTAAAAATAAAATAAATAGGCCTACATTGAATAAAACAAAACAATCGAACCCGGACCTTCTAGCTGTGAAGCACGAGTGCTAACCGCTGTGCTACCGCGCCGCCCAATTAAAGCCCTGGGCCTGAACACATCTGTGTGAGGCACATACTGAACATCTGCAAATTCGTACGTCTTGTATTTATCCACATGTGATTTCTCTGCAGTAGCTGATCACAATAACCCAGTACTTTAGAGTTTAAGTGCATAAACATGAGGGAAAAACAGTTTGCCGTTTTAAAACTTAATATTTCCTGATCTTTACTCCTCTCATTTCTAAAACCAATCACGTTTCTGTTTAAGCCACAGTTAAAGACGGTGTGTCTGTGTAACCGAATAAAACCTTCACATTAAAGAAGGGAGTTTGTTTTTATTCTCTGAACAGGCTTTAAGATTGAGTTAACCTCTTAATCCTCACCTGAATCTGGCACATTATTTTTCCCCAAATCTAAAAGCTTTGTGTAAAAAAAATGTCAAAATAGCGACAAAAACAAGACAAAAATGGGGATGAAAACGCAACAAAAAAACATTAAAAAGCGATAAATGCGATGGTAAAAAAGGACTACACGAGGCAAAAGATCAGTTTAGATCAGTCTTGTAGGTCTTAGCTTTCAAATTAGGCGTTACACAGGCCTATATGTCTCCAGTCAAAGCCGAGCTGGAGTAAATGCACTCGGTTCAGGTGGGGGTTCATTTAATTCATGCGTGAACTCATCTCAGATCAAAAACATCAGCACATTATCAACACTTGACAGAACAAAGCACCAGAAGAAGAACAAGCACATTTTAGAGCAAATCAAAAAGCTGCTCCTCTGAAGCCAGTCACCTCTCTGTAGAAACAGGACATTGAGATATCGGAGAAGAACCCTATGAGATGAAGCGTTCGTTCATTCCATTCTAGATTTGAAAAAGCTTTGAAACAGTAACTTTTTGTGAGACTATCGGCAAAGACCCTGTGCACTGTAAAATATTTGGGAAGCCTATTAGAGTGAGTGAGTTTACAGTGTGGATGAGACGTGTGGAAAAAAATCATGAAACCAATATAGTTCTCACTGATTTATAAACAGGCAGTGCATATGTGCCTAATATACATGTTGCTGCAGCTATTGTGTAAAAAATCCGGATATCGCACCAAATCAAAACAGTCCGTTTGCTTTGTCAGAGCAGCAACAAGGAACTTAGACTCACGCCCCTCTTCTGTATGGTCCACTAAGAATCTCTGAAGTTACTGTAACCCCTGTCCTGCACCAGCCTTGATATGCACACGGCCGTGAGGACCCAGGGGAGGAGGGTGTCACCCCCTGGTGGCTGCTTTACGCATTACAGCCAATACTGATAAATAAGAATTAAACACAGAACAAGCAGTTTTTGGGGCGACCTTGTCTCTCAGCCCCCCCGAACAAAATGATGTTCCCACACTCTGAACACTTCTACCCTTTAGTGATTATGAACCTCTATACTAGGGGTGGGCAAACAGAGGCCCGGGGTCCAAGCGCGGCCCGCCTAGCCCTTCAATACGGCCCATAAAAGATGATAAAGCACAAATGAACTGCATGAAACAGGGGAAAGACACATGGAAAAATAATAATAACAAATACCTACAGCTATCATATTGATTTTAAAATGTGTTTAGGCATTTCGTTGTTGTGCATTAAGCAGCTGCCCAGGGTGTGTGACCTGTGTGTCAATGTTGCACAAGTGTAAGAGAGGCCTATAAAGTGGCCGATGTAATTTAGAGCAAACTTTATGAGCTGTAAAATATATCTAGATATGATACACTAAAGTCACTGAGCACTTTCTTTAATGCAGCAACAGAAACATTATTACTTTATGTCCAACTGTTCAGTCAGATACACTACAGGTCGGATTAAAGTGACATTCAATAAAGATTAATATAATGTCGACTGGATGATCATTCCGTTTTTTTTAGTTTTTTTTAATTCAGGTTAGAGAATTATCTGCCAAAAATCCTCTCCTGTGTCGCCACTATAATGAGGCAGCAGAGTAAAAACATTAAAGACATCATTTATTATCATTCAAAAACAAAGACAAATATAAAAGGATCTTTATAGATGTTATGCTGAAACATCTTAGTCAACAAATATATCATCTGATATGGATTTTCATTCATCAAAATGTGGAGATCAGTGAATTTGAGTGATTTGTGAGACCCGTGTTAATGTTAGTTTAGTTTTAGTTGGTTTAAATTGAATGTAAATGTAGTCGACTTTACATTTATAAAACTTATTATAATCCTGTTTAAGCTTCTGCTTCATGTTCAGACCTCAGAGCTGTTCCTTTGGAAGTGAATCTAAATGATTTGAGGCTTTTTCAAACTGTCATTGGAAGCTTGTTTGATTTTAGTCTCTTCTTTTCATTTATATTTAGTCTTATTTTAGTCGATGAAAATCTCTGGACGTTTTAGTCATAGTCTTGGTCTCACAAACAACTTAAAAAACTCTTAATTTAGTTTTAGTCCAATTTTAATCGGCAACAATATTACTTTGACTAAAATGATGATGAAATATTTTAGTCACTGTGAGACAAACATTTTACAGCTCATCAAAGTTTGCACTAAATTGAACAGACCACTTGAAACATAACCAATTCAGCGATGACCCACAGGGGGCGCTCCCTGAGCTGTGTCCAGTTCCTCAGCTGCTCTTTATTGTCTGATTCATTGTCTGCGACGCACTGACGCCGTTCAGATTGGAATGACCAAAAATAAGTGCTAATTTTCATTTTTTAGTCCGGGCTTGGGATGTCACAGTTTCAAATTCTAGAGTCACGATTATTGTGACAGAAAATATTGCACCAAGCGCTCGAGACACAGAGTGTGGAGAACTCCCCATGCATCAGACAGTAAGGGGGACTCCCGGCACCGCATCCTGTCCGGCACATATGGGACTGCTCGCTAGAAAAAGGTAAAACCCACCGGCATGGCACAACATAGACATGGAAGCGTTGTGTATGTCGACCATGGCCCCTCCCCAGTCCCTAAAACACTAACAGTCTGACTCAGGGCATCGAGGCCTATCCGGTGATATGGGCCTTTGGAGCCAGATTGTGTCAATAATATTTTATTATTGAAGAGATCCTGATCTTTAGAATATGGACTCAGGTTTATCATTGGCTTCTCTGATACTGTATTATATTATATTTTATTGTGATTTTATTGTTTATTGTGAGAGCTATCAAGCTGCAAAGTCCTTTGACCAAGAGTAACTTATTATAGATGAAGTGATATGTGTGAGGAAAACTACTTCATCTTACTGTAACTATGACTCTGTTGATCTACCCAACCGGAATCTGCAAGAAGCTCGGCCTATTGACCTGAGGGGCTGAACAACCAGAGGCGGGTAGTACTCAGTTACATTTATTCAAGTATACGTACTTGAGTAACTTTTTGAAGAAATTTTACTTTTTAGATTTTAGAGTAGTTTTATCATATGGTACTTTTTACTTCTACTTGAGTTATATATATATATATATATATATATATATATATATATATATAGAGAGAGAGAGAGAGAGAGAGAGAGAGAGAGAGAGAGAGAGAGAGAGAGAGAGAGAATTACTCTTACTAATACTCTTAATAAATGGTACTTTTCCATATTTTTAATATTTCAGCAGCAAACACTTCATTTTGATCGATAAAAAATACAGTATGTATGTAGTTCATCTCCTGCAGGCAGGATTGTAGGAGAAGCACGACCTCTTATTGGTTATAGCTGGTCAAGCTAAACTAATCTAAACTAGGCCTAAGGATATAAACTAGCTCTAACCCTACAGTGATACTGGGGTAGGGCTAAAATGGAAACAGGAAGGTCCACCCTCGCCATGACAGACTAAGAGACTACTTTCTCTCAGTCAGGGCTCCTCTTCTGTCGCACAGTATGCTGGCTGGACACTACAGAAGCTCCTGTCCCGAGCTACCAAAAGAGATGGCTCACCAGTAAATGGAGAGGTACTGGTGAGCCAAACTCCCTCTCTCCCTATTTCTACTCCCAAAGGCTACAGATCCAATCTACACTGTACTGGTCACGTGAGTCTATTTCTCTTCTCGCACTAGCTGATTCCGGGGCTGATAACTTTATTGATGCTAACACTGTCTCTCAAGCCAATATTCCTGTGGAGCCTTTAAGTCCTCCTAGAGAAGTTAATGCGTTGAATGGGGAGAGATTAGCCAATATCACAGTATCACAGTATCACAGTATCACAGTATCACACACGTACAGTTCCTCTAACTCTTGTTCTTTCTGGTAATCATAGGAAATCATCCAATTTTTGGTTCTTCCATCACCACATGCCCCTTTAGTGTTGGGACTACCCTGGTTAAGGATGCCTAATCCACACATTGACTGGGTTACTACACATATTTCCAGCTGGAGTGTGTTCTGTCACAGCAATTGTCTCTAGTCCGCCATAACCTCCTGTGACCCAGTCTCTTCCCACCTTGTCCTCCCGATTTGTCTACTGTTCCTCCTGAACATCATGATCTTGGTGAGGTGTTTAACAAACGTAAGGCATTATGTCTACCCCCACACCGTCCCTACGATTGCACTATTGATCTGCTGCCGGGTGGTCCTTTGCCCACCAGTCGTCTCTATAAATGATCCCGTCCAGAGAGGGAGGCAATGGAGGTTTATATAAAGGATTCATTAGCTGCTGGTTTGATGCGTCCCTCTTCCTCTCCTGTTGGAGCTGGGTTTTTCTTTGTAGATAAAAAAGACAAGACATTGAGACCATGCATTGACTACAGAGGATTAAATGAAAAAACTGTAAAGAATAAATATCCTCTACCCTTCATTGATTCAGCCTTCGAACCACTTCATCAGGCCACCGTTTTCACCAAACTGGACTTGAGAAATACATATCATTTGGTTCGCATACGGCAAGGAGACGAATGGAAGACAGCTTTCAGAAAGCTAATAATTATTATTATTATCATCCTCACCTCCTTCATCACCGTGTGGTCCATCCTCACCTCCTCCATCAGACTCATGGATGTATCTGCTCGGTGTGGCGTCAGATCTGCTGCTATCACTTTCTGCACATCTGTAAATATAATCCCGCTGTTCTATGTCAATTGCTGCCGTCTATATATTTTACTTTTCATTTTTTATCGTATTTATTTTAATATTCTTAATGCATACCCCTAAAGCCTTATGGTTTAAAGTTTTATAGCTTATTTTTATCTAAATTCTGTGTTTTATGTTTCATGTTGCACGTCTGAACTGAGAACAATTCCTAGTTTGTGAACCTGTTCTTAAACAAAGGCAATAAACCCTATTCTGATTCTGATTTTAGGATGCAGCGAAAGAGAGTCCAGAGGTTGATGGTTTGAATCCTGGCTCCCGTAGGTGCAGACGGTCATTGTGTCCTTGGGCAAGACACTTTACTCTGTATGAAATGAAGTGTGTGAGTGAGGGATCGATGACGCATATTGGCAGCCTCAGTGCCACGGCTGAGTTTGGCGTGAATGAATAATGACTATAGCGCCCTGAGAAACTTGCATAGCACAATACAATTATTATTATTATTATTAGGTTATTTACTCTGCAGGGACATTCAAAAGATAGAAAAAAAATGCATTTAACATTAATTATCCATCATTGTTCATCCCATCCATTTCACTACACAGAGTTTCAGTCCAGTGACGTGGCAGTTTCCCAGTGCGGCTCAGATAAGGGTTATATTGCCCTATGATTGTTATGGGTGGGGTTTACTGAGTACAAACCACAGTATAAACCCAATACCACTTCATTTCAGACAGACCTGCAGCTGACACAAGGTAACTGATTGTTCTCTCTCATTCATATTTCTGTATTTAGAAAACTGCTTCAATTTTGTTCAGGTGGAATTTATTGTGCCAAAGTCCAAATTCAAATCACATCTTTCTGGGCTTTTACTAAAGACGCTGTGATAACGAGGGATATGATTTTTTCAGACTCGTGGCGGGGAGTAGAGTTTTATAAATAGCAGGTTCATATACATCTTATAGAAAGGGATGTGGGGGATTCTAATTTGAGCCAATACAATTTAGTGCAACCTGGTGTATTTTAGTTGATCATTTTTTCTTATTTTAATCAGTGTTAATACAAATCAGAACATTATGATAATCTGCATATGGACTTAAAATTAATGAGAAAAAACATGTCTTATTTCAAGTACATTTATTTAAAAAAAACAAAAAACAAACATTTTATATTCTCCTCTCACATTTGACTTGTCAAAAAGTTATGGAAAGCGTATACAACTTCTCCTTTTGTGAGCTGCTCCACACACTGAGGAGAAAACACAGGTTAAACAACACACTAAAACCTTGTGAGAATCGATAACGGAGTAACGGGAGATAACGTATAGTGGCAAGAAAAAGTAAATACACATTTCTGCCTAAATGTGTCACTAAATGTGGTTTGATCTTCATCAAAATCATAAGAAAGATTAAACAGTGTCTGCTTAAACTAATACCACCCAAACATTTAGAGTTCATCATATTTGAATTGGCCATAACATGTAAACATTCACAGGACAGCGTGGAATAAGTAAGTACACCCCTGAATCTCACTGAACTGCAGCAGTTTTAGTTCCGTTTTAGTTCAGTTTAGTTTATTTGTTTATTTGAGCAGTTGAAGTTCTGCTCAAAAGGAGTGGGCTGAAGCAAAAGCTTATGAGCGCCCACCCCCGAAAACATCCGTCCATCTATTTTTTCCCACTTGTCCGTTGCCTGGTCGTGGGGGCAGCTGTTGGAGCTGCCTAAATCACATTGCACCAGCCCGAAAACATTACAATAAAAAATTATATCACAATAGTACAAGGAACAAAGTACAAGAGCATAGGAACACAGCATGCACACAAACACACAACGTACCTGTTTGTGATTTAACTTTACACATTATCAAACATACCTTTAGCAACATCAGCAAAAGAGAACCTGTTACACTTCAAAGCGGCTGTTTTGTTTCCTCAGGGCCTGGACAACGTGATATCATCAATAGAAAGATTAATTCACAAGTTTATCAAGATATTTTGCAGAAAAACCTTAAACATTCACAACAGTAATAAGTAAATACACCCCTTATTAAATATCTGCTCATTCTTCTTTTGTAGCAATAACTGCTTTTCTGCAGATTAGACGTTCACAACAATCAGGATGAATCTTGGACCATTCCTCTTTACAAAACTGTTGCAGTTCTGCGAGATTCAGGGGTGTACTTACTTATTCCACAATGTCCTGTGAATGTTCACATGTTATGGCCAATAAAAATATGATCAAATGTAAATGTTTGGGTGGTATTAGTTTAAGCAGACACTGTTTACTCATTCCTGTGATTTTGATGAAGATCAAACACATTTAGGCAGAAATGTAAGAAATTCCAAAAGGTGCACTTATTTTTTCCTCCCTCTGTAAAGACTATACTAATAATAATCCTACACAGATTTGATCAATAAGGACATTTACAGTTTCTCTGCTGAGAAATAAAAAGCTTAAAACAAAAGTGTAATGTTGTTCTTTCAGACAGAGTCAGTGACCTGCAGCTCATTCAACTCAAAACAATAATACTGTTGTTTCATATGAGCTCTTTAGATAAAATGCTAAAAAGTAACTAATACTTCTACCAAAGACATGTTTTCATATTCCATATTATTAATTTCCCATCCATCTGTTCATCTATAAAGGTTAATGCTGGTGTTTAAAGCTTGTTGTTGCATCAGTTTCCAGTAATAGAGAAGAGCAGTGGCTAAATAACGAAAACATTTGAATGTTTGAACGGTTTAATTCTGTAAAATCGTCTTATTTGTCTGGTTTATTTTGTTGATAAACCCGACTCACTCCGGCCAACTTAGTCTGAACTCTTTAATCAAATCAAATCAAATCAAAACTTTATTTATAAAGCGCTTTTCATACCGAAGGCTATCACAAAGTGCTTTACAGATAACAAACCAACAGACAAACAGGCGCACACACACACACAATATATATATAATTAGGACTAAATAACTAACTCTTTATTAACACTTTTACCACAAACACATTTATTACTGACACTAATGTTTTATTGTTAGATCATTGCAACTTGTTCAGCTTTAAAGTAAAGTAGATTTATTGATGGGCAATAATGATTGATTTCATATTTAGTGGATATATTTATATAAATGTATTTTACAAATGGTCTATTGCAGAGATGGGGACTCGCGAGTCGGACTTGGACTCGAGTCGGACTTAAGTCGCTATTTTTAGAGACTTGCGACTCGACTCGGACTCGTCCCCTAAAGACTCGAGACTTGACTCGGACTCGTCCCCTAAAGACTCGAGACTTGACTCGGACTCGTCCCCTAAAGACTCGAGACTTGACTCGGACTCGTCCCCTAAAGACTCGAGACTTGACTCGGACTCGTCCCCTAAAGACTCGAGACTTGACTCGGACCCGTCCCCTAAAGACTCGAGACTTGACTCGGACTCGTCCCCTAAAGACTCGAGACTTGACTCGGACTCGTCCCCTAAAGACTCGAGACTTGACTCGGACTCGTCCCCTAAAGACTCGAGACTTGACTCGGACCCGTCCCCTAAAGACTCGAGACTTGACTCGGACCCGTCCCCTAAAGACTCGAGACTTGACTCGGACTCGTCCCCTAAAGACTCGAGACTTGACTCGGACTCGTCCCCTAAAGACTCGAGACTTGACTCGGACCCGTCCCATAAAGACTCGAGACTTGACTCGGACCCGTCCCCTAAAGACTCGAGACTTGACTCGGACTCGTCCCCTAAAGACTCGAGACTTGACTCGGACCCGTCCCCTAAAGACTCGAGACTTGACTCGGACCCGTCCCCTAAAGACTCGAGACTTGACTCGGACCCGTCCCCTAAAGACTCGAGACTTGACATCGTGAGCGCGCTATTCGGACTGTACTTCCAGCGATCACTGCGAAATACAACAGTTTCTCTCATTATTAATGTAAAGCCCAATGTAAGCCTTAATACCAGCGTAAGCGCCACAGCGAGAGTGAAGGGAAAAGGTAAAAGGCGTTTGAGCTGCTGCATAAGTTGTAACTTAAAGCCACTCTGTAACGTGATTAGTGATCAAATCATTACCTTTACGAGGCTACCGTTTATTTAGGGAATATTTTGTCAAAGACCAAAAGCTGGCAGTGGATATAGCAGGTCCTGTAGCTACAGGCTGAAGATAGAACACATGTCAACAGTCTGTAAACCTTCAAGGTAAGACTGGAAGTGTTATTATCCACAGTGGAGTTTTACTGTATGATAAAGGGCACTTCAGTAACATTCTGAAGCTTCTGCAGACATGTTTGTGACAGAGTACAGCTGTGATAACTATACTGATGTTACTTTTACACAACTGAACTAAGTAATGTAGTGGTGTGGGAGGGCTAGCTGAATGAACGACAGAGGGCCTGCCTTTGGCCACAGAAATAGTTATTTTTTTTTTTCCTAACTTACCATTACATTGGGATTGACTGTGAATATGTTTCATATAAATATTGTGATGTTGATTATTTGTATGTGGAAGGCCTGATGGTTGTTTTTAATTTACAGGTGTTTATTGATTGTAAAATAGTTTTATTGTACTGTGATTTGAATCAGTGTAAAACATAGAAACCATGGGACTTGGACTTGCAGGTGAGGGACTTATGTGCATCTCTGGTCTATTGTTACTTTGTTCTTTATGTTAAAATCAGATTTATAAACGTCCATCACTTTAACGTGTGGGTCAGAGTCTGTGCTTTGTGATGTTAAACACCTGTGCACGGCGAGCTTCCAGTGGTTTGTTGTAAAGTTCAGATCACATGTTCCTCTGCTCGCTCCTCAAACACAGATGAAGGCGGTTCTGTTAAAGTCTGTGGATCTGCCTTCGTCGGGTCTTAAAGGGGATGTTGCTGAAGGAGGGCGTGTCCTCTCCTTGTCTTGGTCTTTTGGCCGGACTCCTGTGTTTACGCTCAGTCAGAGAGAAGTCGAGCTGAAAGTTCACTTTATTGAAACAGGTTTATGAAAAAGCCTTCAGGACGAGTTCAGGAAGGAGCTCTCCTGTATATATGTGTAACTAAGCATTTATTTATTTAGACTTTTCCTAAAGACGGTTAGAGTTCAGTAAAAATATTTTGTTCAGTAAAAATATTGAAATCTGGAGAATGAAAAGAATAGAAAAAGGCAGGGATGGGTATAAGTTACTATTTGATTTATTTCAAGGATCGAACCATCTCTTTTTCAAGGGGGTCCTGAATTGTCACATACATACAACAATCACACTATTTCATGTCTTGCTCTGTCCGTCCTCGCGCTCCCCCCAGATTGCCCTCACTTTGAATACAATAAGAATTAATCGTTTATTTTATTGTTTTCATTTTTGAAGAACCCAATTTCCAAACAGCAGACGTCTCTCAGTGATTCACAATGGCTGCTTTGATCAAACAGGAGGGTGGGGGGGACACACGTGTGTTGTGTAGGAGACTCGACTCTTTCAAAGGCTTTAAAGAGGGGGTATTATGCTTTTTTCAGTCACATAGCACCAGTCTATAGCACTACAATGATGACGTAACCTTCTGCTGGTCTGTATATGCAGTAAATTAAAATAACTGCCTTGATTAAAATTGCTCTCTCAAAATGGCTGTACTGAACGTCTTGAAATAGGCCTCTGTCTCTTTAAGAAGCTTTCCGACACGCCCCCTTCAGCACACTACTGTGGCATTGAAACAACAACACTGTGCGGGGAGGGGGCTCTGCTGAGCTGAGGAGCAGCGGTTGGGGGCTTGGCTGGTGACGAAAGGTCCAGAGGCGTCTCCAGGAGGTGGGGGCGTTCCTAGGAGGACTGAGGCATAGCTACACCTAAAATGGCCGCCGTCTAAGTTTTTACTGATTACTCAAAAATATGCGAATGAGCCGAGGCAACACTCCAGGCATGTGTTTAATGAGGGAATGACATAATAACAGGATATAAAGCTTGAAAAAGACGATTTTACATAATACCCCCCCCCCCCCTTTAAGGATTTAAGTGTTATTTCTGCTGATCATCAAAACCATTTAGTGCGGGGATGAGTGAGAAATCAACACCGTGAGTGAATGAGGCAGTTCGGCTGTTTTTATGAACGTGAAAGACATAAAAGTTCTTTCTTCTCTTCACTGCAGATCTCGTCTCTGTTCTCAAAGTTTACAGTGATTCTGAGTCACAATCCCAGACTGACGTATAATCTGCAGAAATGCTCCATCAGACAATAATAACTTAACAGAGACGTTTGGTTCTCATTGGTCTTTAATTGGGACTGGGATCATTTTCGGGACAGTCTGGGCAAGATTAAGGATCCAGGACAAAGTCCTTGAATTCGGGACAGTCCCAAACCTTCTTTAACTAACTCAAGATAAAAAGTCTTCTCCTAAAACTAAAAAGATACATTTTTAAATCCCATATTATTAATTTCCCATCAATATAATCATCTATAAAGGTTAATGCTGGTCAGAGGCATGCTGGGTAATCAGGAGAGTCGGGATGTTTCGGTCGCGGTGCTTTTGTCCCGTCAGAATAAAATAATAAATTAATAACAGACTCACAGTTGTGCCATTCCAGGCCTGAAGGCTTTAACTGCAGCAGGAGCCGGGGCTGTTCCAGAGCGACCGTGGCGCAGATGGTAGAGCGGGTCGTCTCATGATTGGAAGGTGGGGGTTCGAATCCCGCCTCCTGAAGGTGCATGCTTTCGTTGTGTCCTTGGGCAAGACACTTCACCCTCCTTGCCTCCAGTGTCTGTGTACATTGGTGTATGACTGGGTGAGAGGTTCCTTGCTGTAAAGCACTTTGAAAAGCGCTATATAAGTTGAGACCATTTACCATATAAATAAAGTAACACAAGCGTAAATGTATCAAAATCACAAAGAATGTTTCCATCAAACTTTTCCCACTTGGCAGGGAGAAACCATCTGACGATGAACTAACTCAGAGGTGTGTAAGTGGAACAGCCCTCCGCTTTAGTTCAAGCTGACGCAGTCTAATCCAGAGGAGACAAGTGTCCGCGAGTAAAGAGTAAAGGCCGTGAGAGGTAGAGAAAGTGGACAAATAATAAATATCTTTACCTACATAACTTGGTGCTGGTTGTGGAGTTGTATCAGGCTCAGACAGCGGCCCATGTGAAAAGTCAAAGTGTTAGAAAATGATACAATCTGTCAGTATTGTGACACGACTGGCCTCAAGTGACTGACTTTAAAAATATAAATATAAACACACACACACTTTGTTCAAAGGAAAGTATAAAAGCATTTAGTTTGTAAAAGTGTGGAACTCTCGACTGAGGTTATGAAACAGACATGTGGCTTTTACTCACACACATGTAACTCTATGTAATTATTATATTTCAGGAATCATCATGGCTGATCAGTATGAAGAAGGAATCAAAACGGCGCTTCAGAACAGTGACTTGGCTCAAGCAGCTGAAAATGCACAGAAGTATTTGGACGAGTCAAAAAATGTTTGTGTGAACATCGGGATCACAGGAGAGTCTGGCTCTGGTAAATCCACACTGGTCAATGCTCTGAGAGACATCAGAAATAAAACACCAGGAGCTGCTCCAACTGGAGTGACAGAAACCACCATGGAGCCAACAGAATACATCCATCCACAGAACAAAGACATCAAAATCTGGGATCTGCCTGGAGTCGGCACCACCAACTTTACAGCTGATGAATATTTAAAGAAGATGGAGTTTGAGAAGTACGACTTCTTCATCATTGTTTCCAGTGATCGCTTCAAAGAAAATGATGCAAAACTGGCAAAAGAAATTCAGAAGATGAAGAAAAAGTTCTACTTTGTTCGATCCAAAATTGATCACAACATACGAGATGCGAAAGAGGAAAATCCAAACACCAAAGAGGAGGAAGTTCTTAATGAGGTCAAGAACTACTGCACTAAAGGTAAAGTGTTTCTGAATCTCACTGTCATTTTATTCAAACTTATTTTATTGACTGATCTTTGCTTTAAAACAGAACTCCAGACCCTGGGCTTTGAGTCTCCAAAGGTTTTCCTTGTGTCTGGTTTCAAACTTGATCTGTACGAATTTAAGGATTTGTGGAAAACTCTGGATGTGGAGCTTCCTAAACATCAGAGAGACGTTCTTCTCCTGGCTCTGCCCAACATCAGTCTGGACGTCATCGAACAGAAGAAAAAGACTTTGGCGAACAGAAGAAAAAGACTTTGGCGAACAAAATAACATGGCTGACTGTAACTTCAGCAGCAGTTGCAGCTGTGCCAATGCCTGGTCTCTCATGTGGGGTTGATATTGACATTATACTTGGATTTGCAAAATACTGTGTGAATTCTCTGGGCCTTACTCCTGAGTTACTGCAGAAGTTGTCTGATGTTAGTGGTGTGTCTTTAAAGGATCTCAAGGCGGAAACAAAATCACCTCTTGCAGGAGCTGAAATTACCGAAGATCTTATAATAAAGATGATGGTCTCTGTTGGTACTATCCTCACAGAAATGGCACTAGAGGAAGGACTCAGGTTCATCCCATTTATTGGAACAGTTATTGCAATGAGTCTGTCTGGTGCTTCCACCTACAGTGCTCTTAATTATATTCTAAACTCCCTGACAGAGGACGCTCAACGGGTTTTTAAAAGATCTGTGGGGCTGAACACATCAGTGTGAAAAACATGTACAGTATCTCATAGATCTTAGATCAACATAATCCAGGAACTTTGATTAACCAAAAATAAGGAAAAAAATCCATTTCCATTTTTAATAATAATCTGAACACAACTGTATGAATGTTTCCTGCTCTTCACAAATTAAGACAAATATGTTTTATTTTTTATTTTAATAGCTAAGAATAAAAGAGATCATAGTAATTGAGTTTTTTAAGGCTGTAATTGAAACAAATGAGGAAACTTTCGAGGCAGAGAATTGAAATTAAAATTGACCAAAGGAAGTGCAGACTTTGGGAACAGAGAGGATTATGAAACTACTCGAGGGCAGTGTCTGACTAAATATTTAACACAGAAATGGATTTGTAAATGAACAGCAACTAATGATGTTGTCTGTGTGTTTCTGAGGATCATTGATGCTGATCTGTGTCACTGTAATCAAAGATCAGGAGAATGTGTGTATCCTGAGGTTTATAGAGCTCTTTATAACACAATCATATTTTAAACAAATGACTTCGACGCAGGAGAAGTGATTCTTTATGGAGAAAAAATGGTGTGAACGAAGACATGACTTAATAATTAGCTTTGAGAAAACAATTGTATCTGTGAATATTTTAGGGGTTAATGGTATGGAGCAAAAAAACATGAACTAAAATGAACAATAAACAAATGTCACATCCATTTGTCATGTTATTATTGTTTCTGATCTTCATTACTGCCTCAGTGCTTTGAGTGGCACCTGGACCTTCATCATCCTCCCTGAATTCAACAGTGGGATTTTACTCCCCCTGCAGGTGAGAAACTGTACTGCAGGTTCTCCCTCTTTGAAGGGTTTGATATTTTGAATAAAGAAAGTAAAAGAAAAAAGAAAGAACAGTTTTGCCTTACGGTGATTTATGGTTAAAAGAAACAAACATAATAATAAGTGCTTCTCATTTTTATATTTCTGTTTTGGTTTGAAACCATTTTACTCAGATCCAGCCTTTGACCAGATGAGTTTCTCTAGATCTGATCTAGAATCAGGGCCGGTCAATGTGACATAAGACAAAGTAATAGAAAGATTTGTTCTAGCCCTGACCGCCTCATAGACTCTCCTGAATATTATAAAACATTCACTAAATTAAAGCGTGGACCTGGATGAATGACATTGTGAGTAAAAAGACGCAGGTGAGGAAAAGCTCTCAGTCTCAGTGATGAGATATGAGCCCCATAGTTCTGAGGAAAACAAAGTCTCATCTTCTGATGGTGAAAACTATCGGTCTGAATCATCGTTATCCATGAAGCTCCTCTGTGTTTCCACATTTCAGTCATATTTCCATAGTTTTAAACGTCTTTCCTTTTCCCCTCTGTCAGTGTCAGTGTGGCGCCCTCTGCTGGAGATCTTCAGCTATAACAACAGACCTGGAGCCCCCGGCTGACTGTAGGCTCGTCTACTTGCTACTCGGCGATCTCCTCTCTCCGTGAACGATGCATCCCATTAACTCAACATCATGAAGAAATCTGAGGAGAGTCTGTCGTTTGTACCCGGGTTGTAAACCTGTTTCCTCCAATGTGGTCTTTTCTGCTCGGCTTCTCTGGGATGTCGGGCCGTGACAGTAAAAGTACAACACACTTAAAACATAATGTAAATAAATGCAGGCTTGTGCTGTAGCTAAAAGGCTCATTTCCATCCTCTGTCCCGGACCGGACCAGGCCCGGCTTCTCACCACACACACCACTCACTCAGCATCTATACACCCACAACCCGCACCCCTTCACACACCCACCCTCTCAAACCCGGACCCACTTCCAACCAGCCTTCACTTCCATCCTCCACCTGCACCCGCTCACTTCCCCAAACCTACAGACCTACAAACCTACAAACCCGCACCCATTGTGTCAGGGCTCAGTTTGGGATCTTTGCAGTTCACAAAATCAAGCTCTGTGTGTTTTGTTTTTGTTTCATCTTCCACAGTTTGAGCCTGATCTATTATTGTTTATTATATGTCTTTAAAAAGCTTCACTTTTTAAAGTTAAAAGTTATAGTCTGGCGCCCTCTGCTGGGTTCTTCATATATGACAACATACTGTGGCTGAAGAAGAACATTAGTCTCAGTTATACTCAAATAAATCCCAGGTTATGAGAGGAGGAGATTTTAAATCCTGAGTGCAGAATAATATCGTCTGTGTTTATCTGCAGCGGCCCCTGCGCTCGCCCCCGGGAGACCCCTCTGATCCAGGGCTAATGGACCTGGGGGAGTCCAGACCCAACGGACCGACTGAATTATTCATCACCACCATCACCACCACTACTAATACTAATACTACAACTTCTACTTCTACAACTACAAAAACAACAGTGTCTGAGGGTCTGAATAAATGAGATGGAATCCTCAAAAAAGTTGCAAGTTGTTCAGATTTATTTCGCCAAAACACCAGGACGTCCCATCAGAGTTCCCCCTCCACACACTAAGTTCCTCTTAAATAGTGGGGAATAAACCACTGAGCCCCAATTAGAGGGGGAGACAATGTTACAAATACATTTCATGGCTAATATTTACAATTATGAAAACCTGTTTGATTTGATTTCAGCAGCAGCATTTCATTTAGATTAAAGTGCATATGACGGGTTTTACTGCGTTTGAAAATAGGACTTATTTAGATCAAAGCTGCTGTGAGTAATAAGAGTCATTTTAGTTCAGTGACGCAGCAAATTAAAAAAAGAAAGATTTTATTAAATTTTTTTAATGTTGTAAATCTACACACAGTAGATAGAGGTAAAGTTCCAGAGAGTTTGACTCACTTATTTCCTATTGACTTAACATGGTCGGCATGGCAACAGTTCCAGAGTCAGGACTAAACACGCTGAGGCTAAAGCTCAAATCTGGAACAGTCTTCATGAGGATGTGAGACAGGCCTCAACTCTGACAATGTTCAAATCCAGGCTGAAAACAGCTCTTTTTACCCGAGCAGATGAAAACTGAAAGTATTTTATCTGCACTCTGGCCTTTTACTGTCATTGATTAACTTTATGTTGATTTTTATTGATTTGATCTGTTTTCTTGTAATTTTAAGCAACTGTGAAGCACTTTGAATTGCCTTGTGTATAAATTGTGCTCTATAAATAAACTTGCCTTGTAAAGTGCAATACAAGCCTGTACCTGGGATAGACACATGGGACTTTATATGTTATTTTTGGCATTATTGATTACTATGTTTATACCTTGTTGTTAGATATACTTTCATATCATGCTATAGTCATACTAAGACTGTATTTATGTGCACATCCACATATATGTAAATACCCGGCACTACTGCACATTAACATATATATTACAGTACAATACATTTACTCTGAATGACCACAGGAAACAATGATGAAGAAGTCGTACTTCTCAAACCCCACATGCTCCAGGTATTTATCAGCTGTAAAGTTATCGGTGCCGACTCCAGGCAGATCCCAGATTAATGTTGGGATGCTCGGGATGGAGATATTCTGTTGGCTCCATAGTTTCCGCCGTTACTCCAGTCGGAGCTGCTCCCTCTGTTCCGTTTCTGAGTCCATGTGGGAAATTTGTTGTTAAACCAGAAAAACATATGTTTTCAGTTGATGGGGAAACTCACCAGGACTCCACACAGAAAGGCCCATGGAAGCCATTCAAGAGAGTTCATCTGGGCTTACACTGCGATTTTGCCACAAATTTGGATTGCACTGTGCTGTTTCTCTGGGCCTTACTCCTCAGTTACTGCGTAAACTGTCCGATCTTAGTGGAGTTCCTCTCGATGACCTTAAGGCTGAGACAAAATCACCTCTAGCAGCAGCTCAAATTACCAAAGATCTCATGCTAAATGTGTTGGCCAAGTCTTCTGCTCTCATTGCAGCAATAACACTGAAGGGAGGAGCCACGTTTGTCCCAATGGTTGGAATCCCTGTTGCTATGGTTATTTCCGGTGTTACCACCTACAAAACTCTCAAATACATAGTGAACTTACTGGCTGATGATGCTCAAATGGTTTTCATAAAAGCCTGGGGCTGAACACATCTGTGTGAATTACAAATATCAGATTTATACTGTATGTGGTTTACAATATCACTGATCACAATAATCTGTTACTTTGTGACCGAGCCCCTAAACTTTGGAACAGCCTCTACACGTGCGCTCGGCTCAGTCTGTAGAGGAGTTCAAAACCAAATGGCCTTCGGTTCTAGACCAGATACAGTTTGTGCCTTTTATATTCCCTGTGCTTAACTTTTATTGTGTATATTGTACATATTGCTGCTGTACTTGTACAGCACTTTGGTCAGCTGAGGTTGTTTTAAATGTGCTTTATAAATAAAATGTACATTGACTTTATTGTTGTGTATAAATGTGTTGGAAACATCAATTATAAACAATCAGAACACAGCCGTATGAATATGTCCTGATCTTTACTCCTCTCCCTGGGCCTCATTCACGAATGTTCACCACACATGTTCATCTTCTTAGGAAGATTGTTGGCTTTCACAAAACTCGTTCTTAGCTGAAAACGCACACAAACATTATCCAGTTCTGTACAAGATCTTACTCCTGATGGGACCCAACATTCTGAGTCATATGTTTGTACACATTAAATCATGTATTAATTAATTTAAGAATGAAGAAGAAGAAGAAGATCTTTATTCATATAGCGCCTTTCACAGACATGGTCACAAAGCGCTTTACATGAGAGCAATTGCATTCACTCCATACTCGGTGGTGGTAAACTACGTTAGTAGCTTCAGTTTCCCCTGGGGGAGACTGACAGAAGCGCGTCGCGACTACACACGTCTGCGCCAACGGTCCCTCTGACCACCACCACACATTCACACGCACCATTCATCCCGGCCTATTGTACATGGTTTTGGTGGTAGGGGAAACCGGAGTACCCGGAGGAAACCTACGCAGACACGGGGAGAACATGCAAACTCCACACAGAAAGGCCCCGTCCAGGTGGGAATCGAACCTGGGACATTCTAGCTGTGAAGCGAGAGCACTAACCGCTGCGCTACCGTGCCGCCCACCCGAATGTTAAAATCATCATCATAAATTACAGATGCCTTTATACAGAAATAAGTTGGTAATATCACGTGTAGTTTACTTTAATTAATGTACCAATGTATTATTGCTAAACCTTTAAATACCCGGGTGGGGAGGTGTGAAGCCTGTGGCAGAGAAGGAAAACCCTCAGTCTCAGATTTGGGTGAAACTTTAGTTCCTCCACATGTGTAATGAACACATGAAGTTATTTGCTCTAACTCCCAATAGTTGTTTTATTTTTAGACAATTTACCAAACAGGGAGTTGTAACCCGTCCTGCTCGTGGTAGCGTTTGTGAGGAGCACCTTTAAAGATCTGAAGCTCAGTGATGGAATCATGGACAGGGCTACAGTTCAGTCTGAGCCATGAAGCTCCAGGAACAGTTTTGGATTTATAGGCTGCTGGATTTATAGATTTTCCCCCCAACAAAATGTCAGGGGCTCTACAAAGGAAGTGTTTTGCGTGATCATCTTCATATTCCAGGTTTGAGTTTATTAGGATATGACTTTGCTGCAGCAGAAGCAGGATGTTGATCTGATAAAGGGTCTTTGAGTTATAGCTTCACAAAGACGGGTCCTTCTCATGGAAGCTCCAAATGGCAAGTGCATTTCTAACCATCTATTTATTGTTAAATAAAAAAAGACAAGGTTTATAAATGACAGAACTGCATATTTATGTACACAGACCAATACGAACGTTACATTTTAGTTTTGCTTGTATGCAGATACAAAAACGCTGCAGATGCGTCTTCCACTTTGAACTCTCTCTAGCTTCATTAGAAGATCTAAAATATTTCTTGCAATTACACATGTTTGAACATTTCTGTGATGTTTCAAACTCGTCCTTCTGCAGCCGGTACTGTCTGCCCGCAGGGTGGTCTTCGTGGACGTGTCCTCTGCTGATTCAATATTTGCCTGCAGACTTGTTCACAGTTCCATCGATCTCATCACCGGGACTCTCACCGCGGCTTTGGCAGAGAAGTGCAGATCAGAGGCAAGTCCATAGTCCAGCTGATCGCTGCAGTTCTTGTAGATTTAACAGCTTTGGGTGAAACACGGATTGACCCGTCAGTGTTCCTGAACTTGTTTGTTTGGGCTGAAATGTAGGAGCCTGATTGACTCACACATGCGCAGTCGAGAAGGGCATTCGGCTTAAAACTGTCGTTGTATTTATGAAAAAAAGATAAATTTTTTTATAAGTGTCATACAGTAGATAGAGGTAAAGTTCCAGAGAGTTTGGCTCACTTATTTTCTATTGACTGAACATGGTCGGCACGGCAACAGTTTCAAATAGTTCATCTCTATCTATGTCACTTCCTGTCAGTGTCCAATAAGGAAGTGAAACTGTAAACATCACAAACATGGTCAAACTAAAGAAAATTGGGAAAACATTTTTTAAGCAAAAATGTTCATGTTTTAGCGAAAATTGTATCTAATGTGTCACATGCACTTTAAGCAGCACTGAGTATGTAGAGAATGAAACTCATCAACGTACCTGGGACAGACAAATGTTACTTTATATATTATTTTGACATGATTGATTAATATGTTTATACATTGTTGTTATATACTTTCATATCATGCTGTAATCAAGATAAGATAAGCCTTTATTGATCTCACAATGTAGACATTTACGTGTTACATTTAGGGATGTAACGATATTGACAATACCGCGATATCGCGGTAGTAAAAGTGCCTCGATATCGTCGTGGTCTTGTTACGATATTTAAACGGACAGTTATCCGTCAAAAACAACTATAATAAGTCGGATCCCGCGGAAAAAAACATTGTAAACTACATAGACCATGATCCTTTGCGCTGCGTCGTCACAACAAATGAGCTGTTGAGCCAATAGGAGCGCATGTTTTACGCTGTAGTGTCCACACCACAAGTGAACACGGCGGTGGGGCTCCCGTGGATATTGATGAAAACGCCCCCGAAGTTGTGCCAGCCCCTGCAGCTTTTAATTCAGACGTATGGCAGCATTTTGGTTTCGCTGTGTCAAAAAACGATAAAGGAGAGAGGGTGGCGGACAAACAACGGACCATGTGGAAACACTGTCACGCGAAATTACGATACAGCACGGAAAACACCAGCAACATGCGGAGCCATCGGACGACCCATCACCGTCAAAAGTTTACAAAGAAAGTCACGTCAGGTTTTTATTTGCTATTAGTTTTATGCTTTTTTACACATTTGAACCAGACTTGAGCTTTGTTTGCACTTGAAGGGAATTCCCTTTTGTTTTTGTTCACAGTTCTACTTGCTCAACGGTATACTGATGTTAATGACTTGAGGTTGCACTTTAAAAGCATTAAGTGATCCGAGTTTACATATGTTTTTATGCTGCATGAATATAACAATAAATGCTCTAGTGACTGGCAAAAGCAGTTTAAATGTCAGTTTTTATTATTATCATCATAAACTCAATATCGTGAGCTATTTTACAATACCGTGAGCCTCTCCACAATATCGCAATAAATATCGTACCGTGAGCTCAATATCGATATCGTATCGTGAGATTATGATATCGTTACATCCCTAGTTACATTCAGCTCTTAGAAACACTCAGGTTGTGCAAATAGGCAGGAAATGTGTGTATTTCTACGTACCCTGCACTACTGCACATACACATGTATATTACAGTACAATACATTTACTCTGAATGACCAGTATCAGTTTTAGGCCATAACAAATGCTCTGAGCTTGGATTGACTTTTGAAGTTTTATTTTTGTACAAGTCTCATCTACACCTGAGGCCGTGGGCAGAGTCTGGGACGGGCTACAGGCACAGCCCTCAAACAAAGAGCAGGTATGTAGACCTGGCCCTGCCCCAGGACTCAACACTAACAACACTGCTGTGTCACTACGTAACACAAACTAACACCTAAGACGCTGTTCTTATTATTACACTGTTACTTTACAACTAAATACTTTAATAATATTTATCCTACACAGATTTGATCAATAACGACATTTACAGTTTCTCTGCTGAGAAATCAAAAGCTTAAAAACAAACGTGGAATGTTGTTCTTCCAGACAGTCAGTGACGTGCAGCTCATTCTAATAAAACAATAATACTGTTGTTTCGGGCGCTCAAGATAAAACGTCTTCTGCTAAAAAGTAACTAATACTTCTATCAAACTACCAACGACATGTTTTCATATTCCATATTATTAATTTTCCATCCATCTGTTCATCTATAAAGTATTTTTTGGTGGTGTTTAACCTCTTAACCCCCGCCTTAACCAAGCATGTTTTTTCTCCAGTTCAGCTATACCCAAATCTAAATGTTTACAGCCTATAGGCACAAACCCCTAATGCCTCATTTGAAAGCTAAGACCTACAAAACTGATCTCATCTTTTTCCTTGCGTTGTCGCCATGACGTCATAACTGATTTTGACATTTATTTTTCTTGCTTTTCTGTGACTCTTTTGTTTCGTTTTTGTCCTTGTTGTCTTCTGCTATATTAACACTTTTTCAAGAAGCTTTTAGATTTGGGTAAAGCCACACAGGAGAAAATGTGCTCGGTATTGCAAATAAATGTAAAGATAATATCGTGACCCCGCCCATCCAAGTGATAAATGATTGCCAATCCTTTTGTCCCAGGCGGGCGGGGCCTGAGGGCGTCGACATTTTCAGCATAAAACTCGTCTACAGCGTTTCATCCATAACATGTTTTCACTTTTACTCCGTTTAAATGGCCTCTTCTGAACCGTGCAGAATAATAACACAGGCTGGTTTTCACTTGTAGTCCACATGTTGTGTAGAAATGTGTAGCGCTGACACAGCGCCCCCCTCAGGTCATCAGGGGCAGTGCATTGGAGGCGAGCCTCACTTCAGGCCTTTCAAAACGCGGTTTAAAATGAACAGGTCAAACAAGTCGTTCTTATGTCTGATTCTTTATCCAGGTGATAGAAAACCAACGCGCCCGACAAAAACCCATTTACAAATGTAATTTACTTTTAGGGGGCGAAAAAAGCCCCGAATGGGACAGAGCGCTGTGATTTTCTCTGAAGCGATCACTGGAAACAATGATGAAGAAGTCGTACTTCTCAAACCCCACATGCTCCAGGTATTTATCAGCTGTAAAGTTATCGGTGCCGACTCCAGGCAGATCCCAGATTAATGTTGGGATGCTCGGGATGGAGATATTCTGTTGGCTCCATAGTTTCCGCCGTTACTCCAGTTGGAGCTGCTCCCTCTGTTCCGTTTCTGAGTCCATGTGGGAAATTTGTTGTTAAACCAGAAAAACATATATGTTTTCAGTTGATGGGGAAACTCACCAGGACTCCACACAGAAAGGCCCATGGAAGCCATTCAAGAGAGTTCATCTGGGCTTACACTGCGATTTTGCCACAAATTTGGATTGCACTGTGCTGTTTCTCTGGGCCTTACTCCTCAGTTACTGCGTAAACTGTCTGATCTTAGTGGAGTTCCTCTCGATGACCTTAAGGCTGAGACAAAATCACCTCTAGCAGCAGCTCAAATTACCAAAGATCTCATGCTAAATGTGTTGGCCAAGTCTTCTGCTCTCATTGCAGCAATAACACTGAAGGGAGGAGCCACGTTTGTCCCAATGGTTGGAATCCCTGTTGCTATGGTTATTTCCGGTGTTACCACCTACAAAACTCTCAAATACATAGTGAACTTACTGGCTGATGATGCTCAAATGGTTTTCATAAAAGCCTGGGGCTGAACACATCTGTGTGAATTACAAATATCAGATATTATACTGTATGTGGTTTACAATATCACTGATCACAATAATCTGTTACTTTGTGACCGAGCCCCTAAACTTTGGAACAGCCTCTACACGTGCGCTCGGCTCAGTCTGTAGAGGAGTTCAAAACCAAATGGCCTTCGGTTCTAGACCAGATACAGTTTGTGCCTTTTATATTCCCTGTGCTTAACTTTTATTGTGTATATTGTACATATTGCTGCTGTACTTGTACAGCACTTTGGTCAGCTGAGGTTGTTTTAAATGTGCTTTATAAATAAAATGGACATTGACTTTATTGTTGTGTATAAATGTGTTGGAAACATCAATTATAAACAATCAGAACACAGCCGTATGAATATGTCCTGATCTTTACTCCTCTCCCTGGGCCTCATTCACGAATGTTCACCACACGTGTTCATCTTCTTAGGAAGAGTGTTGGCTTTCACAAAACTCGTTCTTAGCTGAAAACGCACAAAACATTATCCAGTTCTGTACAAGATCTTACTCCTGATGGGACCCAACATTCTGAGTCATATATGTTTGTACACATTAAATCATGTATTCATAAATTTAAGAATGTTAAAATCATCCTCATAAATTACAGATGCCTTTATACAGAAATAAGTTGGTAATATCACTTGTAGTTTACTTTAATTAATGTACCAATGTATAAAACTTTTAAATAACCGGGCGGGGAGGTGTGAAGCCTGTGGCAGAGAAGGAAAACCCTCACTCTCACATTTGGGTGAAACACGGATTGACCCGTCAGTGTTTGATGGGGAATCATAGATTCATTCGGCCTTCACATAATCCTTTTATCATATCGTACTGTTAGAATCAGACACGGCAGCCTCGACCTTCTACATGACGTGTGGCCTAGTCTACGTGGCGCACGGTCTGTGAGTAGATGGTCATCGTCTACGTGGCACTCGCAACTATTTAACGCTCTTCATGTGGATAGATAACCAGACTCTGAATGGTCCATGCCCTAACCAATGTATTGACTGTTCAGCTGTCTCCAGGCCTGTATTATTATGTGTGTGTTAATAAAACTTCTCTCTACTTAAGACATCCAGACTCGGTTCCATCCTTCCACTCGTGTCTCTCCGGGCCCCTCCAGTAATCCCCTAACAGTGTTCCTGAACTCGCTCACACATGTCAGTGGAGGTGTGGTTTGTTTGGGCTGAAATGTAGGAGCCTGATTGACTCACGCATGCACAGTCGAGAAGGGCATTCGGCTTAAAACTGTCGTTGGATTTCAGGGAAGCAGCAAATGAAAAAAAGACAGATTTCATGTTTTTTTTTTTTTTATAAGTGTCATACAGTAGATAGAGGTAAAGTTCCAGAGAGTTTGACTCACTTATTTCCTGTTGACTTAACATGGTCGGCACGGCAACAGTTTCAAATAGTTCACCTCTATCTATGTCAGTGTCCAATAAGGAAGTGAAACTGTAGAAGAAGAAGAAGAAGATCTTTATTTATATAGCACCTTTCACAGACATGGTCACAAAGCGCTTTACATGAGAGCATTTACATTCACTCCACACTTGGTGATGGTGAACTACGTTAGTAGCTTCAGTTTCCCCTGGGGGAGACTGACAGAAGCGCGTCGCGACTACACACGTCTGCGCCAACGGTCCCTCTGACCAACACCATACATTCACACCATTCATCCTGGCCTATTGTACATGTTTTTTCGTGGTAGGGGAAACCGGAGTACCCGGAGGAAACCTACGCAGACACAGGGAGAACATGCAAACTCCACACAGAAAGGCCCGGTCCAGGTGGGAATTGAACCCGGGACCTTCTAGCTGTGAAGCGAGAGCACTAACCGCTGCGCTACCATAAACATCACAAACATGGTCAAACTAAAGAAAACTGGGGAAAAATTTGGTTTTAGCAAAAATAATTGTGTTGCACTTTAAGCAGCACTGAGTATGGAGAGAATGAAACTCATCAACGTACCTGGGACAGACAAATGTTATTATTTTGACATGATTGATTAATATGTTTATACATTGTTGTTATATACTTTCATATCATGCTGTAATCATACTAAGATAAGATAAGCCTTTATTGATCTCACAATGTAGACATTTACTTGTTACATTCAGCTCTTAGAAACACTCAGGTTGTGCAAATAGGCAGGAAATGTGTGTATTTCTACGTGCACATCCACATGTATGTAAATACCCTGCACTACTGCACATACACATGTGTATTACAGTACAATACATTTACTCTGAATGACCAGTATCCGTTTTGGGCCATAACAAATGCTCTGAGCTTCGATTGACTTTGGATTTCCTGAAGTTTTATTTTTGTACAAGTCTCATCTACACCTGAGGCCGTGGCTTGGCTCGAGCAGCTGAAAATGCGCAGAAGTATTTGGACGAGTCAAAAAATTTCCCTGTGAACATCGGGATCACAGGAGAGTCTGGCTCTGGTAAATCCACACTGGTCAATGCTCTGAGAGAAATCAAAAATGGAACAGAGGGAGCAGCTTCAACTGGAGTGAAGGAGACCACCATTAAGCCAACAGAATACATCCATCCACAGAATGACAAGATCAAAATCTGGGATCTGCCTGGGATCGGCACCGTAAAGTTCACAGCTGATAAATACCTGGAGTATGTGGGGTTTGAGAAGTACGACTTCTTCATCATCGTTTCCAGTGAGCGTTTCAGAGAAAATGATGCAAAACTGGCAAAAGAAATTCAGAAGATGAAGAAAAAGTTCTACTTTGTTTGATCCGAAATCGACAACAGCATAAAAGATGCGAAAGACGATAATCCAAACTTGAATGAGGATGAAGTCCTTAAAACTATCAGGGACTACTGCACTGAAGGTAAAGTGTTTCTAAATCTCACTGTCATATTCGGTTCAAACTTATTTTATTGACTGATCTTTACTTTAAAACAGAACTCCAGAAGCTGCACTTTGAGTCTCCGAACGTTTTCCTTGTGTCTGGTAAAAAACTTGATCTGTACGAATTTAAGGATTTGTGGAAAACTCTGGATGTGGAGCTTCCTAAACATCAGAGAGATGTTCTTCTCCTGGCTCTGCCCAACATCAGTCTGGACGTCTTCAAACAGAAGAAAAAGACTTTAGCGAGCAGAATAACATGGCTCACTGCAGCTTCAGTTGCAGGTGCAGTTGTGCCAGTCCCAGGTCTCTCAGGGTTGGTTGATATCGGGATTATACTTGGATTTGCAATATACTGTGTAAATTCTCTGGGCCTTATTTTTTATTTAGTTTTTTTAAGCAATAACTGTACCTGGGATAGACACATGTTACTTTATATATTATTGATTACTATATTTATACATTGTTGTTATACTTTCATATCGTGCTAACAAATGCTCTAAGTTCTGTTTCCGTGAAATGCAGATTCTAATTTTGTACAAGTCTCAGCTACACCTGAGGATCCTGGAATGGGCCGGAACTAAAGGCCCCGAACAAAGAGCAGACCTGGCCCTGCTCCACTTACTGAGATAAACTTTATCAAACAGCTGTGACACGATCACTACGTAACAAAATGTGTTTACAGTTTTCTTATTTTCACTTTACAACCACCATCACTGTCCTGCCACGTTTCCAAGAGGGAAGGGCATCTTATTTGAATATATGCTTTTCCTATGACACAAGTCAAAGCGCTTCACACATGAAAGGGAGGGGGTTCATTCACTCCATGTAGCCACAGTTTCCCCTGGGGCAGACTGGCAGAAGCGAGGCTGCTCACATCTGCGCCCTCCGACCACCACCAACCACTCACACATAGGCATTGGTGGAGTGTCTTGCCCAAGGACACAACGGCAGTCTGCACCTGCAGGAGCCGGGATTCGAACCCCCAACCTTCCGATCATGAGACGACCCGCTCTACCACTGTCGGCCAACACTACCACTACAAATACTGTACTAATATTAATCCTGCACAGATTAGTGATCAATAAGGACATTCACAGTTTCTCTGTTGAGAAATAAAAAGCTTCAAACAAAAGTGGAATGTTGTTGTTGCAGACAGTCAGACATGTCGTGACCTGCAGCTCATGCCGTTGTTTCATACGGGCGCTCAAGTGCCTTACTGAAAGTTCACACACAAGTAACAGACAACTGTGAAGTGAAAGCAAAATGATACATGATTCTGTTATTTTACAAAAAATAGAAAAGTGAAAAGTGGGGCGTGCACAAGTATTCATACAGCATGACTTAATAAGGTTGTAAACATGACAAAATGTGCAAAGGTTCAAGGTGTATTAGTACTTTCACAAGGCACTGTAACCACTACATTTGAAAGCTAAGACCTACAAAACTGATCTGAACTGATCTTTTTCTTTGCCTTTTTTGACATTTCTTTGCATAGTTTTTGTGACTCTTTTGTTTTGTTTTCGTCGCTTTGTTCGTCGTGTTTTTGTTGCTCTTTTGATGCTTTTTTCTGAAGCTTTTAGATTTGGGTAAAGCCAAACTGGAGAAAATGTGCTCGGTTCAGGTGGGGATTAAGAGGTAAAGCTCGTTGTTGTTGCATCAGTTTCCAGTAAGAGGTGTGGTTAAAATGAAAAAGAAGTCATGTGAACGTTATGTAAATACATCCAACCAGACGGGGCAGAAGTTCAGCGACTCTTCAGATCAAACTGAGCTGTGACTCTGACCGGTAAGTAACACTTATTACCTATTGTTTATGTCTGTCAGGAAAAAATAGACTCATGGGCTATTTCATAAACTCTGCTTATTTGTCTGGTTTATTTTGTTGATAAACCCGACTCACTCCAACTTAGTCTGAACTCTTTATTTACACTTTTACCACAAACACATTTATTACTGACACTAATGTTTTATTATTAGATCATTGCAACTTGTTCAGCTTTAAAGTAAAGTAGATTTATTGATGGGCAATAATGAATGATTTTATATTTAGTTGATATATTTATTTATTACTTTGTTCTTTATGTGAAGCACAAAAATCAGACTTATTCATCCAACACTTTAATGGAGCACTTTAACGTGTGGGTCAGAGTCTGTGCTTTGTGATGTTAAACACCTGTGCACGGCGAGCTTCCAGTGGTTTGTTGTAAAGTTCAGATCACATGTTCCTCTGCTCGCTCCTCAAACACAGATGAAGGCGGTTCTGTTAAAGTCTGTGGATCTGCCTTCGTCGTGTCTTAAAGGGGATGTTGCTGAAGGAGGGCGTGTCCTCTCCTTGTCTTGGTCTTTTGGCCGGACTCCTGTGTTTACTCTCAGTCAGAGAGAAGTCGAGCTGAAAGTTCACTTTATTGAAACAGGTTTATGAAAAAGCCTTCAGGACGAGTTCAGGAAGGAGCTCTTCTGTATATTTGTGTAACTAAGCATTACACGTGTGTTGTGTGGGAGACTCGACTCTTTCAAAGGCTTTAAGGTTTTAAGTGTTATTTCTGCTGATCATCAAAACCATTTAGTGCGGGGATGAGTGAGAAATCAACACCGTGAGTGAATGAGGCAGTTCGGCTGTTTTTATAAACGTGAAACATAAAAGTTCCCAAACTGGCACATTTGGAGTTCTTTCTTCTCTTTGCTGCAGATCTCGTCTCTGTTCTCAAAGTTTACAGTGATTCTGAGTCACAATCCCAGACTGAGGTATAATCTGCAGAAATGCTCCATCAGACAATAATAACTTAACAGAGACGTTTGGTTCTCATTGGTCTTTAATTGCAGCAGTTCCCACAGATGTTGTGGGACTGGGATCATTTTCGGGACAGTCTGGGCAAGATTCAGGATCCAGGACAAAGTCCTTGAATTCGGGACAGTCCCAAACTTTCTTTAACTAACTCAAGATAAAAAGTCTTCTGCTGAAAACTAAAAAGATACATTTTCAAATCCCATATTATTAATTTCCCATCAACATAATCATCTCTAAAGGTTAATGCTGGTCAGAGGCATGCTGGGTAATCGGGAGAGTCGGGATGTTTCCTGGAGGGCCACTCGGTCGCGGTGCTTTTGTCCCGTCAGAATAAAATAATAAATTAATAACACTCACAGTTGTGCCATTCCAGGCCTGAAGGCTTTAACTGCAGCAGGAGCCGGGGCTGTTCCAGATATAAATGAAGTAACACAAGCGTAATTGTCAAATAAATGTATCAAAATCACAAAGAATTTTCCATCAAACTTTCCCCACTTGTGGCAGGGAGAAACCATCTGACGATGAACTAACTCAGAGGTGTGTAAGTGGAACAGCCCTCCGCTTTAGTTCAAGCTGACACAGTCTAATCCAGAGGAGACAAGGGTCCGCGAGTAAAGAGTAAAGGCAGTGAGAGGTAGAGAAAGTGGACAAATAATAAATATCTTTCCCTACATAACTCGGTGCTGGTTGTGGAGTTGTATCCGGCTCAGACAGCGGCCCATGTGAAAAGTCAAAGTGTTAGAAAATGGTCATAGAGGTATTTGAACCAGCGAGCTCTGGTGTTTGAGACCAGCATTAGCTTCACTCCCCCTGGGCTAGATTAAGCAAATCAGGAAATTGTGTTTAAGATCAATGTCAAAGAAGTGACTCCTGTTTGAGACTTTCTGCATCTGGTCTTAAAATCTTACTGGAATGAATGATCATTGCTATAAAGTGTCTGAATACTGATTAAGATTAAGTTCCATTAAAACAAACCTGTAAAAAGAAACATTTGTATCACTGGCAGCAACGCAATCAATAAGTCTGTCCTTGAGCGGCATTGGAAGGTCATGGAGCCTCTCGACCAGAAACTATGGAAAAAACAACTATGATCTTAGTGCACACCGGAGAAAATGATCCAATCTGTCAGAGAGAAACAAAGTATTGACACGACTGGCCTCGAGTGACTGACTATGAATATATTTTCCTGTATTATAAAAAAATATAAATATAAAAAACATACACACACTTTGTTCAGATCATGTGGCACGGTAGCGCAGCGGTTAGTGCCTCAGCTTCACAGCTAGAAGGTCCCGAGTTCGATTCCCACCAGGACGGGGCCTTTCTGTGTGGAGTTTGCATGTTCTAACTGTGTCTGCCTGGGTTTCCTACGAGTACTCAGGTTTCCCCTACCACTAAAAACATATACAATAGGTGAATCCTCCATCCAGGTGATTCTGATCACCAGCCATGTTCCACATCATGGAGATGAACCCTGGGTGCGGCACTGCCGTCGGCCACGGCTCCTTAATATTTTCATTTTACAAATGAAAATATTTTTAAATAACCGGTGGCACAAACCAACTGGACATTATAAACATAAGTAAAAGGAAAGTATAAAAGCATTTAGTTTGTAAAAGGATGGAACTCTCGACTGAGGTTATGAAACAGACATGTGGCTTTTACTCACACACATGTAACTCTATGTAATTATTATATTTCAGGAATCATCATGGCTCATCAGTATGAAGAAGGAATCAAAACTGCGATTCAGAACAGTGACTTCGCTCAAGCAGCTGAAATAGCACAGGAGTATTTGGACGAGTCAAAAAATGTCCCTGTGAACATCGCGATCACAGGAGAGTCTGGCTCTGGTAAATCCACTCTGGTCAATGCTCTGAGAGAAATCAAAAATGGAGCAGAAGGAGCAGCTCCAACTGGAGTGAAGGAGACCACCATGGAGCCAACAGAATACACCCATCCACAGAACAACAACATTAGAATCTGGGATCTGCCTGGGATCGGCACCACCAACTTTACAGCTGATAAATACCTGGAGCATGTGGGGTTTGAGAAGTACGACTTCTTCATCATTGTTTCCAGTGATCGCTTTAGAGAAAATGATGCAAAACTGGCAAAAGAAATTCAGAAGATGAAGAAAAAGTTCTACTTTATCCGATCCAAGATCGACCACAACATACAAGATGAGAAAGAAGATAATCCAAACTTCAATGAGGAGAAAGTCCTTGAATCCATCAAGAACAACTGCACTGAAGGTAAAGTGTTTCTGAATCTCACTGTCATTTTATTCAAACTTATTTAACTGACTGATCTTTACTTTAAAACAGAACTCCAGAAGCTGGGCTTTGAGTCTCCAAAGGTTTTCCTTGTGTCTGGTAAAAACCTTCATCTGTACGAATTTAAGGATTTGTGGAAAACTCTGGATGTGGAGCTTCCTAAACATCAGAGAGACGTTCTTCTCCTGGCTCTGCCCAACATCAGTCTGGACGTCATCGAACAGAAGAAAGAGACTTTGGCGAACAGAATAAAATGGCTCACTGCAGTTTCAGTTGCAGGTGCAGTTGTGCCAGTCCCAGGTCTCTCAGGGTCGGTTGATATCGGGATTATATTTGGATTTGCAATATACTGTGTGAATTCTCTGGGCCTTAGTCCTGAGTTACTGCAGAAGTTGTCTGATGTTAGTGGAGTGTCTTTAGAGGATCTCAGGGATGAAATAAAATCACCTCTTGCAGGAAATGAAATTACCAAAGAGCTTGTAAAAAAGGTGTTGGCCTCTTCTGCTACTGTCCTCACAGAAATGGCACTAGAGGAAGGACTCAGGTTCATCCCAATTATTGGAACACTTATTTCAATGAGTCTGTCTGGTGTTACCACCTACAAGGCTCTCACTTATATTCTAAACTCCCTGACAGAAGACGCTCAACGGATTTTTAAAAGATCTGTGGGGCTGAACACATCAGTGTGAGTAACGTGTACAGTATCTCATAGTTCTTAGATCAATCTTATTTTTACATATAATAATAATAATAATAATAATAATAATAATAATAATAATAATAATCCAGTAACTTTGATTAACAAAAATGAGGGAAAAATAAATTTAAATTTGTATCTAATAATCTGAACACAACTGTATCAATGTTTTCTGCTTGTCACGAATTAAGACAAATCTATTATTTTTTATTTGATTTCAAGTCAATTAAATTTAAATGAATAGAAGAGCATTGAAAAACAATTAAAACCATGTGCACTGATCATGGAGCTTTGCAGTAATTTTGTTTTTTTAAGGCTTTAATTGAAACAAATGAGACTTTGCTTTTCAAGTCGAGGCAGAGGATTTAAATTTAAATTGACCAAAGGAAGTGCGGACTTTGGGAACAGAGAGGTTTATAAAACTACTCCAGTGCAGTGGATGGTTTAATATTCCACAAAGTGCTTGATTTGTAAATGAACAGCAACTAATGATTTTGTCTGTGTGTTTCTGAGGATCATTGATGCTGATTTGTGTCACTGTAATCAAAGATCAGCTCTTTATAACACAATTATATTTTAAGAAAAATGACTTCAACGCAGGAGAAAAGATTCTTTATGGAGAAAAAAATGTGTGAACGAAGACATGAAAAATATTGTATTTGTGAATATTTTATATGTTAAGGAGCGCAAAACTAAAATGAACAATAAACACATTTCACATCCATTTGTCATTATTGTTTCTGATCTTCATTACTGCCTCAGTGCTTTGAGTGGCACCTGTACCTTCATCATCCTCCCTGAATTCAACAGTGGGATTTTACTCCCCCTGCAGGTAAGAAACTGTACTGCAGGTTCTCGCTCTCTGAAGGGTTTGATATTTTGAATAAAGAAAGCAAAAGAAAAAGGGAACAACAGTTTTGCCTGCTGTGTTTTATGGTTAAAAGAAACAAACATAATAATAAGTGCTTCTCATTGGTAGATTTCTGTTTTGAAATGGTCTAGGATGGTTTGTTTTGTGTCCTTGGGCTAAACACTTTACCAGACTTCCTGTAGCTACATTAGCAATCCAATGCACTGAGGTGGGTCCAAATATTTGAAATTAATATACACAAGTAAAGTAAATAGTGACCCAAAAAGTAGGACTGCCAAAACAAATTAATGAATGGATGAAATTTAAATTTAAATAATCAAATAACAAGTTCTTGCAATATTCAATTGTATTGTTTAATACATGTATTTGTATATTTATTTTATACATGTACTTATTTATTCATCTATTATTCTTTTCTTATGTTTACATTATTTAGCATTCTTTGGTAGTCCACTGTATTGGTACTCGAGTAAAAGAATAAAGTACTCGGTGAAAATATGGCTCGAGTAGGTTATAGAGTTGCAGCAATAGGACAGACAGAAAATAAAATCATTAATGTGAAAACGTTATTTAAAGGAATTCAACTTTAATTCATGTTCATATGTCACACAAAGATTTTATCACAGTGAAAAAGTAACTAACTGTTCTCTTTTTGCTGATGAAAAAGATCACACACACAGAGGCTGTTAATTAAAGCCGACCGTGACACTCCCAATGTAAACACTTCTGCCTCACTTTTAGACTGGCACAGTATCTAAAATTATATTCCTCTGCCAGTCTAAAAGAAATCGTTTGTCAGAGAGAACGTGCAGGTGTCCCTCACTCACTTCTTCAACTTGATCAGTTCAATTAGTAACAAAGTCCATTTCCTAGATTTATCCAACCTCAAAATCTGTATCTTTACCAATCAGCAGGAAAGCAAGGCTCTAAATGGGCATTTAAGTGGAAGTTAAAACTTTATGTAGCACAATGGCGCCCTCTATTGTCATAAAATCATCATCAAAAACAAATGCCTTTCCTGTGTAAAGGTCCACAGAGCTAAAGAGTGGATTAAACTGACTCTGCTGAGCTCTAGTGCCCGTCAGAGGAACTACAACTACCTCATTACAAAGAGCCATTGGGGATAATAATACATTTTCTTTGTTTAGCACTTTTCTCGACACTCAGAGAGACTTGAGCAGCGAATGTAGTGAATGAATAATCACTACACTATAGTATTTTGAGCAGAGGCGGGTAGTACTCAGTGCAAGTACTCAAGTTACTTTTTTGAAGAATCTGTACATATTAGAGTAGTTATATCATTCTGCACTTTTTAACTTTTTACTGCTACTTGAGTAACATTGTAATGAAGCATCTTTACTCTAACTTGAGTAAAAAAAAAGTTACTTGTGCCACTGTGAGTAAATTTTAAAGTTACAAAAGCTTTATGTCGACCTAAAATACAGGTAAAACTCAGAAAATTATCGTTCAAAAGTTCATTTATTTCTGTAATTCAACTTAAAATGTGAAACTAATATATGATATAGACTCATTACATATGACAAACCTTTATTTTGATGATTATGGCTTACACCATTTTCAAAAGATTTTTAATTTGGAGTTTTTACAAGCAGTGAGCCATAATATACACACACATAACTTCCCAGTTATCATTTCCATCATTCCATTTTTCTTTATTTCCTTTTATTTTTTTTAAAGGATTATGTAAAATGTAAATATGTAAGCCCTGCATACTGTAGTGCGTTAAGAAGCCAGGGTGTAGAGCGGGTCCATTGAAGAGGGCAGTAGCTCCCCATCAACAAACCCCCACCCAGCTGCCCTAACTGGCTGAATTTGTAGATGATGTTCCTCTGCTTAGTGGTGCGTTAAAAGACAAGATTTATGAGCCCGTTGGAAGGGTACTTTCAACAGATCCATAACTCGCTTATTCCAATTCTCAATTTATAATTTAGAGCAACAGAATGACAACAACACGCCGTCTTAGTTAATAGAATGCAAATGCAACTTGATCCTACCTTGTGGCAATGGAAGTAAAAATAAACGGACGGCACGGTGGCTCAGTGGTTAGCGCTCGTTCTTCACTGTAAGAAGGGCCCATGTTCGAATCTATCCCTGGCCAGACAACACGCAAAGTCTCCCTGGAGTTTGCATGTTCTCCCCGTGTCTGCGTAGGTTTGCCTGACCCCTAAAAACCTGAGGCCAGAATGAGAGTGTTTGTATGTGATCAGGCCCATGCAGGGGGGGGTTTGAGTCCCTGAAGTGCCCTTTTCCCTCCATACCTTTTATTTATTTGTATTATAGTTTGTTTATCCAAAGCTTTGCCATGGCCCTTATCATTGGTTTTGTCCCAATAAGCCTTATTAGCTTATATTAATAAATTAAATCCGAAAAGTGAACATGCCCCTCGTTAGTTCATCGTGTGTTTCCAATACCCCGCTCACCGGTCCAGGGAGGAGGAAGCGAGCAGGGGGGGCATTTCCTGCACATGGCAACGATCTCCACACCTTGTGCTTCAGATCGCTCTTTATTTAGTCAGTCGGCCTCATAATCACGGACCAGTGGGGTCAACACGTCGACAGTTTTGTACGATCTAAAAAATAAATAGATTTTTGAGCCCGTGCCCCTCCGTAGCTCTCTGCCCTACCCTGCATGTGAGAGTGAGTGCGTGGTGGTGGTCAGATTGGCAGCCTTGCTTCCGTCAGTCTACCCCAGAGGCGGCAGGGGCCAAAATAGTAGCTATGGAGGGAATGAATAATGACTACAGTGTGGTGTTTTTTAAAAACTTGGTAACACAGGCTTGTGAAGCACAATACAAGTGTGTAACTAAGCCATTATTATTATTGGCCTATTCAATGTGTAAAGGAGCATATGAAAGCGGTTCTAGCAGTATACATTTAGTAAAGTTTTCCCTTTTTTTGTTTACTGGTCAGGGCAGTGCATGTTAATGAACTCAGTCATGCATGTAAATACGCCAGGCCTGTTCGTAGTGACTAATTTGCATCTATTGTCCCACAGTTGCACTCACTGGCACAGGCTCACTCATCCTGGGCTTATTGTTATATTTTTCTGAATTCCAGTTCCAGTTCACAACGTCGCCTCATGAAAAGCATAACTTTACTTTTCCAAAAGCTGTTGTTTTCATTCATGTGGGAGCAGTAGTAGTAAGGAAGTGCTAGCTTAGAAGTACTACACAACTTTACCTTTATAAAATCATGTAAAACAACACACATTTGAGTTACCTCGGGGCTTCGTGCTCTTCTCGTGGATGGAGGTCGGTCGGTTGTCCCGGCTTCACGTCTCCTTTAAGGCGCAGGAAGTGACATTTTCTCCCGGTGAAAAAAAAGCACTCGTCCTCCGCCTCTCATCTGTCAAAAGCAGCGGGACACTCAACACCACCGCTCACATCACCCTTATCCCCACTTTTCTACGACTTTCCCCACATTAGCGAACTTTTTTTGTCGCCGCGTTCGGGCCGTTGACTCACTTTTATCCGTTAATTAGCGGTTAGCAAACCATGGAGAAGCTAATGCTAACCGAGCGCTAGCAGAGAAAGTAGCCGGGATTCGAGCTCCTCCTCTGGGCTTCATGTAGTCCACAAACCCGCTGGGGAAGAACAAAAAAAACAAAACAAAAACAATGGAACAACAAAGCCGATTGAGGGGTTTATTTGACTACCTCCAGGACCCTTACCTCGTGGCTCGTTTTCAGCACGTTTGCGGGATACGAGGGACGTTTCCCCCCGCGGAGGAGTGCAGCACCAGCACCAGCGGGGACGGCGGGGAATGTGGCCGAAAACGAGCACTCAACAACGGGACGAGTCTGCATCACAAGTCGGGGGAGAGCGAAGCGGGGAAAGCGGGTGTTTTCGAGGCCGGGGAAGGGGAGACGCGTACGGGCGACCCACAAGGGCTTCACAAGAGATTTACAACTGCAAATGCGTCGGTAAATCGGGGGGAAGACGGGGAGAAGTTGACGCAAAATGGGGCAGCGAGTCTGGGGAAGCCGCTGCGCAAGAACTCGCTCACCGGAGACGCCGGGCAGGAGTTTATCGTCGGAAACCGCTTTTTGTTTTGCCTCTTCACGTTCGGGACGGAGCTCGGGAATGAGCTGTTTTATCTCGTCTTTTTCCCCTTTGTGATGTGGAACGTGGACGCGCTGGTGGGCCGCCGGATCATCATCGTGTGGGCATGGGTGATGTATCTGGGCCAGTGCACCAAGGACCTCCTGGGCTGGTCCCGGCCCGCGTCGCCGCCCGTGGTCAAGGTGGAGATGTTCTACAACTCCGAGTACAGCATGCCCTCCACGCACGCCATGTCGGGCACTGCCATCCCCTTCGCCCTCTTCTACATGACGCACGGCCGCTGGGAGGTAGGTGCCGGACAGTCGCCCCAGCTCAGTGTTCACATTAAACGCGCAATTGTTTTTCCAGTCACAACCTCCAAAACGAGCTTGGGATTATGGCAATGCAAGTTAATTTGTAGAGCATGCATTAAAGTACATAGAAGTACATTTAAAAGCCTATAGAATCAAGTAAAGCAAAACAAGTGTAGATAAAACTAATGTTAATCTAATGTTCTGTAAGGACAACTCAAAAAATAGGTATTATATGATAGTATAAAATAGTATAGATTATTTAAAAAAAGGATTACCCCATTAAACTATAATTTAATAGTGGTTCCCAACCTTTTTTTTTGTTTTGTTTTGTCTTGCTGCCCACTTGGACCCTATAGGTAGTCTGTGCACCCCCGACCTCAAAGGTTTTGCAGTTTAGTTAAAAGGTAATAACATTATTATAAGTAACAGAACAATGTTGTGTTCAATACAAACCTAAAATTCTCCCAAAACTGTACTTTTTTTAAAATCTGAAATGGTTCCAAGTACCCCGTTAAAGTGCATAGTACTAATTAGACACAATGTTAGTGAAAACATAGTTAACACGATTACATTTAAGATTTTGCTAAACATTTCACCCAGTTTTCTGTAGTTTGACCATTGTTGTGATGTTTATAGTTTCACTTACTTATTGGACACTGACAGGAAGTGACGTAGATGGAGGCAAACGATTGTAAACTGTTGCCGTGCCGACCATGTTAAGTCAATGGGAAATGAGTGAGTCAGCGTTTGGAACTCCTGCTGCGTTCATGTGGACTGTGGAGCTTGTTTTCCCGACATGTGACGTCAGTTGTTTAGTGTTCATGGGCCTTTGATGTGGGGAAGAGGAGATTGTGACGTCATCAAATAAAACTGTCTTTTATCACTTATTAGTGCTTAGCTCTGCAAATTATTTAAACATGTTGTTAGCATCTCAAAAGCTAAACGGTGGTTTGTGAGCTTTAACGAATATCACGTACATCTACATGGTGCTAGCATTAATTTCGGCCTTTTCACTCTGAGTTTTGTTGAGAATGACGACAACAACTCGCACTAAACTCAGAAAAGTAGCGGTGTTCAACTAAAAGGCTCACATTAGACAATAAAAGAAAAATCAGCTGTTTTCCGCAGTCAGGTGCAGAAGTCGTTTTCCCCCTTTGATTGAGCGTTCAGATGTATTTCCCAATGTTTCCCCTAGTTCTACAGGACCACATGAACGTGGTATTTACCTCCATCTATGTCACTTCCTGTCAGCAGCTTAAAAGTGAAAATAAAAAGAACTTTTCTGCCCAACATTTATTAATTCTTTAATAAAATTGCAGCTTCACTGAAATAAAATGATAATTATTACTTAAAACAGATGTTATACATCTAAATAAATTAGTAATATTTTCAAAAGCATTAAAACCTGTGCACTTTAAGTCCGTGAATACTCCCCTGGTTGGGAAACACAGCTTTAGGGAAATTAGGAGAAACAACGTGTTAGGACTCGGCTCTTAATGAGCAATAATCTGCAGGAAGATAGAAAATCAAGTGCGTGGAAGTAAAGTGCCAATACACAATACAGAGGCAAATGTAATGACTGTTCTTTAAGCAGTTGTGGAGGATAAAAAGTACAAGGATCCCTGTGTGAGGTTTATAGCTGTGACTAAACTCCCATCAGTCGGTCTGGACGTGTGTTTGGACACGGGAGACGACGCTCTGAATGTGGTCCGTCGTCTCAGTGATGGATGACGTCTGTCTCGAGCAGGGGATGAGGGAGCCTGATGGATTCTGATGAAATGGTGGATCTGAGGTCGACCCATATGGGTTTGTCTAAGGCCTGGTCTATAATCCTATGTATGAAGCCTCTAAGCTGTAAACTGTATTTGGGGCATAGGACTGATTTATTAAAAACATTCCTGTTTAGTTACTGGTTCTCGAGATGCACCGATCCAGGGTTTTCTCTTCTGATACAGACACCAAGAAAAAGTGTCTTTGAGTGAAAACGTGATCCTCTTTTCAATTCAGTCTTAGACGTTACAGATCATTTATCAATTGTATGGATTAATAGACTGATGTAAAAACACTAAACAAGGATCACTGGATACTGATCATTACAAATATGTAGTGGCCAATTTTATTTTAGCATAATTGTTGCAATTGTTTGCGTGGCCATCAAAAATACAATTGTGGAGGTTAAAACTAAGCCAGTGATTGAACACTCCAGGTTCTTCCCTTCAAAATCATATTGTTGTCGTCTTACCATATGTCACTTTTATTATATCTTATTTATTTAACATGTTTAACGCATGCCCCATACGGCCTTATAGTTTAAAGTTTTTTCATTTCATTTCATTTTTCATTTATTTATTCATTTGAGCAAAAAAGTATTTCAAGCATTTTTTACAGAGGAAAACAAAAACACGACTTTGTGCTCAAAAGGAGTCGGAGGAACTTCAAAGAACTTCTAATAAACCTGCCCCTTATCTCTCATTCAAGTAACGACACGTAAACGTTCAGCTGCACTCGTGCAAGGAACCGATGCACGAGTCTGTGCTCATGTATTAATATAAATCGTTTATGATCGTGCAAAGTGTACGTTAGCGTATTTTTATCTTAAATCTTTGTTATATGTTTTATGTCGCACGTTTGCACCAAGAAAACTTCCTAGTTTGTGAACCTGTTCTCAAACCATGGCAATAAAACCTCTTCTGATTCTGATGCAGCATGTCCATACTGACTGAGGTTTAGTTAACTTTCGGTCCCGGAGATATCGGCACTAGATTGGCCGATACCCAGTTTTGTAAAATACCCAAATATTGGCCCGATATATCGGCCAGTTGACATATCGGTCGACCTCTAATCTGAAGTCACGTCTTATAGAAGAACTTTATAGTCAGTTCAATGGAGCAGTAATTTGTGTGGAAATAGAATGGATCACTTCTTTATAATCCCAGTTTGGATCTTTTTCTGGGTGAGGCTGGTGACCAGTGCCTTCTCTTCTCTCGCCCCTCCTCCCATGGACCTCCCATGGACCTCCCATGGACCGCTAACCTGATTACCGTGAAACATACATGCAGGAACATTACGCCTGCATGAACAGCTCCGAGGTTGGAGTCTGGAGGAGACTGTGGCAGGTTTTTGTTTGTTACGTGATACAGAAGTGGAAAGCATTGTTCTTTGTGTTCAAGCTCAGAGTTTTAGAAAAGGTCTATCATCGTAAATCATATCAGTACATTTGTTTGTAATACAGCAGAATTACATCTAATCGAAAATTGAGATTGATCAATGTAAAACCCGGGCACCCGTCTTCTCTACGACCAAATCTCCTCTCGGTACATTTCTGTCACGCCCGGTCTCTTTCATTGTTTTTGATCTTTCTCGTGGAAACTGAAACAGCCCAGTTCCTCCTCGTCTGGAGGAGGAAGGAAGTCTTTGGCACATTCTGGTCAGTTTCTTCAGCCTCTGCAGTTCCTTATTTCAAAGATTACTTCAGGACAATGAGAAGGCAAAAGCCATTGTTAAATATCACTCGTTTCTAAGAAGTGCTTTTTTTTTTAACAATGAGAAAGGAAGAATAAATAACGAGTGGGTACAAGGATTGAGAGAGATCAGATTTAAACTAGGGGCAACAGCAAGTTACATGAAGTTTTTCAAATCCCTGACCTTAGATAAGAGACCCATGCATGGATGACATGAGATCAAGACTACGGTAAACGGGTTTTGAACCGAGGTTTCTGCACCACACTGACTGGCCCTAAATCAAAATTTCTCAGAAGGTAATAACATTGCTTGTCCAGGAGAACAAACCGAGACTTTGGCCGTTCCTTAAGTGTTCAATATTCATCGGAAAGACGAGGCGAAAACCGGGTCTAAAGATAAAAAGCAGGTCGGGAGGACGACGGGGGCTCGGGCAAAGCGCCGACACCGATCTGGAGTGGTTGGCCTACATAGGAGGAGACACTGGAGGCTGTTGTGTGGGGTCCACCGTGTTATGTGTGGGAGTTGTGTAGAGCTCTAAAATATATCCCAATATTAAGTGACATCTGAAAGAGATTTGGACATTTTTTGTTAACTCAGCCTGAAACAAAAAAAAAATTGGGAACTTGAAAATGAGTTCATGTGGAACTCCAGTCTAAACAAGCTTTCCGTCTCCAGCAGAGGCGACCGATATGGGTTTTTCTAAGGCCGATGCCGATTTGCTCGGCCGATATTTTTGGCAGATTTTTCCAAATGTCTGGTCTATAATAATACATTTTTAGTTTAGTGAAAGTTAACCAGTTTTCATTGCGACGTGTCTCCCCTCCCCTGAGGCCGAGGGAGTTGTGGGAGGACTCGTTTTAAAGCCCTGACTTTGCTCTTTCCGATGCAAAACGGGAAGTCTCTATCATTTTCGGTCACGGAAATATCGGCTTTTTTCGGTGCTAGATCGGCCGGTAGCCGATATTGTAAAATCCCCAAATATCGGCCGGCCTCTAATCTTTAGCACCATGACTGCGGAAATCGGATCAATTTATCTTTTATCATCTGATAAAAAAAAAAAAAAAAATCATTACAAACAATGAAGAAAATTTTACAAACTAGGACTGAGCAATATTGACGAAAATCAACATCTCTAAAAAGATAAGTGTTTTTTTTCTTCAAATTTCCCCCCATTCTTTTCTCAGTTTAGCCAATTTTTCCCCCACATTTCCTGACGTTGGAGAAAAAGTCGATATTGTAAATCTGCATACCTTCCAACCGGCAATTTCGATATGATCTTGTAGACGATATATCGCCCCTATCTCGTCCAAACTCATTCCTGACGTCCCTAAAATATTTGATTCTTCACAGGGACGAGTTTAGTGGCACTTTTCAGGGTCATGGTCACAGAAAAGCAACAGTGAGAGAGAAAGCGTCCATGAAATTGATAAAAAATACTTTGTAATTACATCAAGAGTTTACAATGCACTAAAGGTGGACAAAACTACATTTATTCACATCAAGGAGAGTGCCTTGTGAGAGAAAGGGCCAACGTTAATGCTATGGCAGGCAAAACGAAAAGTTGATCTTTTATAAAACCACCACTACAGTCATCGAAGTCCAGAAAAGTCCGTCCACTGCCATTAGATTATGTTCAGACGTCCTGGGCCCGGTGTGGAAAGTGATTTGAAACCGATGAAAGGCCACCTCCCACGGAGCCGTCAGAGCAGCAGGAGAATCCCCACAGAGAAACTACGCACAGGTCGAATGATGGACGACCGTTCACCTCTGACCCCCACCCAGCTCAGGCCGTCCCTCTGCAGCTGTCGGCACATTCAGCAGATTCACTTTCATCAAAGACTGGATAAGAACTCTGAAGTAAACACCGATCTGTCGTCTGCAGAGGGAAAATAACATCCTTCCTGTCGCTCAGAGAATAGAATTTAAAACAGCTCTGCTCGTGTACAAGTCGTCTCATGGTTTAGCACCAAAGTCCATCTCTGACATGTTAGAGCCGTATGAACCATCTCGGGCCCTGAGAACTTCAGGGAGGGGTCTCCTGGTGGTTCCCAGAGTCAGGACTAAACACGCTGAGGCTAAAGCTAAAATCTAGAACAGTCTTCATGAGGATGTGAGACAGGCCTCAACTCTGACAATGTTCAAATCCAGGCTGAAAACGGCTCTTTTTACCCGAGCAGATGGAAACTGAAAGTATTTTATCTGCACTCTGGCCTTTTACTGTAATTGATACATTTTTATGTTGATGTTTTATTGATTGATTTGATCAGTTTTCTGTGAAGCACTTTGAATTGCCTTGAGTATGAATTGTGCTCTACAAATAAACTTGCCTTGCCTTTAATCCCGACACATATTTATTTACTCAGAAAATGGAGCTGTCCGGTGCTTGATTTGTAAATGAGTAGTTTCAGGAACACTTTTGGACTGATGTGGTGGATTCGGGGGAATAGGCCCAAAACAGTTGCATCTCAAAGATTTGCCGGATCCTCCAAAATAGTTCCTGCATCCATTACCCTAAAAAACTGAAAGGCGAACACATAATATTCTATCTCACACCAACACTGATGCCCCGACTTCATGAATGAGCACAGCCCTTATTCTGTTCTGTGTATGGACTAAGGGCTGTGTAATGTTAACACAAAGACGTCACTATCCCATAATAATAATATTATGTAACGTCTGTGTCTGGGTCGGATGAACTGAACGAGCAGATCTTGAATATTGTCGGTGAATCCCATTCGTAGGAAACGTTCAGACTTTTCTAAAGTGGTCGTCACTCGTCTGAACCCAAACCTCACACGCAGCAGTTTTCCTGTTGGACCCGCAGCCAGGGGTCAGAGGTCAGAGCCTTATCTGTTCTCTCCACGTGGGCGAGCGAAAGCCGGGCCGTAAATCAAACATGCTGTCACCATTCAGACCCCACTGCTGCATCATGGGAACACGCTCCAACTGAACTGCCCAGTTACTTTTTAAAAGCTTTATTCTGCTTTTTCTAAGGATTCTGCTTTTCACTGGTTTTTAATTCTCAATAAAATCTTTTATATTCAGAATTTCCTCACACTGTTTAGAAAGTGAACCTTTTCATCGTACTTTTCACAGGGAATTAAACAGAATTAAAAGCAATTACGTGAATTGTGCCAAAAGACCTTAAATTTGACTTTTCAAATGACCCAAAGACACTTTAAATGTGTTTTCATCACATGTATTTGTTTCCAGCAGGCAGTAGATGGACATTTTCTTAAACATTCTGAAATTGCTTGATGTTTTACACCAGTTTTCCAAAAAGCATGACACATCTAGAGTAGAATATTATTGTTGGTACAACTAAGGCATAGCGTGGCACCGGACTGGCTGCTTTACATTTTAAATTCACCAAGAATATAAAAATGATGGTCAGAAATATTCAGCTAATGTTTTTGGCTGAATATGTTTTTTTTACCCAAATCTTGATCAAACATTTTCTAATTTGTCGAATCTTGACAGGATCACTACGGTTTGTGGCATTAAAATTGAAGCATCCATCCATCTTTTTCCCTTTATCCATTGCCGGGACATGGGGGTAACCATCCCGTTTGCCCAAATCACATTGCCCCAGCCCCCTGTGGCTCCACCTGCAGGTGTGGGAGACCCTACCAGCTCCTCCAGGATCTTAAAGTCCCCTCGGGCCCAGAGCTGTCGACCGTCACGTACTGTTGTGTTTCCCTTCGACTCCACCTTCGTGTTTGGGACGTCCTGTTCACGGTGGGGGCGCTCCGCCACGCCAGTGTCCAGTGAGTGTTTGTGTTGGAGTCTTGGAGAGCGTTCCAGGGCTGGTCCGGAGGAAGTCTTTGTAGAGATGTGATCACATGGCGTTCCAGCGGGCCATTGTTCAATGCGGCGCTTCACAGGAGGGAAAACCGACGGGCGTTTTTCCCTTTTGCAAAGTTTGTGTTTCCACGAAAGACGCCTCTCGCTCTGATGTTGTGTTGGTCACCAGATGTTTTCGCTCCCTGACCATGTGTCTTGTTCTCTGTGTGTTGTCTCTCCAGTACCCGTTTGCCGTGGGCTTCTCTGTGGCGCTGGGCTGGTGTGTCCTGGTCTGTGTGAGCCGCATCTACATGGGCATGCACTCCGTCCTGGTACGTACAAATACAAACCACTAGAACGATATATATAACTTTTTAAAATAACTATAACGCGTCACGATGAGCTCAATTAACTCTTTGGAGACAAAAACATGGGAGAAAGTGGTTCGTCAGACCCGGGTTTATTCTTTCCCCAGTTAAATACAGTTTAACAACCTCGAAGAGATGATCAGAGGAAAAGCCATTGAACACTTCCGCCTTTTGCAAAGGAATCTGTCTGTCAACCTTCATCCCAATTTCCAATACTTATTTTCAATTCTTATCAACCTAAATTAATTTGTTGAAATTCTAATACTTGTTTTTTTAGGAAACGGACTAAAATTATACTGAAACCTTTTTGAGTTTCCGTTAGGGATGCACCGATCCGATACTGGTATTGGATATCGGAGCCGATACTGGAAGAAAAAAAATTATATCGGGTATCGGCTACAAATATCCGATACTGAACCGATACTAGATTTGTCTCTCAATGCCTTTAAAACACAACTTTCATACTGTATATCATTGTAAAGCTAAGAACCTGGAGAATTCAATCGCTGAGTGAGTTTTAACCTTCGCAAATGTATTTTTGATGGCCGTGCAAAATTCTGCAGTTAGCAATAGCATGCTAAAGCTAGCGGAGCATGCTAATGCTAACGAAAACCTATCAAGGCTGGTTCAGAAACTCTGAAAAGTGGAAGAAAATGGATGGATGGATGGATGGATATTAAGTGTAAGTTTATCCAAGAGTTTATCAATAGATATAATTGATAATTGATCTGTAACATGACAATAAAATATGACTTTATTGATCTTACAATGGAGAAGAGTCAATTAAATTGTTCACTCAGAGAAAACCATGTTTAAGAAAGCTGGATCCGTGCAAGGCAAGTTTATGTGTAGAGCACAATTCATACACAAGGCAATTCAAAGTGCTTCACAGTTGCATAAAATTACAAGAAAACAGATTAAATCAATTATTAAAACATCAACATAAAAATTAATCAATTACAGTAAAAGGCCAGAGTGCAGATAAAATACTTTCAGTTTTCATATGCTCGGGTAAAAAGGGCTGTTTTCAGCCTGGATTTGAACATTGTCAGAGTTGAGGCCTGTCTCACATCCTCATGAAGACTGTTCCAGATTTTAGCTGCATGAAACTGAAACGCAGCCTCACCGTGTTTAGTCCTGACTCTGGGAACCACCTCATGCATCTCTAGTTTTCATCGACCAAACCAGTCTAAAGCCAGGTGTGTGCTGCTCGATTTTGTCCGTCTGTGACAAGCGATCACTCGTCCTGGGCAAAATCGTAGGATGTACAGTGAGACAATGACAAAGAACATACAAAAACAGAACTGTCGTACGACCAAAGATGAGCTTCCACCGACATTAGGCTGAGTCTGATATTTTGCAAGGCCAGTCTCTCAAAAACACTCCCTAAGTGCAGCACTGATGGTAATTTACTCACCACCTTTGCTATTAGTACACGCCTTAGTGTTCCAGACGCTGCGCCGCGGAGGAAAACACAGGCTTTTAACCTCCTGCAGATGCTCAGAGGCGGGTTTAACCACGACAGACAGAGAAACCGCCGTGAACTTTGTTCGAAGGGATGAGAGTAGCCGTGGAGACAGAGAAACCATCGTCAGGGCTCGGGCATCAGGGGAAACACCAACTCAGGGGAACTCGCTATTAACCAACAAAACAGAGCCAGGTTTGCTCTCTCTGTCACAACACGGACATACGTGTCTTTTATTTATGACAAATGTATAAATCAGGTGTTTAAAGCCCCGAACAGTTTGAGAAAAGCCAGTGTGTGTTTAAATCCCACATGGTCAGAGAGGACTGGTGTGTGTTGACCTTAAAGGAACAGGCCACCGTTTTTCCATACGGGGATATGTTCTTACCTGAGCTTAGAGGAGTCTATACATATCCGTCTGGTCTTTGTGAGAACGTGGAAGAGCATAGCCGCTTCTAACTTAACCCCGTTTGGAGCTATAGGAATATACTGGGAGAGGCCAAATGCTAACTACATCTTTGGTCGTACACAAAGACCAGACGGGTACGAATCAACTCGTCTAAGCTCAGGTAAGAACATATCTCAGTGTGTGTTCCTTTAAGGCCCTTATGTCTGCGTATATTGTAAAGACATGAAGACTTTGGATATAGACACAGTAGTTACAGTCTTCCCCTAAAGCGGCGGTTACCGTGGTGTTAAACAGAAACCGGATCCTGCTCTTTTATTTAGGAGTTACCTCCATCACTCACGGCAGGTCATGACCCAGCGGTGACTCAACACTTTACTATAGAGCTCGCGTTACGTGCGATACAACTTTAATGCGATGCAGGATCACAGTATCAGAGTCCACACTTGACTTCGGCTACTCCCGGACCAAAACTGGACGGAGGCGCTTAGTCCTGAACCGCCACTGAACACGGAAGTCGATTCGCCGCTTCTCGTTCCCCATGCAAAGCAGATCAAACGCATTTTGAGGTGCGTCCGGTCTGAACTTGTTCTGGAGCTCCTGCGTTTGTGTAATAATCACACGGGAACCAGTCCAGACCCGACGCCGAACAGAAATGTCCCCGGGTCTGAACAAATGACTAAACCAACACCAAACCTTCTACTTCCACTAAACACGCTTCATTTCACAGTGAACGTTTTTGGCCCAAAGCAGAGATTAGCCCCATGGCTCCAGTTTGTTTTACACAGGATTACAGAGGATTACAGGGTTAAACAATGGACCAAACCCAGACCGAGATTAACTTAAAACCAGGAATAAACCAGGACAAAATCCAGCCAGGCTGTAGTTGGGTCTGGACTCTGCCGGGCTGTAGTTGGGTCTGGACTCTGCCTGGCGGTAGTTGGGTCTAGACTCTGCCTGGCGGTAGTTGGGTCTGGACTCTGCCAGGCGGTTGTTGGGTCTGGACTCTGTCAGGCTGTAGTTGGGTCTGGACTCTGCCAGGCTGTAGTTGGGTCTGGACTCTGCCAGGCTGTAGTTGGGTCTGGACTCTGCCAGTCTGTAGTTGGGTCTGGACTCTGCCGGGCTGTAGTTTGGTCTGGACTCTGCCGGGCTGTAGTTGGGTCTGCACTCTGCCGGGCTGTAGTTGGGTCTGGACTCTGCCGGGCTGTAGTTGGGTCTGGACTCTGCCAGGCTGTAGTTGGGTCTGGACTCTGCCAGGCTGTAGTTGGGTCTGGACTCTGCCGGGCTGTAGTTGGGTCTGGACTCTGCCAGGCGGTTGTTGGGTCTGGACTCTGCCGGGCTGTAGTTGGGTCTGCACTCTGCCAGGCTGTAGTTGGGTCTGGACTCTGTCGGGCTGTAGTTGGGTCTGGACTCTGTCGGGCTGTAGTTGGGTCTGGACTCTGCCGGGCTGTAGCTGGGTCTGGACTCTGCCAGGCTGTAGTTGGGTCTGGACTCTGCCGGGCTGTAGTTGGGTCTGGACTCTGCCGGGCTGTAGTTGGGTCTGGACTCTGTCGGGCTGTAGTTGGGTCTGGACTCTGCCGGGCTGTAGTTGGGTCTGGACTCTGCCGGGCTGTAGTTGGGTCTGGACTCTGCCGGGCTGTAGTTGGGTCTGGACTCTGTCGGGCTGTAGTTGGGTCTGGACTCTGTCGGGCTGTAGTTGGGTCTGGACTCTGTCGGGCTGTAGTTGGGTCTGGACTCTGCCAGGCTGTAGCTGGGTCTGGACTCTGTCAGGCTGTAGCTGGGTCTGGACTCTGTCAGGCTGTAGTTGGGTCTGGACTCTGCCGGGCTGTAGTCGGGTCTGGACTCTGCCAGGCTGTAGCCGACTGTAATCAGATTCTAAAACAGGACTGTGCCTCAGTACAGTGTTATCAGTGAGATAAAGCTCAGGTCAATGCTGGTCATTTTATATGAGCTCATTTAATCTCTTCTCAAGGTCTAGTGTTGGTTTTAGTCACCCAGGTTTGAGCTCTGGCTTTGGCCCGAGTTTTGAGTTGGTTGTGTCTCTACTTCAGTTTCTCCTGTTCTTTTTTTTACATTTCTAGATGAGATAAACGGAGGTTACTGTAGATCACTGACTCGATGAGCTCATCTCCACCGCAGCCACTCTCTCCGACTGCACCGCTGCTGTGTCTGAACTGAAAGGAAGGAAAAGTGCTTGTTCTCAAACTTTTTCCAGTTCAGTATGAACCAAATGAACTACACAAACCATAAAACCATAACAATTCTAATAATTGCTGTTGTTATCAAAGTAAAAGCGGCTTCTCTTTGACACAAGACGAGACAAACCGACCAATCAGGGCTGGAGATGTCATGATTATGGTAAACCCAGGGTTCAGAGGACACTGTCAGGCTCACTTCCTGTTTCCTGTTTATCTTATCTCAGCCTGGTTGTATCAGACTCGTTGCAGAAAAGTCATATCGTTTTCTGGAAAATGACTTCAGAAGTTGTATTTATTTGTATAATGTACAGTTGAATTGCTTATATTGGTATTGTTGTCGATTTCTTACAAAGGATATAGAGGTTTCAAACTTCTGGTCTCCTTTCATTCTAATTGAATTTCCCCCAGGTCCTGTTGTGTCTCAGCAGCTACCCCTTTGTTTCCCTCGCTTGAGAAACCCACTAATAACAGCACATGGGCAAGATGTTCCAATTGAAGCGCAGGCTCGAGGCTAAATTAAGTGGATATTGTGAAGAGCTTCAATAGAAAAGCAGCGGGAAGGACGTTTAGGCTTTAACCCTCTCCTCTCTCGCCTCTGTCCTCAGGACGTGCTGGCGGGGGTGCTGTACTCCTCCCTGATCCTCCTCGTCTCCCTGCCGGCCTTAGACCTCATTGACCTCGTCGTCCTGCACAGCTCCTGGGCTCCTCTCGTGGTGCTGGGGCTGCCCTGTGTCCTGGCTCTGCTGTGTTTCCGGCTGGACGCCTGGAGCACCTCGCGGGGCGACACGGCTCAGATCCTGGGCAGCGGGGCGGGCATCACTCTGGCGTCTCACGTAAACGCGCGGCTGGGCATCAGTCGCGACCCGCTGTCCGCCTCCCTCGCCTTGCCCAACATCACCGCCTGGCTCTTACTCGTGGTGCTGCTCAGGATGCTCATCGGTGAGTCCTTTTTCACCCCTTAGTTCAGCCTTTCTCCTGCTGACCGTGTGGGGACTCCGTCAGCATCGGGCATCCCCAAGGCTGTGTCTTAGGCCCCCTGCTTTACACCTACGACTGTGTGACATCTCATCCTAACACCAGCATAATTAAATTTGCTCATGACACCACAGTCGTTGGGTTGCCAAGGAGAAAATTATGGACACAAAATAGTACACCTAGGATGAGGACCTACTCTTTTTGTTTTGGAATCTACTGGTTTTTGTCTTTCAAATAAGCTCCCTCTGAAGTACCTACTGAACATGAATGTACAGCGCCCCCTAGAGGTGCACCGAGCACTAAGATTTTGATCGGCCGATACCGATCATTGCCGATCTGATCACATGGTTATAATTGATTATTATGATTCATAATTTAACAGTGACAAATACTGGGCTTTTCAAAAAAGTGTTATATTTGAATATTGTATAGCCTACTAGTTAGAATTCTCAAACATTGTCCTGTTTAACCTCCAACTTTATTATTATAATACATTTTTTCTGATATTATTATATGCTGTAGGATATTGGTTTATCGCCTATTCCCTCATGGCCATCTTTTTTTATAGTTTACAGTAAACCATTTTTTATATTGTGTGCAAATAATAATGTAAATATTGGCACATCGTCTCCTTCGCCTCCTGTTAGAAGTCAAATACGCTGAAATGTTTATTACGCTTTTGTCTTAAAGCGTGGCGGTAGCGGGTTAGCGGGTTAGCTCTAGCTCCGGGGTTGTTTTGTTTAGTTACACTGCAGTCTGGAAACGAGTTGAGCCGCCAGGCGCAGAGGGATACAGCTGAGCAGAACATCCAGAGCTGTTGTGTTTAGAGCGGCGCTATACTGCGGAGTTTTCACCAGATTATCTACTGTAAGAAAGTCTGTGAAATCTACGTTTGATCGGCCCATAGATCGGTGCACCTCTAGCGCCCCCTGCTGCCCCCTGTGCAGTTCAACACAGCGGTGCATATCGGCATCGGCCAATGAAAATCCCCAATAATCAGCCTTAGAAAAACTCACATCGTGTGACCTCTGTTAGATATTTCTATTATTGAAACCTTTACTGTAATAATACATATTTAACTATAGGCTATTTGAGAGATTTAAAACAGATATTTACTTCTATAAAAAAGAAGAAGAACAACAACAAATATTTACTTAAAACACCCCTCCTGGAGCCCTCATCTTAACGTGGTGGATGGTTTGAGCTCGAATGATCCTGGAGCTCTGTTGTCGGGGGCTTGGTGCCCCTGGTAGGGTCTCCCAGGGCAAACAGGTCCTATAGGTGACGGGTCAGACAAAGAGCGGTTCAGAAGCCCCTTATGAGAGACCAACAGGCCCGGTTAGAACCATGAGGCCGTCCTTCTGTGGACCCACCACCTGCAGGGGGCGCTATAGGGGCTGGTGCAGCTCCAACAGCTGCCCCCACGACCCGGCAACGGACAAGTGGAGGAAAATGGATGGATGGATTTACTTAAAATAGTGGCCAATATCGTCCACACTCTTTTAATTCACGGTTTGCACGACTCCTCTGACGAACAGCTTCTGTGTCGGGGCATCTGACTTTTGAACAAGTACAACAGACACTTCTTTAATGAATGTCTCTAAATGTGAAGCTTTAGTCCTTCAGAACCTACTTTACTCTCTGTCCTTGTCCCGCAGGCGTGGCCGTGCTGCTGCTGACCCGTGCGGTGATGAAGGCGCTCACGCTGTCGTCTCTGTGCCGCGTCTTCCCAGCAGGGGGCGACGTGCGGCAGGCGCGGCAGAACATGCACATCGAGCTGCCGTATCGGTACATCGTCTACAGCACGGTGGGCTTCAACGTGCTCTTCCTCGTGCCGCTGCTCTTCAGCTACGTGCAGCTGTGAGCGAGACTGCCACCCCCACAATGCACTGCTGCCGAGCTGTTAATGCTGTGTTCATGCGCTCACGGAAACTCAGAGTCTGCATAAAACGGCCGAGTTATGAAAAACAATTTGTGTCAAAATAAGACAAAAAAATACTAAATCTGGACCAAAATTGAACTACATTAGGAAATGTGTGACTTAAACTGAACTTTGGCACATTTTTAATCCAACATCTCTTTGTTTTGGGTGTTTTGAGTCACTCTCAGTCAGATGGAAACCTCAGTGAAATATTGTGGCGATATTAACATAAATTAATAACAAGGATTCATACTTTTGTTTTGCCATTGAGGAAACATTTAGAAAGCTCTTATTTTGTAGTTTTTTTGCTGTGTCTGAATGTCCAGAGGGGAAAAAGTAATGCTCTCAAAATGCATTACGATATTCAGGGGGAGAACTCGACTCCACACAAATGAATGAAAACGGCTGCTTTAATCGTGTGTTGTGGTTTTTTATGAATAAAACGTTGCAGCAAAAATACTTATCTTGGGTCGAGCAGCCGCCCAATCAGGCAAACAGTCGGCAGTTTTCCTCATTATTGTCAAACTTATCTGACATTTAACCACAGATATTCGGGCTGGGTGCTGTGTAACGATACCAGACAAAGTTAAGCTACTACCAGAGTAAAATCCTTAGCTTGGTAGATTAAAGTAAAAATATGAATATTTACATTAAGAATTAAACCCAAAGATTAATCATGTGCTTTTTATTTAACATGACCTGAACAAAACAAAAATGCAAGAAGTCTCATGGCATCATTATGGGAAAATGCGTATTAAAAGGTTTTATTTTATTGAAAAAATGTTATCGATATCTGGCTATTCAAAGACAAATCTATTCAAATCAATAATTAAACCCAGCCCTAGTTCGCGTTATGGTTCTAAATAATGAATAATGTAGTTTGGGGAATCGCTTTGTCACGTAAACCAAGTATGGAGCGCGAGTGGACATTCAGAAGTGACGCACATCCCACAGAAACTGTCATTTACATAGTTTCAAAACTCGCTGTCGTCATGGAAACGCATAAAGATTACACTCTGAGGTCAAGGCCGTTTTTCCAGAGTCCGGCGTATCCGAGAACTCGTGAACGCGGCGGCGTCACAGACCGATCCCAGAATGCCTTCATCGTCTTCAATAAGCAGCAGCTCGTGGGAGAAGAAAACTACAGGAACCACGATGCACTGCTCTGGGAGAGAACCACCTCAGCTGCATTTCAATCTGGTATCTTCAGCGAAAAAAAAAAAAAACGTGTCCAAAATGCTGTTCTGGACGTTTTTCCACCGCCTGGTTCACCTGCGGCCTCGACTGTTAGCGCTGACGTTTTTGGGATAATTTTTATTTTAATTGTTGGGATTTTTCACGTCCCTGTCGCACTGTCCCTTTGAGGAGAATCGTCTTTTCTAGCCGAGACCGTCACTGCCACTGTGTTCGAGAGCTGCGACCGTCCTCCAGGGAAATGTCTTTGGGCCTGAATTCTACGCTTTCCGTTTGTAGTTTTTGAAAACGGAATTGAAAAAAAGTGTGATTTCCACCAAACTTGCGCTTCAAATCAGTGCTGGTTATTAAATGAATTGTGAATTGTGGGGGGGGGGGGGGGGGGGAATGGCCTTGAGCTGAGCACACAGTTCACTGTTTTTACTTTTTTTTTTTTGTGCCTGATTTTGCTCTAATCCTCAGTCGCGGTGAGTCTTTCCCAAATCGTGAGGTAATGTAGAGTAGAAAGAAATCCTCAGTCACATGAAAACGAGCATGATTGATTTTTACGCCCAAGGGGACCACACAGAAGGCATCGGCCAATGACAGAGTGGAATACACACAGAAAAACGCCGTGGCTCCTCCCTTTTAATTTCTCCGCCCCCTGCAGACCACGCCAAACACATATCACTAAAAGAACCACCTTTTCAACCACAGAGTCGAACTATTCAGCTGCTTCTCTCCTTCGTCTCGATGTCCGTCTCCTTTTCTTATTAAATCCACTGAAATACTTCGTGTCACCGTTTGACAGTAATATAAACAAGTTTAGGACTCGAACCTGCAGCACTGAGCTGTGTTTGTGCCGACAGTGATCACATGACACTGTCGACCAATCGGGACGCGTGTGTTTTCCGCACTCACAAACCTGTCTTTGCTGGGTCAGTTTTCCCCTTTAAAGAAAACCCTGTAGTCTGTGCTCAGCTTTAGGTGTGGCAGGCGTCAAAATTGTGGAATAACTTGCTTTTTTTACTCTAGGAATTCATCAAAATGACAGAATTGTGGTCCAAAACACATTCAGGTGTTGGTTTTTCTGGTATTTTCAGTGAATCGGTTGCGTTGATGACCTTCAATTTTGTGATCATTTAAGTTGGACCGGGGGCCGATACAACAAAATGTGAGAGACACAGTTTTGGAAAGAAATGTCCAAACGGGAACTAAGGGGGCCCCAAAAAGCATCTTGCACAGGACCCAAATAAAGCTTGAACCGGCCCTGTTAAAAAAAGGTTTTGCAATAGGTCGATGGATAAATAATGCACTGAGTGGTGGAAACACGACTGTTAATTTTTCTACTTTTGGGAGAAGAACCACTGAGAAACCCACTGCCTTTTGCACAAAATCTTAGGAAAATATTCTCAAAAGTGCATTTAACTCCGCCTTAAATATTTATAAGGAAACAACCACTTTGCGAAGCATTTCTCTTCTGCCTTTTTCAAAATAATTCAGATGTTTATTATCGTTGGTTACCTACTGTACATTTTGACTGACACGAAGAAACCTTAAAAACGTCAAAACTATAAGAACTTTTTCTACGTTTATGCCTCTGCCTGTTTATACCGATCTGAAAGATCAGTATAAACCCGTCGACTTGTAAAACTTCTGTTCCAAAGGATTTCAGCGTTTTATTGAGAGACACGGACTCTTTGCGGCACATAATTTCGGAAATGTCTGTACATTTTGATTCCTTGACACTGTAGTAACTCGGTTTGTTAGATCCGTGTGTTTTATTTGTTCTGATCTCAGGAGAAAATAAAGATGTGTAATAATGATTGTAAAAAAATAAAAAAAGTTTTTGAAATGGTTCGTTGAGTTTTTCTTTACTGTGGGCCTGTCACGATGGAAACATGGGAAGTTTGAGGCAGGAGAATATCACGATTAAGCCGATATAACCGTTTTTTAATCTAAATGAATTGAAAATACTATAATTCTGGTACAAAACACATTCATCTGCATTTTGTGTTGACATTTTACTTTAGAGTTTTTTTATTTGTGGCATAATACATACACTATTGGCCATTCAAGGCATTAAAATGTATTTGCTTCCTGTATAAACCCTGTCAAAATAAAGTGTTAGAGGTCCAAACTGGGTTAATAAGCAGGGATTGCGGTTTTTGGTGTGTATTGTATTTTGATACGCTCACTAACCACTGGAATGATAATCAATTCCTGTATTATTCGCTGCACTCTATCTCCCTCTACTGGAGAAGAGCTAGATGAATATTCCACGACTACATGCGAAAATACGCATGGATTTATTTGATCGCATTTAATTAATTAATGAACGGCCTCATATTTTTCAGCGACTGTTTGGGGCGGAACGTTTCTCTCAATGATCCGCGTTTCTTCACGGACTGTAAACACCGCGACACTGGCCACTGCCTCCACGCGAGTTTCTCTCAAAAACAAACGTGACATGAGGATTTTAGAAGAATATTTGGATCATTTTCGACTTTTATCAGATGTGTAACAAAAACAGGAGCTGGCGGAGACGTCCCAGTGAAGACGGGTGTAATTTTTAAGCTTTTATGAGCGGAAAAGGTAAGACTTAGCGCTACTTTATAGATTACATGAATACAAGTTATACGTTATCTTTAGATTAAAACGTTGTCTCGTTGTTCTTTGCTTCATTGACATATTTTTATCTAGCTTGGTTGTAATTGGCAGTAGGGGAGAGTGGGGTTAAGTTGAACCATCGATTATAATTTTTAAAATAATGCAAGATTATAGATTTGAACTTGTCAGACACACAAAAAAATGCCATAAAACAATCCCACTTTGTATGATAAGAGAGAACATGGTGTAATTTCCCCCGGGGGTCGATATGTACAAAATTTTATATCTCGATATTCATGCCAGATATCTCGATATTGAAACGATATGATATAACTATGGGTTAGGTGAAAACGAAGCATTTTTCAGAAAAATTATAAATAATGAATTATTGATGAAAATCTATATCGTTTATATCTTGCTTTTTCGATTTTCATATTTTCGATATATTTTTCTTTTGCGATATTGATATCTTGAATTTTTTTCCCGATACCGATACCTGAACGATACTTTTTCGATACCTAGACTCAATTATTTGTCATATAGAACCATAAAACTGATTAATAATGTTAGTTTATTTCTTTTGCATTTGTATCATTTGTTTGAACAACCAATAAACTTCCTTTAAATGGTCTAAACTTATATAGCGCTTTTCCACCATCATTGGGCACTCAAAGCTCTTTACAGCAAGGAACCACTCACCCATTCACACACCAGTGTACGCAGACACTGGAGGCAAAGTGGGTGAAGTGTCTTGCCCAAGGAAACAACAACAGTGTGCACCTTCAGGAGGCGGGATTCGAACCCCCGACCTTTTGATCATGAGACGACCGGCTTTACCAACTGTGTCACTGTCGCCCTATTGTTAACTACAAGAGGTAAAAAAGCACCTTCAAAGTTTTTACTATTTTTTCCCAATTTTTTTTTATAATATTCATTCATATATTATAAAATCCCTAAATTTCCCCAATAATTTTACATTTTCTTTCCTAATTTTTTTTTAGGTTTTTCCCCAAATTTTTTAAAATTATTATGTTTTTTCCTCACCATTTTTTTCCCTTTTTTTTTTTTTTTTTTTAAGTTTTGAGGAACAACAGCAGTGTTTTATATGTCAAATTTTTGCCACTTTTCTCGTTATTTTTTCCCAATTTTTTTTTATAATATTCTTTCATATATTATAAAATCCCTAAATTTCCCCAATAATTCTAAATTTTCTTTCCTAATTATTTTTAGGTTTTTCCCCCAATTTTTTTAAATTGTTATGTTTTTTCCTCACAATTTTTTTCCCTTTTTTTTTAGCCTTTTAAGTTTTGAGGAACAACAGCAGTGTTTTATTTGTCAAATTTTTGCCACTTTTCTCGTTTTTTTTGTTGCTATTTTTCGAGACGCTTTTGGATTGAGGAAATGACAAACGGGAGAAAACGTTGAGTGTGGTAGAACGGGAGAAAATGGTTCGGGTGAGGGTTAAGAGAGTAAGTTTCCCCCCTCCCCCCTTCTCCTTATCTGATCCTGGTTGAGTGTGGTAGAACGGGAGGGCACCTGACACAAAGCGATCCTCCGACACCGTCTCTGCTCTTCCGCAGCGTGTTCCCGATGGAGGCTCTGGAGCGCCGACTCTCCTCGCTCTCCGTCTCCAGCCGCTGCGCCCCCTCCGACCCCGCCTACCTCCTGGACCTGTGCGCGGCGCCCCCTCCTGGCGACGCCGTGGCCGTGGCCTGCTCCGACTTCACCCTCCGCCTCCACGACCAGCGGAGTCTGCGGCGGCTGCGCTCGTTCGCCGGCCACGCGGGCCCCGTGTCCGCCGTCCGGTTCGCCCACCGCTCCGTCAGCAGCTTCTACTCCGCCTCTCTGGACGGGACGGTGCGGCTGTGGGACGCCCGCAGCCCCGGGGCCAAGCAGGCGCAGGTTTTTAAAGGCGACGCGAGCCACTGCTTCTCCGGTTTCGATGTGAGCTGCGGCGATTCGCTCCTGTGCGGCGGGACGGAGCAGGTCAGCGGCGAGGACAGTTTTCTGGTGTTTTGGGACGTGAGGAAAGCGGGCGGGGCCTTGTTGGGCGTCTACTCCGAGTCGCACTCTGATGACATCACACAGGTGCGCTTCCATCCCACAGATAAGGACAGGTAAATGTATTTCAAGATGACATTTTTACTTTACATTCTTTATGCTGCAGGTGAAAACGTACACGAGTTTTCTCCTCAACATTTTAGTTTTAATGTCAGAGTAAGAAACGGACCGAACTCACTCTTTACGATGTTTATTCTCTGACGTTTTGTGGCTTTGAGCCGGAGATTTATCCAGGAAGTGACTCCAACATGGCTCTGACGCTCCCTGGGCTGTGTCCGAATGTCCACCCTAGTCCCTAAACCCTCACTCACCACATAGGCCCGCACTATATATTAGACTTTATAGTCACTGATTCTGTTGGTGATTCGGACAGAAGCTGTTATTTATTTTATGAAACAGAACAACGGTTTTGGCGCTTTTACAGGCGTTTTATTTTACTTAAATACTTAAATAAAAAAATCACTCCAGCGTCACCTCAAAGACGTGCAGAAAGTCGGTCAGAGCCCGGTGTCCGAAGCGCCAGCAGAATGACTGACTGCATCCGCTAAAAGTCGCTAAACTCCGGGAATAATGTATTTCTGTGATAAAGACCAAACTCATGAGACAGTGGAACATTTATGGATAAATACGAGTCAGATAAGTTTTATTTCACATGGATTTTACATAAATGAAGCCTTTTTGTCCGAGAGAGGAAGCTATCGGTTATTTAACAGCTCGAGCTAAAGGTTAGCAGCTAACGTTAGCATCTTTTCACCGTAACCGTTTATATTCAAGTCGTTTATTCAGGATAAATACGCAACACACGATTGAAACAGCTGATTTCACTCAGTCGTGGTGTTTAGTTCAAAGACCTGTGGCTGTCGGACGTTCTTCTCCGACTCTCGCACTGCATTGTGGTCTTATAAGAGATAGACTTACTGTTTTTGTTGTTGTTTTGGAATAAAAAACAAGCTCCCTCTAAAGTACCTCCTAAACAAATGTCCTCAATAATCAAACTTCTTCCCCTGATAAAGCGCCCCCTGCTGGCACAGATATCGGTGACATGTCGGCATCGGCCTAAGACAAACTCATACCATTTTCATTCATTTATTTATTTATTTCAGGCAGAGGGCAACAGAGAATATACAGAAAAACAAAACAAAGACAAAAAAACAATCCACTTCCACCTGAAAGGGAGTGGGAAGAAGAACCATGAGACAAATCCAAAATGTGGTGTAACCCTCAGGTTGGCGTCCGGCTCCACGGACGGCCTGGTGAACGTGTTCGATCTGACCGAGGGCGCGGAGGACGAGGCGCTGGTCGGCACGTGCAACAGCGAGTCGTCCGTGAGCGCCCTCTGCTGGCTGGGGCTGGAGCGGCTGCTGTGCGTGAGTCACGACGAGGGGCTGCGGCTCTGGGACCTGAAGAGCCTGGACACGGAGGACGAGCTGACGGTTTACAGCACACGGGACGCCCGGGTCGCGGAGGGACAAGGCAGCGTGAGTAGATTTAAACCTGGCTCTATCCATTATTTAGATTTCTTCAACGAAAATATCAGCCTATTTTTAAATAAAAAAGTCAAATGACAAAAAATGTGCAACCCATTTTTTCCTCATAGTTATGTCAGTAATCTACAGCCAAAGTTTTGATATCTCTAAATGATCTTTCCCTGTCCACCGGCAGCGGCTGGCCTTAAATAAACAGTGTCTCTCCTCAGGCCGGCTCTGCGCTGGATTACCTGATCGGCGGTTGCTGGTTAGACTCCGAGGGGCAGGTGTTGGTGGTGGGGGGCAGCGGCGGGGGAGACGTCCATCTGTTCACCTGCGACAGGGCGGGGCTCAGCCCGGTCCGGACGCTGACCTCCGGACACACGGCCACCGTGCGATGCTTCGGCTTCGATTCCCAGAGTCTGAGTCTGTTCACGGGGGGAGAGGACGGGCAGCTGCTGCGCTGGGGCCGCGAGGAGACGGGCTCAGGGCCAGGTGGGAACAAACACTAGATCATGTTCTATATTATCAGATTTGTCAGATTTCAGTCTTCACAGTTTGAAACGTCCATGTTGTAAGGCTCTTCTAAGGCTGTCCTGTTGAATCGATATACTGTAATATTAATAATGGCTTACACTTGATTTGGGATTTTCACAATTGAGTTCTTTTCCATTCACTGGTGGTGGTGAACTTTTGTATTATGCAGTAATATACAATAGAGTTTGGGAGGGAGTGTTATAGATTCACTGTTACCGTGGAGATCCGCCATGTTTGCAGGTATTAGCCATAGACATATTATTAATAGACCGTCATTACTCACTCCTCCCCGTTTACCACAATGACCACGCTCGAGGGGGAATCATGCCGGATTTACAGACTCCTCCTCCCCAGCTCTGACGAAGCATGTTCCTAATAAGGGCATAAGGGCGGGATCTTCACTGTAGACTCGGCCCTTGCGTGACGTGTAGCTCGCGCAGCTCCAGTGCTAACAGTCCGACCCTCATTAAGTACGAGATTTCTAAAATGTTTCCTCCGTTAACCAGCCTCTGATTGTGTCTAACCCGGCGTAATCACGGGAGGAATATCCAGCTGTAGACAGTTCCAAAAAATTAGGCACCGGGCATTAAAGTGTCTCAAGTGCAATGGATTCCAATGGGGGACTAGTGGCTCTATGGCGGTACTACAGTGTCATCGTCGCAAAGCAGAGCAGCCAGCGGCCATTGGTATTACTAGCAAACGTTTTCCAGGCAACTGGTAAATTTCCGACATTCCACGTTGAAAAAATGCCTTGGAACGGGTCTCAACGCTGTAATTACAACTTGTAAACTCGGAGATGTCCACAGTGCTCAGAGTTCGGATACGAGATGAAGACGGTGACAATAGTGATAAAACTTTGACAAAATCAATATATTAGTGATGTGGACTTTTGGTCACAGCCTTCAATGCAACGTTATGCATCTTAAAACCATAGATGTAATGTTGACATCTGTTTAGCTAACTGTTGTAGCATTAGCCGTTTTGTTTACATACGAGTTCATGCAGCTGGAACGCTCTGAGGTCGAAATTTTCCACTGGGAAAAAACCCAGTAATCAGTTGCCTGGAATGCACCATAACATGAGCTAAAAACAGGATAAAAACCATGGAACAAATTAGGGAGGCACCAATACCACTTTTTCTAAAACCAATACGAGTATGAGTACTTTGATTTGAGTACTTGCTGTTAACGAATACCGATACGAGTACAAGGCATTTGCTTCAACATACTTTTAAAGTTTATAGACACAGTAGACTGGATTGAACATAATGCTCTTTTATTTCTTTTTCATTCATTTTTAGTTTATTTTTAGTGCATATAATTCCATTATCATTATTGTCTAAGGGTTAATGATGTGATTTGTTTCTTGGGTCTGGAGATAAGAGAAGATGAGCCTTTATCGATCTCATAATGGAGAAATTCACGGTCACTGTGTTGATTAATGAAGATGTTAAATGGAGATGGTGAAGTCCACACTGAGACAGAACGACATTTCTCTGTTGGTATTCCCCCCCAGGGCCGGGGCAGGCGGTCGGGACCAGCCGACTGCAGCAGAGTCCAGAGGAGGAAGAGGAGCAGGTCCAGAGCCAGCGGTCGATGAAGAAGAGCGAGTCTGTGATGAGGCTGAAGTCCAGGCCCCACAAGAAACACAAGTTCAACCGAGACAAGAAGCACATGTGACCCAGACCCAACCTCTAAGGCTCCTGTGGTCCGGAGTCATGATTTTATTCACACATTGAAGAGTTGAGTCGAGGCGCTGCAGGTTTTATCTCTTTACGAGGCTGATTTTATCATGTTTTTTCGCTTTGAGCCGGAGATTTATCCAGGAAGTAACTCCAACATGGTCTTTCCCTTTGACGTGGGTTGGTATCCATGTGTAGCACGAATTTCCTGGCTGATTCATGAAGCTCTGCACCAACAAAACCAAGGAGAAATTGTCAGTAATCTACAGCAGAAGTTTCAAACCGATATCTCTACGTTTCATTCATGTCCCTGCAGCGTCTCGCCGTGATCTGTTCCAGCTACTGCTGAGACCTGGTGCTTTGATGAATCAGTGACATCTCGTATCGTTTTTATCCAGTAATAATATGAATGAATGAAATGAATTGATATTATTTATATTTGAATGCTATGAAAACAGTCATTGACCTCGGTGTCGGCTCAGCCTTTCTCTGATGATGAAGAACAAATGTGTTTGAAGATGTTTATCTGATTTTCCACATAAACAATCTGCCAAATCCAAACGGTCGTCTTTTGTGACTCCTTTTCCACGGCACACAGCGGTGGCCCAGGACTAACCCACAGAAATGGGGTCGTCTTTGTGACGGTCCCGGGTTCGAGTCCCACCTGTGTGGAGTTTGCATGTTCTCCTCGTGCCTGCGTAGGTTTCCTCCAGATACTCCGGTTTCCCCTACCACTAAAAACATGTGCATTAGGTGATCCTGACCATCGGCTCCACTGATGCCGATTGCTCCACATCTGGAGATGGGTCCCCAGGTGCTGCTCCTTACAGGTCACCCCAGGGGCAGTGTTGGGGTAACGTATTCCAAAAGTAACAAGTTACACAAATATATTACGTTTGTCAGTAACTGAGGAATATAACGACTTACACAAAACATGGTAATAGATTAGTCATTAGTAACTCGAGTTACAAGTGCATTTAAATGTATGAACGAAAAACCAACGCGGCCCAGCGGCATCGAAGGACGGGTCAAACAGCTGTATGCCAAAAAACTAAATAATTCTAAAGAACAAGAAGCACGAGACGATCTACATTTACTTTATTGATCAAAATTACGCATTTGTCGCTTAAATATTTACTGTGGAAAAAGTAACATACTCGGGTAACTACAGATACTTCATTATAATTGTACTCGAGTAGAAGTAAAAGGTACTGTATGATAATCCTTCTCTAAAAAGTAAAATTTCTTCAAAAGGTTACTCAAGTACATGTACCCCTCGAAGATGAGACGCTGCATCTCGAGCAAGAATAAATGATAAATGTCTCTGAAATTAAGGGGTTAAATCTATAAGGTTAGGTTTGGACCAGTGTTAATTTTGACAAGATATTTTTTTATTTACATAATAAAATAAGACAAACTTTAAACCCCCCACCCAACCCCAGCCCCTCCCCCTTGCATTCACACCACAATCATCCACACGTTCATAGTGTTTTGACAGGAACACAGACTATAAACACAAAGGAAGCACAAATAAAATCATGTAAAAAAAAATAAGATGAAATCACTGACAAGATATTTTAATTTAGTTTTAGTCTTTTGACGAAAATGTAATTCAATTTTGGTCGAGTTTTAGTCGACTAAAATTAAGACACATTTAGTCGACTTTGTATTAATAATATTGATTATAATCATATTTAATGGAGGTCCTGCTTCATGGAGCTGCTCCTCATGAACAAAGCTCAGAGCTGTTCCTTTGGCAGTGAATTTACATGATATGAGGCTCTTTCAGACGGTCAATAGAAGTGTGGATGATTTTAGTCTCTCCTTTCCATTTTTATTTAGTCTCATTTTAGTCGACTAAAATATCTGGACATTTTAGTCATAGTTTTAGTCGCATGAAAAACTTTTAATTTAGTTTTAGTCCAATTTTAGTCAGAAATATCACTTTGACTAAAATTAAGACTAAATATTTTAGTCGACGAAATTAACACTGGTTTGGACTCGTCTTGGAAAAGATAAAACATTTTGTTGCCAATGGAACAAGCACATTTTCTTAATTCTGATAATTTTATAGAATTTCAAGTAAAACAGAAATATTTTTAAATGTAAAAGTTAATTTGTCTGATTCCAAGTGGGATTTCTGCCTGTTCCATTTTTTTCTTACCTCGGATCTGTTCAAACGGACTCAAATTCAGCGATTTTAAGTCATTTATCTAATTTAACATGGCCAGTATACGGGCTTCTAAACATGAGGCCAATAGAACTGTTGTGTGTTGTACATGTTTTATTGGAGCAGCAGGACTCTGACCCTCTGCGCTGGAGCTCCGCGTAACGCTCTTATGTCGCTGTTACATAACCTCCACTCAGCCTGAGCCTCCTGTCACCTCTCTCCTCCCGGGTTTCCCCTCTCCCTCCTCGGTCACCCCCTCCTCGCTCCCGGAGGTGTCGGGGCCCCAAACCAGGTCCGGCGCAGAGGACCGGGTTCAGCGGGACCCCAGAGCCTGAAACGGGGGCACTCTCTCCGCGTTCTTACCCCGACCTCTCGCTCCTCGCCTCTGCCGCTCCACCAACCTCTCCGCGGAACTCCAGGGGCGTCGCGTTCACGCCGCTGATTGACATTTCCCTTCAGCCAATCGCAGCGGTGGGTGTTGCGGCGTAATGGGAGTCCCGAGTGAAATGTGCAGCGCTGTTTGTGTCGGTCTGGTGGGTGGCAGTTTATAAATAGGTCACACGCTTGTAAAGAATAAATATCACGGCCAATAGACACACAAGTGCGGAGCTCCGGAAGGGACGTGAGTGAGATAAACAGAAGGGGTGCAGATAGTTAAAGGGCATATGACACATAAGACACAATTAAGATTTTTCTAAACAATGTAACCAGCTTTCTTAGTTTCACTTCCTTATTGGACACTGACAGGAAGTGACATAGATGAAGGCAATTCATTTAAAAAAAAAAAAATTACAAAAAAAAATAAATAAAAAATAAATAAAAAAATTAAGATAAAAAAAAAAATAGAAAAAAAAAATTAAAACAAAATTTAAACTGTTGCCGTGCCGACCATGTTAAGTCAATGGGACATGAGTGAGTCAAACTGCTGGAACTTTACCTCTATTGGGCGGCACGGTAGCACAGCGGTTAGCACTCTTGCTTCACAGCTAGAAGGTCCAGGTTCCATCCCCAGCCAGAGGGGGCCTTTCTCTGTGGAGTTTGCATGTTCTCCGGTTTCCCCTACCACTAAAAACATGTACAATGGGCCAGAATGAATGGAGTGAGTGAGTGAGTGGTTGGTGGTGGTCGGATGGGCACAGACTGGTTGCCTCGCTTCCGTCAGTCTACCCCAGGGCAGCTGTGGCTACAACAGTAGTTTACCACCACCGAGTATGGTGTGAATGAATAATGACTACAGTGAAGAACTTTGAGCAGTTCAGACTTGTAAAGCGCTATGTCATCTATGTCACTTCCTGTCAGCAGCTCAAACATTCAAATAAAAATAACTTTTCTGCCCAACATTTATTCATTGAAATAAAACTACAATTATGCATTCCGTCAGTCTACCCCGTTTTTTTTCTTTTATTTTTTTTTAAAATCTCACTCATGTCCCTTCCTGCTCTGTACTGGAGAGTCTAAGGACGGGGGACGCCCGCGCCGCTCGTCTCCACCCACTCATTTGGACTTTATGTTTGCCTGGATATTTGATTCGCCGGAACTTTACACTGTCTTATTTACTGTTCTGTTTTATTGCCTTAATGTTCGGTGCAGCTGTGAGGAAACTCCTGTTGTGATATTATCCTGTTGTGCTATACAAAACCATTGATTGATTGATTGAAGTGCACCTTCTGTTAAGTGATATGACAGGTTTTAATGATTTGAAACTATGAGTTATTTAGTGGATAACATGACAGGATGTGACACAGATAGAGGCAAAGTTCCGTAGTGGTTTGACTACCTCGTTTCCCAGTGACATAACATGTTTGCATGGCAACCGTTTAAAATTGTTTGCCTCTACCTGTCATTCTACAACAATTTAGATTATTTTTTTTTTCCTGTCTGTACAGGTAGGCTATTTATTTTAATAATCATGATCAATTTGAAACACTAAATCGTTTTCACACTTTTAAATTTAGTTTTGTACCAATTATTCTGGGTCTATATCTGGACTCGTGTCTGATTTTTAATAGCCTAATTTCACGTTTCCTCTCAGTGCCATCCTGTTGGTCAGGGGTGCAGATTTCTCCGTAACACCGGTGGCCATTGAGCGTGGCGCGTCGCTGTGCGCCGCGTCCAGCACGCTGCGCTGCGTCTGTGTGCCATGGTCTCTGCCCAACAGTGTTGACAAAAGGGTGAAAAGAACAGCCCCGAACCAAAACGAGCCAAGAAAACTCCCAAACTGGGGCTCAGGAGAAGGAACGCAGAAGTATCGGCAACAGGAATGTAAACAGGACAGTCCGAGCGTTTTATTTACGCGCAGTTTGCTGTAATTTATGGAAGAAGTTTGAGGATTATTCCACTGCTGCTACTCGTGGGTTTGGCTGTTCCAGGCCGCTGCGCCGCTTTGGGAAAGACATCGGCTGCTTGCGCCCCGCTGGAGGAACCATAAGTTTTAGTTTTACGAACATTTGGGCACAGACTCTCGCCGCCGTCTCCGCGAGGATCCAGGGAAAGGCCGTGCGCTCGGAGCGGATTTGGGACTATCATCCACACAGGGCGGCTGCGGCTCGGGACTCCTGCTCTGTCTGTCTGTCAGCCTGTAGCATTAGCACTGCTAGCACCTGGATTTACATCTGCCTGGGATGATGGGTGATCGCCCAAACCAGCCCAGGTAACGCAGCTCCCCTGGCACACGCCGCGAACCACCTTTTACGCACAGCTTTTACTACTGTTTGTGTTGCATAAATAATGGCCTGTAGTAAGCGAGGGGGACATGCCCTCGCACATTTCCATGTACTTGCTCCTACTACTCAGCAGTATTGCGTTCGGGTTTCAGTTTACTTCGCATAAATCGGGATTCGGTGCCGTTCATTTGCTTTTCTCGCTACTAAAGTGAACTTATGGAGTGTCCACTATCACCGCGAATGCATTTGTCTCTCAGTAAGTTCATTCAGAATGGCGGCGGAAAAAACGAAATCATAAATTAAAATATCATAAAAACTTGCTTTACGAATGAAAATCAATGGTTTAACATCAGCCGAGACTAACACAAGTGCGCCGAGTGCTTATGTTAATCGTGTTTCCCAAATAAACCCGTTGCTCTGAAAGCAGGTTAGCATCTAGTGGCTAATCGCAAAGCTAACCCGCGATAGCCTTAGCATCGCCGTGAGCTAGCTCATAAAAACAGTACTTTCGCGGCAAAGCGTGCACTTTTAGAATCAGACTTGACACCGGTTCTGTCCCAACGCCCCGTTTGAAGCGTGTGCGTGTTCAGAAGTCAACTGTCTATCCACCGCGGCGTTAAATTAGATGGAGTTTATGTGAATCGGGAGCTAACGCGGCTAGGCTAATGTTACCGAAGCTAAAGCGCTGTCAAGTTTTGAATCTCGGAGGCCCGACATGGACAGGTCTCACGATCCCTGCAGCTGACCTTAACCAGATGTGGCACACGGATACGGCGAAGGTTGGACGGCGAAAGTGCTTGATTGCTTTGGAGAATATCTTAAGTTTTTGTGCTCTTTTTGGAGGGTAAACGTGTCATGCATGTCCCGTGTAACGTAACCCCTTTACGGTTAATGCTGCGTGCCTAAAATGGCATATGCCTTTGGCGTGTCTTGGAAAGCAGCAGGAGGACCACACCGCAGTTTATGGCGACTGCATGTTCCTTACTTGTCCCAGGGATCATTCTTACGGCCTTGTTTGTGTGTTCATTTTTAATCCAACATTTCCTCAAAGTCAAAATGACCCTTGTTTATTTGCATGCCTTCCCCATTGGAGACCTGTATTACACTGAAGGCCACTGTTTTCCCTGTAAATGTCATATTCAAACCGCAAAAGTAGTAATACATTATTAGGAATACTTAGGTTTACGTGTTGTATGTATATGTGTGGTTTATAGTCATCATGTGTTTGTATTTGGCTTGATTTAGTTAGTTATTCATGCAGTTTTGTTAGATATGATGTTGGAAAAGCCTTATTTGGGTCTTTTAACCCTGACATAATGTTAGTCCTGTTATTTCCTCTGCTCTTCTATGCTGTTGCAAGGTGAGATATGCTCGTTCTGACTCTTTTCTTGATTGAATAGACTATGCAACATTTCCTAGAAGTTGATGAGCGAAAAGTCATTTGTTTTTATGGCGCGTATCTTTCAAATCTTGTCACAGGACCCCTCGTCGCTGTTGTTACCACTCGTAATAACAGATGGACGTGTCAGGAGGAGAATCACTCGAAAGGCCATGTACACACCTCCATGTAGACTCCGTTAGTCAACATAAAGGTCGGCAATGTTTCGGGTGACAGGTTAGAATGGCAGTTCTCGGCAACTTGTAACGCTCTGTTTATCATTAAATATATAAATTCAGTCGCATTGCTCGACGATTGCCGTTATATACGATATGGAAATGTCTGTTTGGATTCATTTTGAGTAGGTTTATCATGATCTCAGAGTTTTATGCCAGATTCTCAGGTAGGGCTGGACGATATGGCCTAAAATCTATGTCATGATATGAAAAAATAAATATCACGATAACGATATATTTGACGATATAATTGACAATGGACGAATTACTTCAAAATCCCAGCCTTACGCCTATTGGGAAGATTCATTCAGTGATATTTTATTCTTTTCTTTTTTTTTACGGCATAATTGTCTCGCAAATATGATCTACTCAAGCAGTTTACATCCTTCCTTTCATTTTACTTCAGTCACCGTTTATGCTGCTCTGATGGAGCGTAACATAAATTATATTGTGTCCACAACGATATAAAAAATTACAACGATATCAAAACATATCACGATATGCGATACGATATGGCCCAACCCTATTCTCAGGATGCTTTAAAACTTTTTGTCCTTCAACGCAATCGACCCAGTCCAGGTGACGATATTCGAAAACATCCGACGCTGCTTTTAACCTCTTAACCCCCGCCTGAGCTGAGCACATCTTCTCCAGTCTGGCTTTATCCAAAATCTAAAAGCTTCTCGGAAAAAGCAACAAAATGGCGACAAAAATGTGACGAAAACGCAACCAAAAAAGTGACAGCGGAGCCACTAAAACATGACAAAAATTTGACGAAAAAAAAGCAACACAAATTTGACAAACACAACAAAAAAAAGCAGTGAAACGGTGACAAAAGAGCCACAAAAAAATTACAAAAATGTGATGAAAACAATGCAAGGAAAAATATTTATTTATTTATTACCGTGCCGCTGTGCTACCGTTAGCGCTCGTGCTTCACAGCTAGAAGGTCCCGGGTTCGATTCCCACCTGGACGGGGCCTTTCTGTGTGGAGTTTGCATGTTCTCCCCGTGTCTGCGTAGGTTTCCTCCGGGTACTCCGGTTTCCCCTACAACTAAAAACATGTACAATAGGCCCAGGGACTGCAGGTGGAAATTAGCACAAGTGCTATAACCTGGTACAATGCATCTCTCCTTTCTGAGGCTAATGTAGATTGTACACTGTCCCTGTTCAAATTAATAAATAAAATAAATATTTGAGCTATTATTTACAATATTTACATTTTCACACAAAACCAATAAAAATAAATAATGACTCTAAGGAGGTGTTTCTCAGGTCTATTAGGGTGTGAGCGCCGGTCGAGATTTGGGTCAGGTCGACCTGGAGAAAACGGTCTCATGAGGTTAAGAAAAACAACCTAACAATCCACAAAAGTTAAATCACGATTGTGCCACTTAACGCTTTAGTTACACATTTATTTATTTATGTGTATTTTTAGCGGCCGATGAGACGTTTAACTTTGTGCCGGGGTTCGTTTCACCGGACCGGCCCGGGAACCTTCGCCAGACTCGCCCGTAGAGTCTTAATCATCGCCGGGGAGGAAAAGGAGTTCTCCCAGAAGTGGAAAAACCTGAAGCTGAATGTAAAACAAATGTTCGATTAAGCCACAAACGAATCTCGACACGCAGCGGGCGACCTGAGGAGCTGCCAGAGCGATTACCTCATCGTTGCTATGACGTTCACCGCCGTGGCACAACGGAGACTCTTCAGCCTCTAACGCCGAGCTCGACGGTTTAATGCCCGTCCCGCTCCAGATTCTTATTTGTGTATTTTTGATTGTCTCTGTGTGCTAGTTTTGCGAGCCATGCGTCAATTGTCTTTCTTCCATTCATAAATGCTGACATGTTTGGTATCCACGTGTTGCAGGAAAGATGACGCTGTGATCCAAATATGGTCGTTTCCTTTTTGTGGGAGACGGCGGCGGCTAAAGACGGGACTAAACTTTAGGGCCGTTTTCTTCCAAACGAGGGTTTCAGTTTTAACCTCTTAACCCCCGCATGAACCGGGCACGTTTACTCCGGTTTGGCTTTACCCAAATCCAAAAGCAAAAAAAAACCTGGACAAAAACACACGACTAGAGAGTGATGAAAAATCAACAAGAACACCACGAAAGGGCGACAAAAATGCGATTGGAAAAAGTGACTAGAACACGGAAAAAAAGTTCAGATCAGTTTTGTAGGCCTTAGCTTTCAAATGAGGTGTTATTCTGGCCCAAGAGGTTGAAAGCTCCGATCTAGAAGCTTTTAGATTTGGGTAAAGCCGAACTGAAGGCTCGGTTACAGGTGGTTCTGTGGCTCAGCTAAAGAGTGAATGAACTTCCTGCTTGTTTGTTAATTGCACTTGAACTTTGAACTTTGCCCTTTAAAGCTGAAGTGATTCCAGTTCTGTACTTAAGTAGAGCTTTTCAGGATCTGTACTTTACTCGAGTAGTGTTTGAGTTACTTTTACTCCACTACATTTGAAAGATAAATCTAATCCTTTTGACTCTGCATTTCTATAAAAGTCCATGTGTTCATGTTAAAAGCCCGATAATGCCGTCTATGAACAGTAGGTGAAGTTATTTTTCATAACACTTTGTAACCCCCACCTGAGCCAGGCATATTTTCTCCAGTTTGGCTTTACCCAAATCTAAAGGCTCCTTGAAAAACGCGACAAAACAACGAAAACGCTTAAGAAATGCGCCGATAAAGTTAGGATCCCTTTTGTGGGTCTCAGAAAATGCGCTCGGTCCAGGCTGTTTGTGTACCTTCTACTTTGAATACTTCAGTACTTATATTTTAGTACATTTTAACAGAGAAGTTGTTACTTAAATCACATATAACATTTATTTTTTTTATATTGTGCGGTAGGTTTGTGTGATATTGACAAATGTATATGTCAATATTTTTTTGGGGACGTTCTCGATGACGATGATGTCATATTTTTGCAAATGTATTTAACTTTGTCGCTCCAAGATATTTGTCCTGAGCAGCAGAAAAAACACTTTATACATTTTTTCCTCTTTTTTTTCCTCATACTTTGCCATTTCCCCCAATTTTCTGCCCCATGTTTTGCCATTTCCCCCCTCATTTTTATCCCCATCTTTTTCCCATATTTGACAATTGTTTCCCCCAATTTACCCCCCATATATTGCCATTACCCCCAAATGTTTGACATTTTCTACCAATTTTTTTCCTCAATTTTTCCCCAAGTTATTCATAACACACCTTATTCTCTTTTTATTTCCTTATTTTCCCCACATATTTTCCCCAATATCTTGCCATTTCCCCCCAATTTTCTGCCCCATGTTTTGCCATTTCTTTCTCCATTTCTTTAGCAATAATTTTCCCTCAATTTTATCCCTATCTTTTCCCCATATTTTGCCATTGCCCACCAAATCTTTGCCATTTTTCCCACATGTTCCACCAATTTTCTTCCTAAATCTTTCCCCAAGTTATTTATAATTTCCCCACATTTTTTCAACCCCCCCCCCTATTCTCTATTTATTTCCTTATTTTTCCCCCGTATTTTTCCTCCATATTTTGCCATTTATTCTCTAATGTTCTCCCCAATATTTTACCATTCATTTCCCCAAATCTTTGACATTTTTCCCACGTGTTCCACCAATTTTTTCCCCCTCAATTTTCCCCCCAAGTTCTTCGTAATTCTCCCCCTCCTTATTTCCTCCCCATTTTTTGCCACATTTCTCGACCTTGGAGATAAACTATATTGTAAATGTCCATACCTTCCAAGCAGCATTTGGATATCTCCTTGTAGACGATATATCGGCCTCCTCTGGTCCTGGGGCCCTACACTCTCATCGCCCTGAGGCTCGTCAGGTGAATCCTGGCTGAACTCCAGGTCGGGCTCTGTTTCTGAGTAAATGTTTTGACAGGCCTTTTGTTCTGACCGATGTGCGAGTACGAAGCTACAGGTTGGTCGAGTTTCGTTTCACAATCTTAAACCTCGTGAAAACAGTGGCTCAGAAACCTGTCGGTGTGAGCGCTGCCAAACTCTACGGCCAAAAATAACACCAGCAGTTTGAGCCGAGAGATATTTGTCATTATTCACGAGATGAGATACATGTTGAACCCAAATAAACTTGAATTAGAGTTTTTCCAGAGTCTAGTGTATTCAAAAACAATGAAGAAATGTCTGTAACTAATGCTATAGACGTGATCCATTATTTACCTATAAGCCTTTCTATGCATTTTCTCATTTTGTATGAAAACGTGCAGCACATTTTCCCTCGTTTATGTCAGAAAGCAAAAGTTTACATCTCTACATTATTATTACAGCGCCTTAAGAGAAACTAAATGAACAAATTAAAATAGTTTGAGCCGACTTACTAATCGGATGCAGTTAACCCTCGTGTGGTCCTTCAATTCTGCGCCTTTGAAAGACCCTAATGTCAAAAAATTAAGAGCCTGAAAATTACCACAGATTCATGTTTTTTTTCTGCTTGATTTTACAAACTCCTTCAGTGGCTTTGGGGCCGTGTGGACGGGCTGCGGCTCCAGTGGCTTTCGGGTCAAAATGACCCAAGGACCACACGAGGGTTAAAGTGAATGTTTCCTGTCTTTGTAGGAGCCTCATCATACCGGTGTCATACCTGAGGCTGGTGTGACCGAGACACTGTTTGTTTAAACACTCAGGGCCAAAAGAGGCCAGACCAGGCCAAACCAGGTCAGACCAGGCTCCTGTTTAACTTGGACAACATAATTATCATGATAATTATTGAACAATAATGTTTTAGAATTTTTCCGATATTTGACTAAATCGCTGCAGATTCAGTCGGAAACAAAAATACATCCACAGATTTGGCTTGAATCATTTGTGTCTCAGAGAAAAGGACTAAATAGGCTGTAGACTTTGTAACTCGCCTCTGTGTCGGTGGTTATGGCTAAGTTTCAACTTAGCCATAACCAAATCTTTGACATTTTTCCCACATGTTCCACTAATTTTCTTTTCTCAATTAACTTTTCTCTATATTGTAAATGTCCGTACCTTCCAAACAGCATTTCGATATCTCCTTGTAGACGATATATCGGCCTCCTCTGGTCGTGGGGCCCTACACTCTCCTGACCCCTGAGTTCTAAACAAATCGATGCGTCTCCTCAGATGCAGGGAGGGCATCTGACCCACAGATGCAGCTGGAAAGTCTGTCACGATTCGAAATGTTTGAGGCACAATTATTGTGAGGAAAAATATAGCGATTTTACGAATATTCACGATGATCAAAATTAGGCAAGAAAATACTGAGAATGTCTCAAGACATGATATGCACGTTTTATATTTATTTAAGGGTTTCAATTGAAAACCTATTGATCGTCTGGCCTGTGTTTTATCTTCATGCTCTCACCCTTACCGGAAAAATAATATACCAAATAATAATTACTAGAAAACTGGTGTGAATGTTTCAAACGATATTCTAAAAGATCTGAGTGACTTCATTAAATAAACCCACCCTCTGATTTCCAGGCACTCGCAAAGTTTCGTTTTTACAGTGAAATGACAAACTCTGCTGCACTTGGTTCTTTTGGGACTCTTCCTTTGGCAACGTAATGCGATTATCATTATAAAATGGATAAGATTCGCTCTCTGCACATTGGATCGTTGTTCTGGGCCGTGTTTCTCTCTGGACGAGTCTCTTCCGTCTTGAGTGACGGCGTTTGGCACAAATACACCAAGACAAAAACGGTTCATCGTGGCATCCAGACTGTTTACTGTGTTTAGCATTGTAGCAGCTACAAGCTGAATGTGTTTAGCATTGTAGCAGCTACCAGCTGAATGTGTTTAGCATTGTAGCAGCTACAAGCTGAATGTGTTTAGCATTGTAGCAGCTACAAGCTGAATGTGTTTAGCATTGTAGCTGCTACAAGCTGAATGTGTTTAGCATTGTAGCAGCTACAAGCTGACTGTGTTTAGCATTGTAGCTGCTACAAGCTGAATGTGTTTAGCATTGTAGCAGCTACAGGCTGAATGTGATTAGCATTGTAGCAGCTAATGCTAGCGTCATGAAAACAGACTGACGGCACTGCAGAAAATATAAACGGTTTGTTTTACCTCATGGTTGGCAAACTCTCGCATGTTGTTTACAAAGCCTTGAGCTCCTGTAATGTTGGCATTTATCTTCAATGATCCCAATAATGAAAAAAACCCTACAATTAATTTATTATGCCTTTCTTTTCATTGTGATTAGTGATTATATTGTTTATCGTCCCTCTCCAGGACTTGAGCCGCACGCTGGTCTGATTAGTTCATATATTACCGAAGTTATATCACAAAACATGAATGCGTTTGTGTCCTGATGTTAAAATGTATATTTGAAGAGGTTTTTCTGCGAACAAAACGTGGGGTCGTTGGTTTTCCTCTTGATTGAATCATTTGCAAGCAAGTACCAAAAAAAGATCATCTATCTTTAGATACAAGTTTTGATGCTGTTGGTCCAGGGACAGTAAAGGAAGTGACTTGGTTGTTTCAGCTCAAATAAATTATATTTTCTCTTCTTCTTTTTTTTTGCCCAATGTTTACCCCATTTCCCCGAATTTCTTTTTAAAAAAATTCACATTTTTGGTCAAATTATTCTTCTTTTTTCCCCGTAATATTTGCAAATTTTTTAATACAAACATTTTCCCTATATTTTCCATCCCCCCCCCCCCCCCCCCCCAATTTATTCCACATTTGTTTTACACAATTCTTTCCTTATTTTTTCAACAATTTCTCCCCATTTTTCACCCTTTTCTTGACAACGGAGATGAACCCGATATTGTAAATGTGCAGATCTTCCACATGTTATCGTTCTGTTTTCTGCTGCTAGATGATTAAAAATGTAGTATCAGTATTTGTATCGGTATCGTTAAAGTACTGGTATCTTCCAGACATAACGTTGTGGTGCAAAGAAGTTTCGATGGAGGATTTGTCACTTTGATGCAGTTGTTTCTCCGGGTGGTGAAAGGCGTTTTGGGGGAGCCTGGTCCGTCTGATTGCCCCGTGTTTCCCCTAAAATCCATATCTCGTATTGAGCGTCGCCGGCACATGTTGTTCAGCTCCTTCTGTCGACTTCCTGTGAACACTCCCTTCCTCTCAGACTCGGGAACAATGGACGTCAGCCGCTCTGTGACTCTGAGACACGGCTCGAAACTTCTTCTTCTGGCAAACGGACTTTAACTATAACCTTGTTCTGAGGAAAAACCTGGACTGGAGTACGTGTTGAAGAACCGGCACAGTCTCTTTAAAAATGTACATACCTTTGTCGCGCAGAAAGTGAATGATCCTGAATTGGCTACAAAAGACTTTCCACATTTTATTCCCTATATTTCCCCTCCATCTTTTCCCACATCTTCCCCCATATTTAGAAAAAAAAAAAAATCTATGTTCTTGTCTTAATTTCTCCCCAGTTGTTCCATCAGAAATATGCAAAAATGTGCAGCAAACATGGCGTTGTCGCTTCAAAAAAATATTGTCTTGAATAAACTACAAATGGGCAACAAAAACCTTCCCTATATTTTCCTCCATGTTTTCCCATTTTTGGTCCCCCAGTCTCTTCTCACATTGTGCCCCCATATTTTTCCAATGTTTTCCCCGAAGTTCCCCAATGCCCCTCATTTTTTCCCCTTAATTATTTCCCCATCCCCCATTTCCCCCCCAATATTTTTGTATTTTTAGCCCCCCATTCTTCCCCTATCCCCCCCTCCCACACACACACATTTTCCTCCCATTTTGTCCCCTTAATTAATCCTCTGTGTCGTCCCTCTGGGGGTAATACAAGTGTTAATGGGATGACTGGGGGGTCTTTCATCTCCCCCTGGTGTCTCTGGCCAGAAAACCATGATTGCAACTTTCCTGCCTCAGGGTCGGAGTCACCAATACACACCAGTGTTAACTTCGTTGCCTAAAATATTTAGTCTTATTTTTAGTCAAAGTGATTTTTTTGACGACTAAAATTGGACTAAAACTAAATTAAAAGTTTTTCATGCGACTAAAACTATGACTAAAATGTCCAGATATTTGAGTCGACTAAAATAAGACTAAATAAAAATGGAAAGGAGAGACTAAAATCATCCAAACTTCTATTGACCGTCTGAAAGAGCCTCATATCATGTAAATTCACTGCCAAAGGAACAGCTCAGAGCTTTGTTCATGAGGGAGCAGCTCCATGAAGCAGGACCTCCATTAAATATGATTATAATGAATATTATTAATACAAAGTCGACTAAATGTGTCTTCATTTTAGTCGACTAAATCTCGACTAAAATTGAATTACATTTTCGCCAAAAACTAAGACTAAAACTAAATAAAATTATGTTGTCAAAATTAACACTGATACACACTAATGGAATCACGAAGAAGAAGCTAACAGGCTAACGGGTAAAGCTAACGGGTAAAGCTAACTGCGGGCTAGCGCCACTTAAACAGTATTTACAGCCAAGTTTGAATGAAAAAAAATCCCTCTGTCCCCTTGTCTTTTCTGTCAGCGTAGGATTTACTCTCACGGACAATTAATGAGTAAAAAAAACACAACATGCTACGACACCTGCAGTGGCGCTTATGGCCTCTAGGGGCACGAGTTACTTAGTTCTGCTTTAAAAATATTGTCCCACATTTTCCCCACATTTCTTGACATTGTAAATTTGCATATCTTCCAAACGGCAATTTCAACGTGATCTCGCAGACGCTGTAGTGCCCACCTCTACATTGTCACTACGTCTCCCTCTCTCCCCCCCCCCTCGCCTCTCCCTCCCTCGCTCTTATGTAACCGCCGAGCTGCTGCTGCTGCTGCTGCGGCGCCTGAATCCTCCGCTCGTCCATCGTGGCTTTGGCGTTCTGGGATTGTAGGATTCCGCTCGCCGCGCTCGGGGCTGGACGATGGTGGTGACGGGGGACGGCGGCGCCCCTCTGTGCGGGTAAGGACGGCGCCCGGGCGTCTCTCCGGCCGCGCGCCGCTCTTTGATGTAGCGCTCGGGCGTTTGTCACCGTGTTTTAGGAGCAGCTCGAGGCGAGACGCTGCGGGTGAAATGTGAGAAAACGTTTTAATCCAGAGATCTTAAAACCGCTAAAAACATGTGCAATAGAGTTCGGGGTGGGCTGTTGTGAAGTGACTGTTGCCATGGAGATCCGCCATGTTTGTGGATACTAGCAAACATTTTCCATGGACTAACATTAGCTACAAACAGTATAAATGGTGGAGAAATGAGCTGTAGAACAACTCCCTTTAGCTGCTGAGTCACTGCTGGTAAATCCGTGAACGTTTACCTTTTTAAAATCTTCATTAGTTTGTTGTTGCTGCAAATCACAGCGACGCGTCACGATCCTGAACTCTGTAGAGCTCAACAGTCTTAAGGACTTAAGGAAAAAGTCCCATTTTATGCATTTATTTTTCGTAAAAAGGTAAATATTAGTAGTTTATTGTATTTATTCCAAATTAAACCATAGGCATTTTCTGGGGGTATTTTTCCAACCTGGAAGATGAGATAAGATTTATTTTATTCACTTATTTTTTTATTTATTTTTTGATCAAAAGGAGTGGGCCGAAGCAAAAGGCTTATAAGCTCCACCCCCAAAATAAAAACAATAACATTTTCATTTAACAATCAAAGCACAAAACACAACAACAGCTGTTTCATTTCTAGTACAGAGAAAGTAACAAATGATGATTAATTTATTTCTTACAAACCGTTACCAATGCCAAACATTGATAAATTACTAAAATCACTAGTGTAACATTAAGTCACTATTTTAATGTTATAAAGGCACGTTACTATGCAGCAGTTTATATTATACTTCGCGATCCTGCTACTTCCCAGTTGTCATTACCATCCCCAGTATAATTAATTATTATTATGACTTTTTTTTGTGTTCATATATAATGTATTATGAAGCCCTACATAGTGTAATGCATTAAAAAGCATTAATACTTATTATTCTCCAAGATCTTACTACTTCCCAGCTGTCATTACCATCCTCAATATAATTTTAATTTTGAGCTTAATTAATTATTATTATTTATTTATTTGAGTTATAGAGTTGTATAATGGGCCGTCTGTCCAGATCTTTGAAAATATAAAAGTGACTCTCAGTTCCTTGTTGTCAAGTCGCCCAACAGTGACCGGCGGCTTCCTGTTTTACACAATAAAAGCATGTTACGGCTTTAGTGAGACTCTTATTGTGAAAAGACGTGACCGTTACATTTACGTAGATGGACTTCTCAGAAAAGAGAAGCCTTTACCAGACTTACTGTTTTACTTCTACTTACTTTTTATTATCTGTTGTGTTTTTCATTCATAAAGTGAGTTTGCTTTAGGTCTTTCTTCTCCAGTGTGTAATTTAAGTTATATTTGTCATTATAAAAAAAAAAAAAACGTGATGAAATTGTAAGCCATACCGCCCACGCAACATCAGCAGTAATGGAAAAATAATGATCGCAGCTATAATGAGTCAGCAACACAGCTTCATAAATGGCACACATTATCACACTACCTGAACCTCCGACCCCCTGCCTTAACCGAGCGCATTTTCTCCAGTTCGGCTTTACCCAATTCTGAAAGCTTCTCAACTGCAGCGCAATAGTGTAACGCCTCATTTGAAAGCTAAGGCAAACAAAAGTGATTGCAACTTTTTTTGTAGTGTTTTGATTTTTTTGGGGGGGTCAGATTTTTCATAGTTTTTGCCACTTTTTTGTGTTTTCATCTTCGTTTCTATCGCTTTTTCGATGCTTTTTTTCCCCCCAAGAAGCTTTTAGATTTGGATAATCCCATACGTGCCAAATGTGCCGTTTGTTTTTCAACAATAACCAGAAAAAGTCATTTTGAGAGATTGGCCTCTATATTTCTCTCAGATAAATCCATAGAGAAACATTGAATTAATTAAACGTCTTATTGAGATGATTTGAGGATGAATCCGTTTCCTGGTGGAGCTTTAAACGTTCAAAGACCAAACTAGCATCAAACCTGAATGTTTTGTATTTTGCGATAACCATTTCAACACAGAACATTCCACTAAATCAAGTTATTTTATTTTTTTCAGCACATTGAGTCAAAACAAGACTGTAATCAAGAAAGGCCACGAGGCTAAAACGGGGAATACGTGTGTAAAACCCCGACTCTGACTGAACCTAATGTGTTTTCGAAAAGCCCGTCGGTGATATTTTGCAGCTTCCCTGTGAACGGGACCTGGTTTACACTCGGCGCGAACTGTTATGACAAATATGACTTTATTACAATAACCCGACGGCCAGGCTATTTATAGGACGGAACAGTTTGTGCGGTTTTATGAGCACATTCTGGCGGCCGAGTTCGCCGTTAGCCCGTCCCGCTCCAGGAAGCTCATTTACATGTCGACCCGCGTTACGAGCTTCAAGTAAAAAGGAAAAAAAGATTCACAAACTCGCCGCGTTAAAAGCCAGGGACGCGGGATTCGCTCTCGTGAAGCTAGCAGGCTAACGGGCAAAGCTAACTGCGGGCTAGCGCCACTTGAACAGTATTCACAGTCAAGTTTGAGTGAAAAAAATTATTTCCATTGTATAACTGGATGTAAAATATCCCTCTCTCCCTTCGCCTTTTCTGTCAGCGTAGTATTTACTCTCCAAGACATTTAATAAGTTACATGTCAGATAAATGCAGTTGCGCTCATGGCCTCTAGGGGCGAGAGTTGCTTAGTCCTGCTTTAAGACGTAACGCTTTGTAAGGGTCTTCATCTGGCCATTTTGTAATTCAATGTTTTAAAGGGATATTTCAGGATTTTTGACACTGGGCCTCATTTCCTAGTTATCCAGAGTGTTGTTGATGTCTGGAGATATGTTTTTCTTAAATTCATGCAGTTCTTATATTTGAAGAGTCTAGTGGCGCTAGGCTAGGGCAAGGCTAAAGCATTTCTATGGTATCAGTTAGCCTGCATTAAAAACTCCACAGTGCACCTGAGGTAAATCACTTATAACGCCAGACTAACGATATAAATGTCTGTGTCAATTAGGGCTGAACGATTAATTGCATTTGCAATTTTATCGCGATATTACACAACGCGATTTCGTAATCGCAGGGCACGCGATTTGGGAAGTAAATAGAGCAACGAGATATGGCAGCAAAGTCCGCTCCGTCGCGTGCTTTTGTTTACGTCTCAGTCTAGTTAAGGTGCGCGGTAGATTGTGGATGTACAGTGAAAATATCAGCTTTTATCATGCAGCCACCGCGAAGGAATATTGCTTTTCTCCGTTAGCATTGCGTTAGCCACAGCGCTAATCACGCTGTCGCCGCTACTACACGCTCTGGTGATCACAGAAACTCCCTCACCTCCGGATTCTACGCCTCTGCCTCTACAGACATATATAGGTGAGTCTGTGCTGATTGTAAAAAGTAAAGAGTCGTTTGTGGCTCAGTTTAGGGGGCTTATGTTTGGGAATGTTGTGGATAAAGAACTTATCTCAAAAGTATCCGCGGAGGCGAAGTGCCATGTGCCTTTATTTACCTTTGCGTCTACCGCATATCCGCTCCGTAGGTCGTACAGACGCTAGATATAAACACTAAACTGCAGTATGAAAAGGGTTGGCAACTAGGATCCGAGACAGGAGTCCGTGTCTTATTTTGCTGAGGAAATGTGCTGTTTAAGCTGAAATGTCACTAAATGGCTGCGAGTCAAAGATACGTGTCTGTGTCTGGCACCTCATGTCTCCGTCTCCTTGTGTCAGTGTTCTTTTCTTTCTTCATATTGTCCAAAGTTACATCCCAAAACCAAAATGCTGCTCTTAATTCCACTGTGATTTGGCGTGTGCTCCATCTGGCCTCTCCGTGTCCTTCAATAACGCGCATCTGAAGCAACTACGAGTCGCAGCTCAGACTGGGATTTGATTGGCCGAAATAATAAAGTACTATTTAATAAATTAAATAGCTTATTTTGTATTAATTGGGAGTTTGATTTCCTAAAACTTTTCCAACTAGTTAAAGCAGACGTTTGTTCTTACTTTCCTGCACTTTAGTCTGGGTGATGTTACTGACTGGATCAGTGAGTTATTTTTTTTTTAATATCTATATAATTTAGCATTTATTTATAGACTGTACTGTTAAGTTCAGACAGTTTAAGAAGTGCAGTCCACACACATTTTGAATAGGTCAAGCAACAATTTTGTTGCAATTTTCACTTCAAATATTGTTTATTATGAAACAGGCTGATTTATTGCTTGTGTTAGGTGAAAAATACATGAGAAGAGGACCTTGCAACAATAATCGCATATTTAATCGCAATCGCAATATTGAAGAAAAAAAATCGCAATTAGATTATTTCTCAAAATCGTTCAGCCCTAGTGTCAATAGAAGAATTATAACCATTTTGCATTTAAAATAACTTGTATTTGAGCAGCATCAGCTTCGTTGCTGGAGCTAACGCAGCGGAGGAGTGATCTGCTGGAAAATAGTCCCTCAAAATGCGGTAAGTCATGTGATACAAGGTCAGTTATATTTCAAAAATTATTCTATGGACAAAGACATTTATATGGTTAGTCTGGTGTTATAAGTGATTTACCTCAGGTGCACTGTGGAGCGGGTCAGACTGTTTTTAATGCAGGCTAGCTGATACCATAGAAATGCATTAGCCTAGCGTTAGCCTAGCGCCACTAGACTCTTCAAATATAAGAACTGCATGATTTTAAGAAAAAAAATATCTCCAGACATCAACAACACTCTGGATAACGAGGAAATGAGGCCCTATGTCAAAAATCCTGAAATATCCCTTTAAGACTTTCTTGGAGTACGTCTTTGTAAGAGTAATATCTTCAATCAGCTCGTGTGTGGCACCACTTTTCTCTGCAAAACAAAAACATCCAGGGAAGAGTTTACCTTTGGCACGGGAGACGGGGGTGAGTGGCATCTCTTTGATCGACTGTGGCCAACATGTTTCCTAAAGGAGTGAACGGATCCAACGTTCAAGTCTAAAGCGCATTTCTGGGTAGTTTATTTGTAGAGCACAAGGCAGTTCAAAGTGCTTCACAGTTGCATAGAATTACAAGAAAGCAGATAACATCAATATAAAAATGAATTACAGTCAAACATGTCTGACATGTCTGACCCTAACTGACATCAGGATTTAATTTTATTTGAGTTTCTTGTGGCTATGAGGTTCAAAACAAGACTTAAAACCATATTGTTCTCGTGTTTGTTGGTTATTCCAGCAGCGTAAAGTGCCGCCTGGAGCGTCTGTCCTGCTCCCGCTGTTCCCCGTCCGCTCGAGAGCCCAAACTGAAAACCGGGGCTTTGAGCGGCGAGGTTTTCCTTTGGGCTCACGAGTCCGAGAACGAGCCGTGAGATTCTGACCAACGCGGACGATCTTCTCGAGTTTGAGCCCGAGGAGTCCTGGAAACGTCATCTCGGGATCAGAAGATGCTATTTCTGGACTTTTTGAGCTTTAATCCAAGTTATGACAAAGTTTCCTCGTCAAAAACAGACCTGGAAATTACTCTTTGGTAGATATCCAACATTTGCTGTATCGAGTTTATTAAAAGGAGCTGAAATAAACATGATTTCTGAGCAGATTTATTCGAGTCAATGTTCTCGGCTTCTTCAGCGAGAGGAGCTCAGAGACAGAGCTGCGTTTGGACTTTCATTACTACATGTGATACTTTAATCCTCGGGTCCAGTTTAATTTACCTGTATCTTCTTCTACAGTTCCAGCGTTTTGCTCTGTGCTTCCTGGATACGATCCGGGGTGGTCCGTTTACATGCATGTGTCCACGTATGTTCATTAACATGCTCTGTCCCGACCAGATAAACGCCATACAAATGATCAAAACTGAAACTGTCCACGTTTTTAAAGCCCATAATACAGGTTCAAGGCTGGGACCGAATATTAGATCGGACCGCAATGCTTTGTTTTGATACTTTACCAATAGGGATGTAACGATTCATCGAAAATCTATTTAAAATCAATTTAATTTGTATAAAATGTGAATCGATGTAAATAATAAAATAATCGATTTTAAAGCCACCCTCAGCTCGTTGTTCCACACCTTCCCCGCCTCACCCCCGACACACGCCACACCATGTAAACACATACACGTGTAGGCATCGGAGCAGCAGACGCAGCTAAAGTTAGCGGCTACGAGATTAGCGTTAGCGGCTAACGCTGAGTTTAGCATTTTGACAGAAGTTTACCAAAGATCGTAAACTGACAAACATCTGACCAACCTGTTCTGATTTTGCTGAAATCCTCAAATAATCCAACACCTACAGGAGCTGCCATGTCTTTGTCCTCCTTATGTTTACAAAGGCTGCACCGGAGGCAGTGAGGCTTCAAGGGGGAACAAAACTGCACTGTAAAATTAGTTCTAAATGTATTATGTTCAAACTGCAAAAAAATAAATAAATATAATCTCAAAATGTTTGCTTTGCTACACATCGTATTTATGCTGAAAACATGTAAATTTACAAGCAAATGTTTGTAAAGTAAAGTTCTTACTGAAACAGTTGCAGTTTGTTACAAGGACAAAAATGCAGATGTTAAAACAAAAGAAACATTGGTATGAATGAGTCATATTATTTTCTTAAAGGTTTTTAAAATAAATCGGGAGCTTAAAATCGCGAATCGAATCGGGGCTTGAGTGAATCGGTTACATGCCTATTTACCAAGTATCGCAATACTTGTGTTTGGAGGCATTTTTATTACACACTCCTCTTTTCTCAGTGACAGTTACTCAGCACTTTGTTTCAATCTTAACACTTCACTAATTGTCAAATGGTCTTTGGTTTATAAACTTTACACATGACGGTTTTCTCTTTACACATTTTATGGTAAACATGCGTATCACGATACTCCGGGGCCGATCCGGAGTATCGTGATACAAAGTGGATCGTCCCAGCCCTAGTTCAGTGTTTATCAGAGTGTGCTTGAATACATTATTCCCACAGCTGCCAGCAGGAGGAGCCCCAGGCAAAGTCTCTCCACCAGCCCGTATTTCATTACTCTCTTATTCTTACAGACATAATTCCAAATATCAAAGCTGAGGTTTTATCTGTTTTATAGCCTGATTCACTGCCTGGAGTCTACTTTGTTTTATACTTTTTTTTACTCACACATTCAACCGCTGGTTTTGCTGAAATTCTTTCCTTTCTTTGATTGTTTCTCAATAATCTCAATAAAGCTCCAACTTCCTTTACGTTTCTGCCATTAAAAACACAGTATTTGCTTTGATCCAGCATTAAACTGAACTCTTCCTCTCTCCTCCCCACAGGGCCATGTCGTCAGCGGCCACCACAGCGCCCTCTGTGGACAAAGTGGACGGCTTCTCGCGGAAGTCCGTGCGCAAGGCCAAACAGAAACGCTCCCAGAGTTCGTCACAGTTCCGCTCACAGGGGAAGCCCATCGAGCTCACGCCGCTGCCGCTGCTCAAAGGTCAGACGCCGCTTTTCTGATCATTACAAATATGTTCGATCAGTTCATAAACTGAAATACAAAACCGTTCCAGCAGTGGCCCATTTTATTACTTTTAGGTATTTCTATCATAGTTTCTGTCCCAGCTCTGATTAGTTGACTTCAGCGTTCGCATACTTCCGCTAGCTGTAGCATGCTGTTGCATTTTGCCCTTCAAACATATACAGCCCATAGTCACTTGTATTTAGTTGGTGAAAGTTGTGTTTTTAAGGCGTCGAGAGCCGAAACGGGTATCGGTTCAGTATCGGACGCTGCTGGGTTTCAGGTCACGTCACAGCGTTCTAAAGGCCTATAATATTATATAAAGGTACGATTATTGTGTTTTTGAGGACATGTTTGGTCAATCAATCAATGGTTCTGTATAGCCCAATATCACAACAGGAGTCGCCTCATAGGGCTGTAACAAACATTAAGGCAATAAAACAGAACACTAAATAAGACAATGTAAAGTTCCGGTGAATCAAGTATCCAGGCAAACATAATGTCCAAATAAGCGTCAGCAGTGGCGACGAGCAGCTCGGGCGTCCCCTGTCCTTAGACTCTCCAGCCCGGCAAGGAAAAACTCAAAAACCCAGTGGGAGAAACGAGAAACCTTGAGGAGAACCACAGAAGGAGAGATCCACTCCCATGGACGGACAGGCTATAGAGACCCAGGGCCGAAGGAGTCCCTCAGCAGACGGGCCAAGATCACAGACCGTCCAGTCCTTGTTGTCAGTAGGCAGGGTTCCTCCGTTCAGCCGGGTTCCTCCGTTCAAGGGTTCCTCCGTTCAGCCGGGTCCCTCCGTTCGATCTAGACAGGCACTCCCGAGGGGGAGTGGGACAGGAGACACCATGTGAATAGTAATGAACAGACTACAGATGAAATAAATATTGTATCATAGTAAGACAAAGTTTGCAGTAAGAAGAAGAAGAGGATAGCGCTCAGTTTGGTCTTGTACACAGAGATCATGGACCCAGTGACTGATATTAATGATCGGTTTTGTAATTCATACATTTTCTTTTTAGATGTGCTGTTAAAGGTCCTATATCATGCAAAATCTACTTTTTGAGCGTTTAACCATGTTGCTATTTCTTTATCAAAAACACCCCCAGAGTGGTTTTTGGCTTCATTCACGCAGTTCTCAGTAATCCTCCTGAATCCTGTTCAGATATCACATATCGATACGATAACGATCTCTCTCAGCGCTACGGGACACATTTGACTTTCTCTTTCTTTAACCAGGACAGTCCCACTGAGATGAAGACTCTGTTTTCCAGGGGGGTCCTGGTCCCAGAGGGGAATCTACTGTACATGTCGTTTACTCTTCTTCACTACTATTTGTGCTGTTGCCGCTCAGACATTCTGTGCGCCATCAGCCGCGGGTCGTGGTGAACAGGAGGCGGTTTGTTCTGTATCACATTATTTAATCTGACCTTTGAGTTTATCCACGTGGGAGCGTGTGTTGTTTAATAACCAGCGCGTTCCAGGCGATTCCCATCAGCCGTAAATCTGCAATAAATCTGCAATAAATCAGCTCCGTTTAATCAGAGAGCCATTAATCAGGTGCCCTAACCCTTCAGGGCGGGGCCGACAACCGCACGGGGAAACAGAGCCTTGAGCCAAAATGAAAGGCCTTAACCCCTAGGGGTCTGAGGGCTATATTTTGGGATTCTCGCCTGTATTTTTTCCCACTTAATTGCAGATTTTGTCCATTATTTCAATATTATACATCACTTGTTATACCTTGTTTTTTTCAGGACACCCTGGGCTTTTTAGATCTGTAGGACTTGTTAGGTTCAGATGCATCTAATTGAAATTATTTTAACCATTATATAAGGGAATAATTCAGGCGAAAATCATTTTAGACATTTTGTTCATCAAATAAACCCCAAAAAGTGACTGAACATGGGTATACACATCATAAAAATGTTGTATGTGGTCCAATTGGTCAAAACAAAAGAGCCCAAAGTTGTAACTATTTTATAAGTGTCTTTTTGTTCACAACATCTTCAAAAAGTCCTATTTCTATGATTTAGAAGAAAAACAATTGTTCCAAAACAGAATAAACAGAGAGCTACAATATCACCGGCTGTAGACAGAGGACCTCACACCTGTATCTGTAGCCTATCCTTCGTGCGTCTGGCTCAAAAGAGCATTTTGCGCCGGTGTTAGCGCAGATTTCCTACTTACCTTCTGATGTGTGATCCTTTCCGGGCCTACGACGTATTATTACAGTCAAATAAACGTTGAACACATATTCGAATGCGCGTAATCCATGTAGTAAAGTTTTTCATCCCGATTCCACGCGTAAAATTTACAAAGACCGCATTTGTTTTGGCGATGGGGATAATACTATTCCACTTCTCTCTGTGTCTGGTCATTTCCGGGTCAGAGAGCGCTGCACACGGAGGACTTAATCATCTTGACCCAGCTCACACTCTTTGGTAGAAGTTCCCTTGCGTTACAATTGGAGAACCGCGGCCATGTGCCAAAAGGAGATGCTACTATTGGACAGTTTGTTCATTCTGTAGTTTCTTAGTGCATTTCAAGATGGCGGACCGTCGGCTCGCGTTCGTCAAAATGTTACGGTTTTGGTGCAAAAATGGCCGGGGTGAGAGTTAAAAAGCACTACATTGGATTCAGACTCGCCTTAAATTATAATGACTTTGTGTTCGCCCCAATTTTCCCCGCAATTTTTTTTTCTTCATGATTTTTCCGCTTTTTTGTTCCCCCAATTTCCCCCCCCCCCCCCCCACGTCTCTTGCGATTGTAAATAAACTTTTACATTTGCATTTCTTCATGACCGTGTGGACGTCCCGGGCGCTCCACCTTTTGATCTGAGTTCTTCCGTTCCCGTTGGACACAGAGTTTGTAGTTTTTTTCCTCATTGCCGCATAAATCTCGGCGTATCTGAGTCGTCTCCATAGAAACGCCGGCGCTGCTCAGACACAGGGCTGTATATATAGAGGCTTATGTAACGGACACAAACGGTTCTGCTTTTGCCGACGTTTTTAGAGTTCCAGTCGTTCGGAGCCACTGTTGGATCTGTTGTAGCAGAAAAAAAAAAAAAGTGTTTATTTCACAGCGAAGGGGAGCGAGATGATGGAGTGGGAGGGGCTTATGGTCGCTCACTTGGAGAATCAGGAAGTGAAACTAGAATATTTAGTTTCAGCGATTTTATAAAAAAAATAATAATAATAATACAAAAATAATAATAATAATAAAAATTAAACAATTAAAAACCATTAAAAATATATATATATATTATAATAATTCAGCGGATTTAGATCAATGTAAGTGAGTGATAACGGTGTGTTGGAGATTATTACCGGTGTGGAGCTGGGCATTAGGAGCATGTCTGTGTAGGCTCTCAGTCGTACAGGAGTCGTCCATCTTCAGTGAAGGTTCTTGAGTCATCCTGAGCACACACCGCCTTTGCTCGGCCCGATCCCGTCAGATCTTGGAAGCTAAGCAGGAAGGGCCTGGTCGGTCCTTGGATGGGAGACCTGGGTGACTGTAGTGAGTGAGTGGTTGGTTGTCAGAGGGGCCGATGGCTTCCGGGAGTCTACTCCAGGGCAGCTGTGGCTACAACAGTAGCTTACCACCACCAAGTATGGAGTGAATGAATAATGCACAACATTGTACAGCGACTTATGGAAAAGCGAAATATAAGATTAAATCCCCAAGTATTTATCTGTTCTCTCTGTTTTGCACAAAATAGCTTTTAAACACAGCCCCTCACAATACCACACCTCCCTCTCTCTCTCTCCTTCTCTCCCTCTCTCTCCTTCCCTCTCCTCTCTCTCCTTCTCTCTCTCTCCTTCCCTCTCTCTCCCTCCTTCGAACCGTAACTCGAGCCGCTCGTATCACGTTGCACTTTTCCCCTTTCCCTGACACCCCCGCTCCGCCGCCGCCCCCCCCCCCCCCCCTCCATTCAGCACATGTCCTGCCCGATTCCAGCTCACCCCTGACGGACCGTACCCCCTTAACCCTGACCCCCTCATGACGGAGGAATCGACCCGGCGTCCTGCACGGAGCTAACGGGCCGACCCTCGCCAGCGCTGCCGTGAGTGTTTCTGTGGGACGGGCGTCTGGAGCTAAAGTTAGCCGCGCCGCTGTCGCCGGGGCCGAGTCTAAAATGGCTCGCGGGGGGAAAGACTAGAAGCGTTTTTTCAAAAGGCGAAGGGGAAAAGTTTGCTCGGCGATAGATCGGAGCGGCGCGAGACTCTGACGGCGCGCGGCGGATTAAACTAATGTCACCAGGCGGCCATGTTTGTTTGTTATGGCGGGGAGATTAAACACGATTGGACTTTCGCTGCAGTTTCCCAGTGATTTAACGTCCTGAGAAAGCGACGTCCCGGTGTCTCTAACTCTGTGCCTTCTGTACATACGTCCTGATGAATGAATGAAAAACAGTTTAATTTGACTTTAGCGTTCGATCAGTTTGTTTCTCAACTCGCTCTTAAAAGTTAATCTAAAGAAAACTCGCTGAATTTTCCTCCATTCCTCTGATTGATGTATTGTTTGCAAATCTCTATGGATTTGTTTTGTTCACTGCTTTGAAAAGCTTTGACTCCCTGTTTGAACCTGCGGTCGTTCAGGGCAGTCGTTCCGAACCCTTTGAGTAATAACTTTTTAGGCGTTTTTATCTTGCACGTCTTTGTTTTCCAGTAACGGTTACAGAACTTTGTTACATTTTTTACATTTTATAAACTTTGGACACGTTGGGGGTGGGCCGTATCGCATATCGTTATTGCAATATAATTATTTGATATCGTTGTGGACACGATATAATTCATGTCACGCTCAGCTCTATCAGAGCAGCATAAACACCGACTTGAGTAGATCATATTTGTGAGGAAATTGGTATGCCATTAAAAAAAAAGGATAAAATATCACTGAATTAATCTTCCCAATAGGCGTAAGGCGGGGATTTTGAAATACAATTTGTCCATTGTCAATAATATCGTCAAATATATCGTGATAATTTATTTTTTATATCGTGATATAGATTTTAGGCCATCGCCCTGCCCTAGGACACGTGACTGTTTTCTTTTTACACATATTAGCTACATGTAATCACTGACTGTTAAGTATCGGATCAGCCGCTGAGTCTCGTGATCTGTATCGGATCATGACACAAGTGTATCGTGACAGAGGTCGACCGATATTTAGGGATTTTACAATATCAGTTATCGGACGATAACTCGGCTAAATAAACTTGACTTAACTCCGGGACGTCCCACAACGTCCTCGGCCTCAGGAGGGGAAACATCACGTTGAAAATTGGTTAGCTACAAGTTTGTAGCGAAGAACTCGGAGAATTCAATTACCGAGTTAGATTTAATTGTTTTTAAAACATAAATACTAGGGCCGGGACTCGATTTAATTAATTAGAGGCTTTGTAATTAATTAATCGAAATTAATCGCATATAAATATTTTCATATATATACATTTTTTCATAAGGATTTTTAGTATTCCATTGAATAATGACTGAATACATGAGCTTAAGCAACAAAATATTGTTTATTTTTGTTCAACCAAGTCCAACAGACCAGTGCAATATTGCCATTAATTGTGCGTCTGCAGGAAAAAAGGAAACTGAAGTGTGATTAATTTCGATTAATATTTTTAATCGCACTACACCTCATGTAATTAATTAATCGCAATTAATCGAAAAAAGTCCCGGCCCTAATAAATACGCAACACCTATTTTAGGGCATAACTCTGTCAATCACTGATGTGAGCAGGTTGTGGGAGGTCAAACATCTTTCAGCTGACACTCAAACCTTGTGTTTTTTAATGCAACACACGGCATAGGGCTCATCACAAATACATCAATAGATCCTCTTCATCTTTTTGTGTGTGTGCCTGTGTGTGTCCGTGCATACTTGCCTGTATGTATATGTGGGTGAGCGTTGTGTAGTTTGATGGCCTCGTTTCCGTCGTCGCTGTCGTCCCCATTGCATCACTGTTGTTTTAGCAAAGTTATTAATAATTGAACAAATATATATAGAAAAAGAAAATTGTTAAATCGAAAGTTGATCACTGATCAGCCTGAGCTTGTGCGGGAGGTAGAGAGATACCGGCTAGATATAGTCGGGCTCACCTCCACGCACAGCCTGGGTTCCGGATCCCAACTCCTGGAGAGGGGCTGGACGCTCCATTTTTCTGGAGTTGCCCGCGGGGAGAGGCGGCGGGCTGGGGTGGGTTTGCTCATAGCCCCCCAGCTCAGCCGTCACGTGTTGGAGTTCACCCCGGTGAACGAGAGGGTCGCGTCCCTACGCCTTCGGGTCGGGGACAGGTCTCTCACCGTTGTCTCGGCCTACGGGCCCAACATCGGTGCAGAGTACCCGGCCTTCTTGGAGTCCCTGGGAGGGGTACTAGATAGTGCTCCGGCTGGGGACTCCATTGTTCTACTGGGGGACTTCAACGCCCACGTGGGTAACGACAGTGAGACCTGGGTGGGGGTGATGGGGAAGAACGGCCTCCCCGATCGGAACCCGAGTGGTGTTCTGTTATTGGACTTCTGTGCTAGTTACGGTTTGTCCATAACGAACACCATGTTCGAGCACAAGGGTGTCCATAAGTGCACGTGGCACCAGGACACCCTAGGCAGGAGGTCGATGATCGACTTTGTAGTTGTGTCATCTGATCTCCGGCCGCGTGTCTCGGACACTCTGGTGAAGAGAGGGGCTGAGCTGTCAACCGATCACCACCTGGTGGTGAGCTGGATCCGCTGGCAGGGGAAGAAGCCGGTCAGACCTGGCAGGCCCAAACGTGTTGTGAGGGTCTGTTGGGAATGTCTGGTGGATCCCTCTGTCAGTAGGGTCTTTAACTCCCACCTCCGGAAGAGCTTCACTCAGATTCCGAGGGAGGTAGGGGACATGGAGTCCGAGTGGACCATGTTCTCCTCCTCCATTGTCGATGCGGCTGCTCGTAGTTGTGGCCGTAAGGTCTCTGGTGCCTGTCGCGGCGGCAACCCCCGAACCCGGTGGTGGCGCCCGGAAGTAAGGGATGCCGTCAAGCTGAAGAAGGAGTCCTATCTGGCCTTGTTGGCTTGTGGGACTCTGGAGGCAGCTGAGAGGTACCGGCAGGCCAAGCGTGCTGCAGCTCGTGTGGTCAAAGAGGCAAAAACTCGGGTCTGGGAGGAGTTTGGAGAAGCCATGGAGGAGGACTATCGGTCGGCCTCGAAGAGATTCTGGCACACCATCCGGCGCCTCAGGAGGGGGAAGCAGTGCTTCACCAACACTGTTTACAGTGCGGGTGGGGGGCTGCTGACCTCGACTGGGGATGTGGTCGGGCGGTGGAAGGAGTACTTCGAGGATCTCCTCAATCCCACCGTCACGTCTCCCGATGAGGAGGCAGAGGCTGGGGACCCGGAGGGGGGCTCGTCCATCACCCAGGCTGAAGTCACCGAGGTGGTTAGAAAGCTCCTCGGTGGCAAGGCCCCGGGGGTGGATGAGATTCGTCCCGGGTACCTTAAGTCTCTGGATGTTGTAGGGCTGTCTTGGCTGACACGTCTCTGCAACATCGCGTGGCGGTTGGGGACAGTGCCTCTGGATTGGCAGACCGGGGTGGTGGTCCCCCTCTTCAAGAAGGGGGATCGGAGAGTGTGCTCCAATTACAGAGGGATCACACTTCTCAGCCTCCCTGGTAAGGTCTATTCCAGGGTGCTGGAGAGGAGGATCCGGCCAATAGTCGAACCTCGGATTCAGGAGGAACAATGCGGTTTTCGTCCTGGTCGTGGAACACTGGACCAGCTCTATACCCTTCATCGGGTGCTCGAGGGTTTGTGGGAGTTCGCCCAACCAGTCCACATGTGCTTTGTGGACCTGGAGAAAGCGTTCGACCGTGTCCCTCGTGGTGCCCTGTGGGGGGTGCTCCGGGAGTATGGGGTACGGGGCCCTTTACTAAGGGCTGTCCGTTCCCTGTATGACCGTAGCAGGAGCTTGGTTCGCATTGTAAGTCAGACCTGTTCCCGGTGCGTGTTGGGCTCCGCCAGGGCTGCCCTTTGTCACCGGTTCTGTTCATTACTTTTATGGACAGAATTTCTAGGCGCAGCCAGGGGCCGGAGGGTGTCCGGTTTGGGAACCTCAGAATCTCATCTCTGCTGTTTGCAGATGATGTTGTTCTGTTGGCTCCCTCAAATCAGGACCTCCAGCGCGCACTGGGGCGGTTTGCAGCCGAGTGTGAAGCGGCCGGGATGAGGATCAGCACCTCCAAATCTGAGGCCATGGTTCTCCACCGGAAAAAGGTGGCTTCCCCGCTTCAGGTCGGTGGGGTGTCCTTGCCTCAAGTGGAGGAGTTCAAGTATCTCGGGGTCGTGTTCACGAGTGAGGGACGGATGGAGCGTGAGATCGATAGACGGATCGGTGCGGCGTCAGCAGTGATGCGGTCGCTGTATCGGACCGTTGTGGTGAAGAGGGAGCTGAGTCAGGGGGCAAAGCTCTCGATTTACCGATCGATCTACGTTCCCACCCTCACCTATGGTCATGAGATTTGGGTAATGACCGAAAGGACAAGATCGCGAATACAAGCGGCCAAAATGAGTTTCCTTCGCAGGGTGGCTGGGCGCACCCTTCGAGATCGGGTGAGGAGCTCAGTTACCCGGGAGGAGCTCGGACTCGAGCCGCTACTCCTCCACGTCGAAAGGAGCCAGCTGAGGTGGCTAGGGCATCTGTACCGGATGCCTCCTGGTCGCCTCCCTCGGGAGGTGTTCCAGGCATGTCCTATTGGGAGGAGGCCTCGTGGAAGGCCCAGGACACGCTGGTGGGACTATGTCTCCGTGCTGGCCTGGTGTCGCCTCGGGGTCCCCCCAGAACAGCTGGAAGAGGTGTGCGTGGATCGGGAAGTCTGGGCATCTCTGCTGAGACTTCTGCCCCCGCGACCCGGCCCCGGATAAAGCGGAAGAAAATGGATGGATGGATGAAAGTTGATCACATCTGGTCTGGGCTATTGTTATTCCTTGGCATCGGTGAGGCCATCTAATTTGTAACGTTTTTTTAAGGAGCTTATAAGATTTTTTCTTCATCCTACTTAGGGCTGGACGAAAATCTATATCATATGAAACGATAACGATATATTTGACGATATAATTGACAATGGACGAATTACTTCAAAATCCCCGCCTCACGCCTATTGGGAAGATTCATTCAGTGATATTTTATTTTTGTATTTTTTTTACCGCATAATGGAAAAGTATTTTTATGATGTAGGCAACAATACTATGTTGAAAGTCTGAGTATTCGACTATTACTGTATTTATGTCCATTGATCTAATGATGGATGTTCTCCAGGGTTTATGACCTCATGGTGTTGAGGTCTTTCTGCATCACATATAAAGAGCCAGAATCAGCGTTTGAGGCGAAATTCACAGCTAAAATTGAGCACATTTATTTGCTCCGAAGTTTCGTCCCGTTCTCTTTCCTCCGTCTGTTTGCAGAGCTTAAGAACTGTGATGTTTTTCTGCGTTTGTGGCATTAAAATGTAGTATTTGGGCATTGAGATTTAAACCCTGACAATACCCTGGGAATAAATGAGGAAAACATCAGGAGAGAAAAAAAGCCTTTATTTGTGGTTTTCCCTCTGGTGGCGTCTGCGATCTCGTTTCCCTGAGTCAGTGATGTGGCTCCGAGTTACATAAACCGGGATTAGACCGAACATCTGCTGCAGCTGCTTCACAAAACGACAACAGAGCGAGAGACGCAGACGTTTGTGAGGGCGGGGACGTCCTGGATGCACTTCTGGAACTGGGTCACAGTGGTGGATGTTTTAATGATGAATAAGTAAAATATAAACCAATCCTTCCCTTTGTGATTATTGTATGTTCTGTCGATGACGCTGTGGTCCAAATATGGGCATTTCCTTTGTGGGAGACGGCGGCGGTTAAAGGCGGGAGAAATATACACGGGGCCTAAACTTAAAGCCACACCGTGTGAAACGTTACCCGATAAATAATGTTGAAATACAAGCGTTTATTTTATGACCGATATTTCCATCATTGAAGAAAACCTCGTGAATGCGGGGACGTCTCCAGCTCGTCTCCATGGAGATTCAAACGGGTGATGTCCTCGTCCAAATCCACGCTGTGATCACCCGCTGCAGAAATAACATGTTCTGTGTTGAGCCAGTGGGAGCATGTTACGCAGTGTGCCTTTAAGGGCCGTTTCCTCCAGATGAGGTTTTCCTTTAACAACATGTGCACTAGGGTCGGGCGATGTCCCTTTAATTGGCGGTTGACGATGTAACGGTGAATCCTCGTGATGGACGATGATGATCGGGGTTTGGGCCGTTCGTGCTCAGAACTGATGGTTTTTTCAGTGTGTTCAGACTGCAGGCTGATGATGATGTTGTTTGTTTGTTTTGTTTGCCCCTATTAATGAATTAGTAAGTAAGTGCTTTATTTATTTACCTTGGAGGTCGGGGAAACTGTAGCACTTTCACTCGCTCTCTCCTCTGATCTTCTGAAACGGTGCACCGCCTCCTGGGTTTGTCCCGGTTTCAGAGCGTGGTGTCCTGCACTGGTCGGCTCCCTCCTCTAGTCTTTCACCATCTTGTTTCCTGTAGCTCCTCTTGGTGCCTCTTCAGTGCCTCAGAAGAAGAAATGTGTCTCAAATGGGTTTAGCTGATAAGCGTTTTGTTTACCTTTTTAAAAAAGCTTCTTTCTTCAGGACCGTTTTAGACAAGTCCACCAAACCTCCACAAAAACTCTGCAAAGACGTACAAAAGTATCCAGAAAAACTATGTGGGACACAGAAAGTAGACGAGAGCGGAGAGTTAAACTACACTCACCTCCAGCGCTGAACTCCACACGGGTCTCGTTAAAGACCTCGCCGTCTCTGGTCTCTCTTCCTTCTTAAAACGATTCTGTTATTGATGAACTCGCGGCGTTAGCCTCCAAAACCTTTACATTTCCAGATGCGCTTTTTTCCGTTTACTTGCTCAAACAGCGGAGCACATTCGATCGTGATGTTTGTCTTTCATCACGATGGACCATAATGTCCTCTTTAGTCTCTCCTACAGACTCCACACTTCACAGGCTCGGACTTCAGTGAAATGATCAAATTCCCGCCTGATTTATTGAATTTGTAACCCCAAATAACAAGGCACAATTTTAAATCTCACACTAATAACTACTTTTAGATTTGTTCCATTAGAGTTTTTCCGATACTTGGGTTCGGTGTAGAAAAGCCAGTTACAGCACGTGGCTCATTATTATTTCTAACGAGATTCAACATCCCCTCTTTAAATATTCTTTGTGACCAATATACAAACATTTTGTGGCTGGAATTATTGGTTTGCTTTATTTTTTATGTGAAAACGTAAAACGACAGGAAAGTTGCAATACATTTGTTCCTCATATTTATGTCCGTAATCCACAGTCTCTCTTCCGTGAGTATTTCGAGGCCTCGCACGACTGGATAGTAAATATTGTGGTGAGTTTATCGACCTCTGTGACTGTGGAAAGACCGAAGGGAAATCCCCGACTCTAAAACCAGGCGCAGCTCCTGTTTCAGAGTCACTACTGCAGCTCTGAAAGACGACGACTGGTATAGTGAGTGAGCGAGTGAGGGGCTGGTGGGCTTCTGTCGGTCTGCCCCAGGGCGGCTGCAGACGCCACCTCTGAGTGCGGACAAATAAAATCGCACAGTGACACCAGGCATAAGGACATGACGACTCAATGTTTTGCCTTGGTCTGACGTCAACAAAGAGGTGGCTTTGATTTTGTCTAGTCAGCGTTTTCCTTTGCCTGATGCTTTACTACTCGCTCTTGTAGCTCTTGCTAATCGTTCTGAAGTCCTGAAATCTTGCATAATTAATGAGGGCCTGACTTTGATTGACAGGCCGTTTACGTCGCTGCCTGGCCATGGGCGCGATTACAACAGAAACACACGCCCATTACACGCCCCGCGAGGGCCAAGCAGGGCGGGGTCTACAGTCAAGATCCCGCCCTTATGCCCTTTTTAGGAACATGCTTCGTCAGAGCTGGAGAGGAGGAGCCTGTACATTTTATTAATTTGAACAGGGACAGTGTACAATCTACATTAGCCTCAGAAAGGAGAGATGCATTGTACCAGGTTGTAGCACTTGTGCTAATTTCCACCTGCAGTCCCTGGGCACTATTGTACATGTTTTTAGTGGTAGGGGAAACCGGAGTACCCGGAGGAAACCTACGCAGACACGAGGAGAACGTGCAAACTCCACACAGAAAGGCCCCGTCCAGGTGGGAATCAAACCCAGGACCTTCTAGCTGTGCCACCGTGCCGCCTCGAACGTGGTCGTTGTGGTAAACGGGGAGGAGTGAGGAGGAGCGGTCTATTCTTTTTAACAGTCTATGTTAGCTACTAGTCATAAGACCCGGCTTCGTGTCCAGACTACTCTCTAGCTGTACTCAGTAGAATAGTCTGTCTGCCCAGGCTTGTTTTGAGCCGCTTGAACCCAAGGAGAATGGTCACATACCAGAGGGTTGTTTCCTAAAACTCGCTCAGTAAAGCTCGGCTTGGGCTCCAGATCCTGACTTAAGTTAAGCACAAGTCGAGCTGCGATTACTGGGTTTCACCAAGAGCTCCATCTCAGTCTTGACTTTTTTTTTTTTTTTTTGGACTGGGCACCCACTGGTAAGAACATAAATTGGTGCATATGAATTTAAACACTTTTCTTTTTTCCCCAGGAATAAAAAAGAAAAGAAAACACTGTTGACACAGGTCATGAGGGTGCAGGGATCGAAATTGCAATAATACCCTGCTTGTGTCATTTACATTCCCCATTAGTGTTGGATTCCACGAAGAAGAAACGTGGCTTGTGCTCAGTCTGCTCTTGGTCTATATTTCCATAGTAACTGAGCCAGACTCGGAGAGAGCCTGGTTTATGAAACCGCCCTCTAGGTCCTGTCAGAAACTCGTGCTGATCTTCTGTGGGCCTTAAACCTACGAACTTTGCAGGGATTGCACTGTAGATTAAATCTCGAATATAGCTAATATGCTAGTTCACGTAGCCTGCCAGAAGCCGAAGACATGACGTGTTCGCCGTAATTATTAAAGTAAAGACGCAGCGCTGCTCTATTTCTGACCCTAACCCTGGCTTTTCGTGCGGAAACTAAACGGTTTTAAAATGCCGTGATGGATCTCGCGTCGGAGCTGAGAGCGCATGGGTTTGGATGTTCTCACGAAGGGCAGCAAGAGGAGAGAAAGAGGCGGAGCAGGAGGTACGAGGCTACGAGCTCACGGACCGAGTGGCGCCTGGAGCAGCTTCAACGTCGGCTCCAGGGACGTCAAGATTAACCGGTTTTACGATGACCACGATTATAAAAGGACGCGGTCGGTTATTCCGTAAGAACTTTAGAAGCCACGGTTTACACGCTGACGCTCGAGCCGCTGCCATGAACAGCGTAAACTCACCGGTAGTTGAGCGAGGCAGAAGGACGCTCTCCTCCAGTGTTGTATCCACACAAAAACGATTGAAGTCAGCAGAGTGGGACGTCTTTAGGATCCAGAACATGACCACGGCGTTGTTGTTGTCGATGGACGTCCGTTATGCTAATCCTGTCGTCAGGAAGTTGCAGCAAAAGGCTCTGATATCGGCCACGTCGAATATAAACAACATCTTGGAGATAATCCTTCTCTGTGAATGTCCAGGTCAAGGTAACGAGCTGCTTAATTCCCAAAAAGGTTTTTCAAATGTTCGGAAATAGCCACAACTGGCTCAGGATGTAACAAAAGGCTAACGCTCGGCTCTGCTTCAGCGACAGAAAGGAAAGTGAAACCGCGCATGTGGAAATCAGCTGTTAAAGAGTCTCCTTAGTCACTTTATAAACACGTTTCATTCTCTGTTCATCAAAATAATTAAGCAACAGCTTAACTTTTGAGAGCATAAAACCTAGCCTAGCTTGTGGCCTAATAATATATAGTAAAAAGAATTATGATAATTATGGTCATTATAAAGAAGTAAAGTTGACATTGTTTTGTATTATTCAATGTAGGCCTATTTATTTTAATGCAAAACAATCTTAAAACATTTTTCATTTTTAGAAACCGTGAATGTTTACAAGTATTAAAAAGCTTTTTGAAGACAAAAACTAAAAATATCAGTTCTTTCCTTTCATTCGGGGAAAAATTGTGAATAATTGTAAAATCGCAATTTATGTGTCACAATAATCGTGACTCAAAACATTGAAATCGTGACACCCCTAGTCGGCTCCGACGCAAACTTCTAAATATTGTCCCGTTCACCCACTGCCGCAGCCTAGACTATATATATTTATATGTAAATGTCTTTTAAAAGTTGCTTATAATGAGAGATCTCGATGGTTCACCGTAAACATCGCCCGACCCTACAGCCCGTCCTCAGATGCTGACGATATCCGCCTCCGAGTGAACCTTTATATCGTCGTCTGTATCCGACACGAACTCAAATAGTGACCGTTTAGTGATTCAAGTGCAAATAGATCTTTAATAATAAAAAATAACAAAATAGTAGCGCACAGTCACTTTAATCTGATTACTGGTTTGGAAACGTTACTGAGAAAATGCACCAGCGTTTCCCCTGAAAGCCTCAACATCCAAAGGTTTTCAGGAAGTTGAGACGGTGCTAAACTTTCTCGTCTCGTCACGGTGTTTGCGTAAATGCGTGTGTGCGGCGCCGTCTGCAGGACAAAGGCGTGCACTGCGGTCTCATTGTTCCACATGGGGTTTGTCGTTGTTTACCTGGAGACTTCGCCGCTCTATGTGAACCAGGACTTGTATGTATGTCGGGTTCAGGGACTGTGGGAAGCGCCTGCTCTCGGGTCGTGGGGAGTTCAGGCGCTGTGGGAAACCCTGGCGCTGGGTGTTATGTAAGGGATAAGCCGCTGTGTTCAAAGACCGACTCCTTCAGAGAATCTCCCGACAGAACGCCGTCCGACAATGAGAACGGGTTTGCATAAAATCAGGGCTATTTTTAGAACATGAATCGGCTGCTTTTGTGCGAATGGTGCGACTGTCGGCCATGTTGCCCCGGCGGCCTGAGGTTATTAACGTTGTGCATTTGCGTGGGGAGTTTTCCCAATTAACCCAATTAACCTGAGATGTCCATGAGAGTATCTAATAGGAGTGTGACAATATATCGATTTTCCGATATATCGCGATATTTTGCGGGGACAATACGATACTTTTGATGATGTCATGAATATTAATGAGCAACGTCATGCATACTAATGAGGCAGCAGTGCTCCACTGTTTTCACAGTCAATAGAGGCCAACAATGATCAAGAATTCAGTCAGACCAGCAGGGGGCAGCACTACAGCTTTAAGCACTTGGACCAAACACTGTCACACAAATAACTTACTTTTAATGATAGTTTTTATAATTATAAAGAAGATTAATCTGGTGTTGATTTATTACTTTTTAAATAGGACTGTGGTTTCTTGTTTATTTAAATGTAAATAAGTCACTGACAGATCTATAAACTCATTTCCAGTGTGTAAGTCAGGGATCATTCATAAAAGTGGTACAAAACACATGGAAAGAAATGTAAATGATGAATAATATGTAGTTTGTTAAAATAAAGGTTATAAAAGTAGCATGTTTTTTGTTGTTTTTTTATCGTGATTTATCGCATCTTATTTTTGTGCAATATATCGATTATCGCAGTATCGGCGTATCGTAAGATAATCGTTATCGTGAAAAAAGTCTGCAGGGATATTCACGGGCAAGTTTTCATTCCACGTTAGTCGCTCCTTTACCGTCTTGGACAAGATTTTCACGTTGATTTCGAGGGAATCTAATCTAATCTAATTCCTGACTGATTTAGGGTTTGAATCTGACAAGGCGCAGTGTGATATTTTACGGCTTGTGTCATTAGTCACTGTAGGGCTTGGACAAAATATTGTTTTGAAAGACATCGCGATATGTCTTTGTTGTGATACAAGTATCGTATCGGAAACCATGTATTGCGATACTTTTGAGTTAAAAATCGTCCCGGGTTGGATTCCCACCTGGACGGGGCCTTCCTGTGTGGAGTTTGCATGTTCTCCCCGTGTCTGCTACTCCGGTTTCCTCTACCACTAAAAACATGTACAATAGGCCAGGATGTGTGTTTGAGAATGCGCATGGGGGACGACGGGTGGAAATTAGTCCAAGGGTACAATCCGGTGTGGCTTGTTTACATGCATGAGTCCCATGTATGTTCATTAACAGGCACTGTCCCGACCAAATAAACCAATAAGAAATAAAACAAAAAGGTTCAGCCATTTTATTTGATGTTTTTTTTATTTTTTCATGTTTTTATCAATATCAGACTGATTATTCTGTCCCTCCTCTCTCTCCGTAGACGTGTTGTTTTTGAATATTAACCGTTTGCCTTCTGTCCCTCCGCTCTCTCCGTAGACGTGCCGGCGCCGGAGCAGCCCGAGCTGTTCCTAAAGAAGCTGCAGCAGTGCTGTACGGTGTTCGACTTCATGGACACGCTGTCTGACCTCAAGATGAAGGAGTACAAACGCTCCACACTCAACGAACTGGTGGACTACGTCACCGTGAGCCGGGGCTACCTCACCGAGCAGGCCTACCCCGACGTCGTCAAGATGGTACGCCCCAAACTTTAACATAAATATATAAACCTCACCGGCCAGGCCTACCCCGAAGTCGTCAAGATGGTACGACCTAAACCTTAACATAAATGTATAGTATAAACATGGTGGTGCAGCTCTTAGCGCTCGTGTCTCTACACAAGAAGGTCCCGGGTTCGATTCCCACCTGGATGGGGAGTTTCCATGTTCTCCCCGCGCCTGCGTAGGTTTCCTCCGGTTTCCCCTACCACTAAAAACATGTACAATAGGCCAGGATGAATGAGGGTGTGTTCCAGAGAGCGGGTGTGGGACAACGGAGGCCAATTAGCCCAAGGCTACAATCCAGCGTGGTCTTTTTACATGCACGAGTCCCATGTGTGTTCATTAACATGCACTGTCCCGACCAAATAAATAAATAAATAACCCAGATGTTGTCAAGATGGTTTGGCCCAAACATAAATTCCTTCCGTCCTTTAACACAAATACACAGTGTAATAAACCTCTGCCTCACCGAGCAAGTTTTGATGCTATTGGTTTCCCCTCAAATATATGAAATGGATTTAAGAGAAATGGAATGGAACATTATTGCTCTGTTTTACAAGTAAGTAAGTACAACGAAATTACGTTTCTGGGTTAGTCCTGAGCCGCTGCGACTGAGCCAAGTGACCAGTTTCTATATGACTAGAGGACGCCCGACATATTGGAAAGAGCTCAGCCTTTAAATGAACTTGTGTTGATTTTTGTCTTTTAAACGAGCTCCCTCTGAAGTACCTACTAAACATGAACGTCCTGAATAAATCAGCCCTAATAAAGCGCCCCCTGCTGTCACAGTTCAGTTTTTATGTATTATAAATGTGTCTCTGTGCCGCAGGTGTCTCACAACATTTTCCGGACCCTTCCTCCCAGCGACAGTAACGAGTTCGACCCCGAGGAGGACGAGCCGACGCTGGAGGCTTCATGGCCACATCTACAGGTAACGGTAACTCTTGAGTCCGGTCCGCCGTCGGCCCGGGCGAGATCTCTGACGCCCTGTGTCTCCTTCAGCTGGTGTACGAGTTCTTCATTCGCTTCCTGGAGAGTCAGGAGTTCCAGCCGAGCATTGCCAAAAAGTACATAGACCAGAAGTTTGTCCTACAGGTGCGTCGGCGTTTCCTCCTTTACTCCTAATCCTAATCTAATCTCATCACTGTCCCGAATAACTTGAGCTTTGTCGTTGTTCCTCAGCTGCTGGAGTTGTTCGACAGCGAGGACCCGCGGGAGAGGGATTACCTGAAAACAGTGTTGCATAGAATCTACGGGAAATTCCTGGGACTGAGGGCTTTTATACGAAAACAGATCAACAATATTTTTCTACGGTGAGACTCGCGTTTTGTATGAATGTCCTTTTTGTCGTTGTGAGCCGAGGAAATGCGCTCGCTCGTCACGTGCTGTTCAGTTTCCTTAAACAAAACCCGGCCGCGGTGAAGAACGGGGAACCGGGGAACCGGGGAGCGCCGCGTTTGTAGTTTCATTACAAAATGTTCCCTCGAAGCGACCGTGATTTCCGGACTATAAGCCGCTACTTTTTCCCCACGTTTTGACCCTTGTGGCTTTAACAACTAATTGATAGATTTTTATGGTCAAACTGAATATTGTGTTGTGACAAAGCACCCGGTTATATCTGATGAAAGAACTCCGTGTGCGTGTGGAGACGTTCCTTTCAGACCTACCTCTGCACAATAACTGGGACCGCTGCAAACCTTTACTGCCCCCGGGTTAGGACGGCAACTATCGATTATGTTGGTAATCGATTAATCTACAGATTATTTTTACGATAAATCGATAAACCTCAGATGGGAGCCGACCATCTGCTCCCTCAGCAAGAAGGCCCAGCAGAGCATGCTGAAGAAACTTAAGCTGCCGACCAAGATGCTGGTGCAGTTCTACACGGCCATCATCGAGTCCATCCTCACCTCCTCCATCACCGTGTGGTCCATCCTCTCCTCCTTCATCACCGTGTGGTCCATCCTCTCCTCCTCCATCACCGTGTGGTCCATCCTCTCCTCCTCCATCACCGTGTGGTCCATCCTCTCCTCCTCCATCACCGTGTGGTCCATCCTCACCTCCTCCATCACCGTGTGGTCCATCCTCTCCTCCTCCATCACCGTGTGGTCCATCCTCTCCTCCTCCATCACCGTGTGGTCCATCCTCTCCTCCTCCATCACCGTGTGGTCCATCCTCTCCTCCTCCATCACCGTGTGTTTTCCATCCTCTCCTCCTCCAGGACCTGTTCACCTCCAGGACCCGGAGGCGTGTGGGTCGGATCACACCTGACCCTCCTCACCCCTCTCCCCTCAGGCAGGAGGCTACGGTCCATCCAGACCCAGACCTCCCGCCATCAGACTCATGAACAAAAACAAGTCTCCGTAGCTCAGTCACAGACTCATGGACGTATCTGCACCAAGAACATTTCCTAGTTTGTGAACTTGTTCTCAATCAATGGCAATAAAAACTATTCTGATTCTGATTAATCGCTTGGTGTATGAACATTTTATTTTTCCAAACTTTTTACCACAAAAAGCTAAAGTGACGCTCTCTGCAGCCCTGCACCATACAGGCCTGATTGGTGAAGTGCTGCAGAGATGATTGTTCTCATTCAGAAATGGATTCAATTCGGGGGTTTCTCCTCGATCTACACACAATACCCCAAAGTTTTGAATGTTTTGCAAATTCATTAGAAATAAAACTGCAGCACCCCACTAATCAGACTTTATGGAAGAGATGCCTGTCAGTCTGTAAGGTTCTCTAATGTCCTCAAAATAACTCTGGAGCTCCATCAGGTTTATGGTCTCCTCCCCGACTAAGGACCTTCTCCCCTGATTGCTCAGTTTGGACGGGCTCAGCTCTAGGAAGTCCTAATAACGGAGGTCACTGTGCACTAAGGGTGGGAACCTCTGTGTACGATACGCGATACACGGCTCACGATAACGATTATCTCACGATACGCCGATACTGCGATAATCGATATATCGCACAAAAATAATCTACGATACATCACGATAAAAAAACATACTACATATTATTCATCATTTGCATTTCTTTTCATGTGCTTTAATTAATTAAATAAACAAGAAACCACAGACCCATTTAAAAAGTAATAAATCAACCCCAAATTAATCTTCTTATTCATTATAAAAACTATCATTAGAAGGAATTTATTTGTGTGACAGTGTTTGGTCCAAGTGCTTAAAGCTGTGGTGCTGCCCCCTGCTGGTCTGACTGAATTCTTGATCATTATTGGCCTCTATTGACTGAGAAAAATATCGCGATATATCGGAAAATCGATATATTGTCCCACTCCGACTGTGCACTGTAGGTTTTTGCAGATACATCGTCCTGCGTCTCTAACTCTGTGGTTTGTGGTTTTGCAGTTTTGTTTATGAGACGGAGCACTTCAACGGCGTGGCGGAGCTGCTGGAGATCCTGGGCAGGTGCGTGTCCGTCCCGTCGCCGGTGTCTGAACATACGTGTCTCCTCTAACGTGCGTCCTCTCCTCCGCAGTATAATAAACGGCTTCGCTCTGCCGCTCAAAGCCGAACACAAGCAGTTCCTGGTCAAAGTGTTGATTCCCCTCCACACGGTCCGGAGCCTGTCCCTCTTCCACGCACAGGTGAAGCCTCACACTGACACACGGCTCCAGGTCCGGCCTCTTGCACTCCCGGGAACAGCCACTGGGGGGCAGCGCGCCACGAACGGCTGATTTAATTACATTGATTAGCTCTTGAGTTTGTAACACACTTTATAATATATTTGTACCTTAAGATGCACGAACAGAAGAGCTTCAGCTGAGCTCCGTAATAAAACAAACGAAACTTTGAACAAGCTCGTTATTATGATACGCAGTGAAACGGATGAGACTAGTTTGAGCTCAAGTAGAACTTCAACAAGAGGAACATTTTTGAGCAGAACTTTTATGCAGCGTTTTTGCAGCGGATCAAAAGCTTTAAAAGGTCTGGGTAAAAATGTGCATCCATGACTTTGTCCCGACGCAAAGGTCGGTGTCGGGTTGAGCCTCACGGCGCCATCGCCGCCGCCGAGGTCATTTAGAGTTACTGGAGCCGACTGCAGGTTTAGTTGTAGTTTAGAGCAGGTTTAGTTGTAGTTTAGTTGTAGTTTAGAGCAGGTTTAGTTGTAGTTTAGAGCAGGTTTAGTTGTAGTTTAGTTGTAGTTTAGAGCAGGTTTAGTTGTAGTTTAGAGCAGGTTTAGTTGTAGTTTAGTTGTAGTTTAGAGCAGGTTTAGTTGTAGTTTAGTTGTAGTTTAGAGCAGGTTTAGTTGTAGTTTAGAGCAGGTTTAGTTGTAGTTTAGAGCAGGTTTAGTTGTAGTTTAGAGCAGGTTTAGTTGTAGTTTAGAGCAGTTGTAGTTTAGTTTAGAGCAGGTTTAGTTGTAGTTTAGAGCAGTTGTAGTTTAGAGCAGGTTTAGTTTAGAGCAGGTTTAGTTGTAGTTTAGTTGTAGTTTAGAGCAGGTTTAGTTGTAGTTTAGAGACGGTTTAGTTGTAGTTTAGAGCAGGTTTAGAGCAGGTTTAGTTGTAGTTTAGAGCAGGTTTAGTTGTAGTTTAGAGCAGGTTTAGAGCAGGTTTAGTTGTAGTTTAGAGCAGGTTTAGTTGTAGTTTAGAGCAGCTTTAGTTGGTAGTTGGTTTAGACCTTGGTAAGTGCAGCTCTAAACTGGCCTGTAATTGTACTAATTATTCTCGTAGTTTTTACCTTTCTGTTCTGTTGCTGTAACTGATAAATGTCGTGGCTCTGTGTTTGTGCTGGTTTAGTTGTAGTTTAGAGCAGGTTTAGTTGTAGTTTAGAGCAGGTTTAGTTGTAGTTTAGAGCAGGTTTAGTTGTGGCTCTGTGTTGGAGCTGCTTTAGCCCCGTCTGCCGTGTCTCTGTTTATAAAGCGCTGAAGGTGACTTTCGCCGAGTTAATATTTACAGGCTGCGTTTAAATATTAATCCTCATTTAGTGGCGTTTATGAGCCTCACACAGCTGTTTCTGACCACAGTAAAACACCGACTCTCTTTTACAAACTGGAACGGCAACAATAAGACTCTGAAATACAGTATTTAAAGAAGACTTTCTAAAAAGACTTTTTTCTCGTGTTTTGTAAAAGTCTTGACACTAATCACTTCTCTCTCTCCACAGTTGGCGTATTGCATTGTACAGTTCCTAGAGAAAGACCCCACATTAACAGAACCCGTGAGTATTCCAAAGGGAAATAGGGAAACTTTTTAAATGTGGCGATATCCATTTGAAACGTTCGCCGTAGGTCAGTGACATAAACATGAGACAGAAATGTATTGCAAGTTTTTCCATTTAAAACATTTTCAGCAACGAAATCTGAATAATGGATGGACCCGGGTCTGATTGTAACTAATATGACACAAAATAAAACCATCAAAGACTTTTTCAGATCTCTTACCCCCCCACCTCAACCGAGTGCATTTTCTCCAGTTCAGCTTTACCCAAATCTAAAAGCTAATAGGCCAGTCTAACGGCTCATTTGAAAGCTAAGACCTTCTGAACTGATCTTTTTGACTCTTTTTCAACCCATTTTTGTCACTTTCTCATATTTTCTGTCACTTTTTCATTTCTTTTTCACTTTTTTCAATACATTTTGTTGTGTTTTTGTCCTCGTTTTCCATTTGTTTTTGTCGCAATGTTGACGCTTTTTTAAGAAGCTTTTTAGGGTAGAGCCAAATTGGAGAAAATGTGCTTGGTTCAGGTGGGGGTTAAGAAGAAAAATAAAAAAACATTTCTCCTTGTTTTTTTTTATTTTTTATTTAAAACTCAATAAATCAGGCTAGGGATTAGATATACATTATAAAAATCCCTCTTAAAAGATATGAGATATTGTCGCCACAATGTAAGAAATATGGCCGTAAAATAAAAATTTCCCAGATTAATTATTGTGAAGATTAAAGTGCATGTGACGGGTTTTTTTCATATGACTCATTTAGACGGATAACGTCTGTTGTGAGTCATAAAAATCATCATTTCATTTCAGTGAAGCAGCAAATTAATGAAGAAATGTTGGGCAGAAAAGCCATTTTTATTCAAACGTTTAAGCGGCTGACAGGAAGTGACATAGGTAGAGGTAACAGAGCAGTTTGACTCATTTCCCATCGACTTAACAAATGGCTTGCCTCTATCTATGTCACTTCCTGTCCATCACCAAAATGGTCAAACGAAAGAAAGCTGGCTACAATCTTTTAGCAAAATCTAAAGAGAGACCGGTGTTTTAAAGTCCATACATACTTTGTGTAACTCCTCGTGTGTGTTTTCCAGGTGATCCGAGGATTACTCAAGTTCTGGCCAAAAACCTGCAGTCAAAAAGAGGTGAGGGCGTTGGATGTGGGTGGTGGCCGTGGTCGGGTGGTTAAACCTCCGCTGTGGTTTTTGCAGGTGATGTTCTTGGGGGAGCTGGAGGAGATCCTGGACGTCATCGAGCCCACACAGTTCGTCAAAATCCAGGAGCCACTCTTCAAACAGATCTCCAGATGCGTGTCCAGCCCGCACTTCCAGGTAACGGCGTAAAAACACGCTTTCACAATAAAACACTGGCAGGAACACGCTTTCACAATAAAACACCGGCAGGAACACGCTTTCACAATAAAACACTGGCAGGAACACGCTTTCACAATAAAACACTGGCAGGAACACGCTTTCACAATAAAACACTGGCAGGAACACGCTTTCACAATAAAACACTGGGAGGAACACGCTTTCACAATAAAACACTGGCAGGAACACGCTTTCACAATAAAACACTGGTAAGGGAACACGCTTTCACAATAAAACACTGGTAAGGGAACACGCTTTCACAATAAAACACTGGCAGGAACACGCCTTCACAATAAAACACTGGCAGGAACGCGCCTTCACAATAAAACACTGGCAGGAACGCACTTTCACAATAAAACACCGGCAGGAACACGCTTTCACAATAAAACACTGGCAGGAACACGCTTTCACAATAAAACACTGGCAGGAACACGCTTTCACAATAAAACACTGGCAGGAACACGCTTTCACAATAAAACACTGGGAGGAACACGCTTTCACAATAAAACACTGGGAGGAACACGCTTTCACAATAAAACACTGGCAGGAACACGCTTTCACAATAAAACACTGGTAAGGGAACACGCTTTCACAATAAAACACTGGTAAGGGAACACGCTTTCACAATAAAACACTGGTAAGGGAACACGCCTTCACAATAAAACACTGGCAGGAACACGCCTTCACAATAAAACACTGGCAGGAACACGCTTTCACAATAAAACACTGGTAAGGGAACACGCTTTCACAATAAAACACTGGTAAGGGAACACGCTTTCACAATTAAACACTGGCAGGAACACGCCTTCACAATAAAACACTGGCAGGAACACGCCTTCACAATAAAACACTGGCAGGAACACGCTTTCACAATAAACATTTGTATAGGTGTATTGTGTGTTTATCACGCTCTTCTGAAGCTGCTTACAGGCTAGATTTTCCGATATATCACGATATTTTGCGGGATGATACGATACTTTTTATTCCGATATCGTGATGACGTCATGCATATTAATGAGCAACGTCATGCATACTAATGAGGCAGCATTAGGGATACATCGTTATCCATGTATCGCGTATTGTATCGAATCGTGAGGTACCCAGAGGTTCCCACTCCTATCACACGCCGTATCCAACCTGGAGGTTTATTGTAAAGGGAGTTATTCCTACAGCTGCCAGCAGGTGGAGCCCCAGCTCTATTTTTCAGCTCCATATGCAGGACATGTCCACTTTAAAACATTCTCACACACTTGGCTTCCTAAATCCTTATGACTAATATATCAACAAAATAAAACCAGGACACATTCTCCTGCGTTTGTGATCTGCTCATTTACATTGTGAGATGAATCGAGACCCTCCTTCCTTCACGTGCATTTCCCGTGTGGTCCTGCAGGTGGCGGAGCGGGCCCTGTACTACTGGAACAACGAGTACATCATGAGTTTGATCGAGGAAAACTCCAGCGTCATTCTGCCCATCATGTTCTCCAGCCTCTACCGCATCAGCAAGGAGCACTGGAACCCGTGAGTACTGCAAATACTATTACTACTACTGCTCTACATCAATGTCCTAAACCTCTCGTCCTCAGAGCGATCGTGGCGCTGGTCTACAACGTCCTGAAGGCCTTTATGGAGATGAACAGTACTTTATTCGACGAACTCACGGCCACCTACAAATCAGACCGTCAGCGGTGAGAGGCTGAACTCTTCTCAGGGGCTGCACTCAGGGGGGGTGGGGGGGGCTGCATGAGGCATAAACAACGAACTAAATGGGTGATAAACAGTTCAGATAACTATAGCATAAAGAACATGCCAAACTCTCCATCTCACGCCAAATCACTAAATCCATTGAAATCTTCATCCTCGGCGTCACTTCTGAACAGTCGCCGTGGCAACGACCTGTAAAACTAAAATATTTGTAACTTGGCGAGACGCTGCAGGGGAAAAGGAGAAAATATTTAATTTAAAGATATCACTTTGAAACTGTTACTGTAGATTACTGATAGAAAACTTGCAATACATTTTTTTTCTCATATTTATGTCATCTCATGTTTTCAAATAAAAATAAGACATTTTATGCATAAAAATGGCCAAAAAGATATGGTCCAGTTGTGGGATTTTTGTGGAGAGAATGAAAACTATATATTTTTTGAAACCTTATGGTATAAGCAATGAGGAAAAACAATGTTTCCATTTGCCCTCGTCGTTTGGTAAAATTGTGCAATTATACCATTGTTCCATTAGAGTAAATGGGGAGTTCTGGTCATCGCTGCGGTGACGCCATGAAACATATTTCAACAAGGGTTTCATTAACTTTTTTGATTGTAACGACCAAAAGGAATTTTCTGCCAAATTTTGTAAATTTCCGTCAAACTACCGTTTTTTACTCCCCATAGAAAAGTTATCGCTATCAGAGCAAATGGACACGTTGTTTTTCTAATTGCTATTTTTTATAAAGTTTAAAAATCCGGTGAAATTACAGAGTGAACCGGACTAATATTTTCAGCCACAAAAATCTATGTAATGGATTAAACGATATTTTGCGGGACGATACGATACTTTTTATTCACGACCTGGGCACGGAGGCGTGACTGCGCCGTTGACGAGCCTCTCCCGGCAGCGCGTTCATCAAGCTCTCATTTGAGAACTCGTTCCTCTCGCTGTGGCCCCCGAGCTTTTAGCCCGTGATTAGCTTTGTTTTGTTTTCTTCGTTGTGTTAAGGGTCACCTCCGCTTTCTTTCTGCCGCTCGATTAGCCTGCAGTGCTCTCTAGTGGCGAATTACATATTTGTCGCTCCATGTACATTAGTGTGTATGTGAGAGTGATGGTGAAAGGCATTCATCTAAATTTCTAAAAAAAATCTTACAATGTTAATATTTCCAAAGTTTATTGCAAATACAATAAATATGGTCCAAGACACTTTCAGCTGCAGGTTTTGCTGAACATTACAGTCAGATAAAAAAAAAAAACAGCCCAGTCCAGTTTCCTCCTCGTGAAGCCTTTGTCTGTAACTCCCGGTCCTTGTGCTTTGTTTCCCGCAGCGAGAAGAAGAAGGAGAAGGAGCGCGAGGAGCTGTGGAAGAGACTGGAGGATCTGGAGCTAAAACGCGGCCTTCGGAGCGACGCCATTATCCCCACTTAACGAACCTTACGCCACTTCCTGTCCCCCCTCCGCCCACTTCCTGTCCGCTCCCCTCCTCCTCCCCCCCGTTTCCCCCGACGCCGACGACCGCCATTTTGTTCCGCTCCTCCTTCTCCGCCGCCACCACCAACCCAGGAGTCGAGTCGAAGCTGTTTTTTTCTTAATTATTTTTTGATTTTTTTTTTTTTGTGTTTTGTGCGACTTTATTTACCGTAGAACCATCACCTTTTTTTGTTAGCTATCATTATTTCAAAGTAAAAGCACTGTAAATAATTACTAAAGTAGCTCGGAGGCAGGCGTCCCAGGGCGGGCTCTTAATTTGAAAATACATCTACGGGTTTTCAGAGTAAAATCCCGCGCTCGGACGCCGACTTCCTGGAATTACCTTAGTTTTACCATTGACCTGGACGAATGAAATCCTTCCCAGTCACTGTAAATAATTATTTTTTCTCTGTCTTTTCTTTTATTTCTCCCTTAAAGCTGATAATATTATTGCGAAAACAATACAAAAATGACAATAATAAAAGAGATAAAAAGTGGAAATAGACTTTTGTGGGAAGGGACTCTTATTTTGGCGGGACTTTTTTTTCGTTAAATGCTCCTTTAGCAGAACTTCCTCTTTCGAAATATATAAACAGCACCACAGACACTGGGCCGGAGCGCGTTTACAGGCAGAATAGTCTCAACTTTCGACGTGGAAATGTAGATTTTAGCCAAATTGATCAGTATTTTGAATATTTGAATAAAAAAAAAAATATTTGGAACTTGGCGAGACGCTGCAGGGGAAAAGGAGAAAATATTTAATTTAAAGGTATCACTTTGAAACTTTTACTGTAGATTACTGATATAAATATGAGAAAAAAATGTGTTGCAAGTTTTCTGTCATCTCATGTTTTCCAATAAAAATAAGACATTTTATGCATAAAAATGGCCAAAAAGATATAGTCCAGTTCACCATGTTTAGATTGCCTCTGTTGTGGGATTTTTGTGGAGAGAATGAAAACTATATATTTTTTGAAACCTTATGGTATAAGCAATGAGGAAAAACAATGTTTCCATTTGCCCCTGTCGCTTGGAACAATGGTATAATTGAACAATTTTACCATTAGAGTAAATGGGGAGTTCTGGTTATCGCTGCGGTGACGCCATGAAACATATTTCAACAAGGGTTTCATTGACTTTTTTGATTGGAACGACCAAATGGAATTTTCTGCCAAATTTCGTAAATTTCCGTCAAACTACCGTTTTTTACTCCCCATAGAAAAGTTATCGCTATCAGAGCAAATGGACACGTTGTTTTTCTAATTTCAAATTTTTATAAAGTTTAAAAATCCGGTGAAATTACAGAGTGAACCGGACTCATATTTTCAGCCACAAAAATCTATATAATGGATTGAACTTGGTTTATTTTGTGACATATTAGTTGCAAAGACTTGCTCAGAGGTGATTTTGGATAGTTTTTTTATTTTTTTATTAAAATGTCTTGTTTTTTGGGTTCAAAGCTCAATAAATCGGGCAGGAATTAGATAAAAAATAATCCGTCTGAAAAAATAATTCCAAATGTAGTTGGAGCGACTAAAGTGCAGATGTTGTTAAAGTTTAGTCTCTTTGTCTGCACATGTGTATATGTCTCCCGTCTTTAGCCGCCGCTGTCTCCCACAAAGGAAACTACCATATTTGGATTACAGCGTCATCTCGGTCACAGCCTTTCCTGCTACACGTGGATACCAAACATGTCAGTGTTTGTGAAAGAATAAGGGAAAGACCAGGGAGCGCCATGTTGGAATCACTTCCTGGATGAATCTCAAAACGTCAAAGAATAAACCTCGTAAAGAGAGAGTTTGGTCTTTTATAAACTCTTGGGTTTTTTAGATAGTTTTCCCCCTTCACATCTTAGTTTTAATGTCAACATTACGGCATGAAAGATCAATGTTTTCACCTTTCACACGTGAACCTGAGGCCTCTTTCTCCAAATGAGGTTTTCATTCCACTCTTGCAACAACATCTCCACTTTAGTCGCTCCTACAGATTTTTCAATTTCTAATTCCTCCCTGATTTATTGAGCTTTGAACCCCCACTAATTATTGGCTTATTCAAAAAATTTAACAAGATCCAGAATCCCCTTTGGGCAAATGTTTGAAAGTAATATGTAACAAAATAAAACCATACATTGAAACCTGGCTCTGTCCATTATAAATATACAGTCGTCCAATAAAGAGTCCATTTTGTGAATTTTTTAAAACACAAAATGCCTTATTTTTAAATGACGGAAAACGTGCAATACATTTTCCCCTCACATTCATGTCCGTGATCCACAGCAGAAGTTTCACATTGACGTCACCACATTTAATTTATTTCCCTATTCACCTGCGGCGTCTCTCCTTTACACATTAATGATACTATTGAAGGACACTGGGAACATGAACCTTACATTTCAGGACTGAAGTCAACTCGATCGGCCCCTGGTTTGATTTATCAACACTCCAACAACGCCACCTTTGTCTAAACCTTATCCTCTGGGTCAAGTTTAGCAGTTTGTTTGTATATTTGGCTTGTTAAACGCGCTCCGCCTCCACACCTGCTCCATTCTCCGTTTGGTTTGTCTTAAAAACGGCATCTTTCCGTTTCCTTCCGACGCCCAAGTTGTGTGTTTTTTCCGTGGAGACTGAAACCATCGACATTCAACATTTAGACTCGAGTCGCGTTAGCCATTTGAGAATCCCGGGCGTTTCATAACATGTTTTAGACTCGATGGATCCCAGAGAAACTGATTATTTCGTTGTTTTTCGAAGGTGTTTTGAACTCTTCACGAGTAGGACTTTCCAGGCGGCACCGGGCTCGGACGTGGACTAAACCCGGGCCAAACGAATCGTGCCACAAAAACACGGGTTAAATTAATTATGAAAATGCTCGAGCTTTAATGCTAGTGATTAATTAGAAATACAAAAATATGGGGTAACACTTTATAATAACTACACCTTATTCACCAGGAACAATTCAGTAGTTAAGTTTAACTACTTCACTATTACAGTTAATGCCTCACTCGTAATGAATAGTTGTGCTCAAAGGTTTATAGACTTAGTGCAGGGTCTCCAACCTTTTTTACCCAGCGAGAACGTCGGAGAGCTACTTATGCTTCAAAAACACTTAAAATGCGACTTGGGTGGACTTCACCCTGGAGAAGAAAAAGACGCGAGTTTAGTCTCTCTCCTTGTGCAGCCGAGTTTTTTGCTTTGCGCATTTGTGGTTTCTGTTCCACATAGTTTTTCTGGATACTTTTTTTCGTCTTTGCCGTGTTTTTGTGGAGGTTTGGTGGAGTTGTTTACTTTGAGAGTCTAAAATGGTCCTGAGGAAAGCAGCTTTTTAAAGGTAAACAAAATGCTAGCTTATCCTTCGGCTCTGGGTCTCTATAGCCTGTCCGTCCATGGGGGATCTCTCCTTCTGTGGTTCTGCTCCTTTAAGGTTTCTCGTTTTTGAGTTTTCCCTTCCGTGCTGGAGAGTCTAAGGACAGGGGACGCCCTCGTCCCACCCACTGCTGACGCTTATTTGGACTTTATGTTTGCCTGGATATTTGATTTGATTGAACTTTACACTGTCTTATTTACTGCTCTGTTTTATTGTCTTAATGTTCGGTGCAGCTGTGAGGAAACTCCTGTTGTGATATTGGGCTTTACAAAACCATTGATTGATTATCAGCTAAACCCATTTGAGACCTACACATTTCTTCTTCTGAGACACTGAAGAGGCACCAAGAGCCCCCACAGCTGCAGCACAGAGGAGGCGTCACAAGAGGAGCTACAGGTTTCCTGGGACAAACGAGAGATGGTGAAAGACTGTTGTGAAGCGGAAGGAGGAGGTGGAGCTGACCAGTGCAGGACACCACGCTCTGAAACAGGGACAAACCCAAGAGGCGCCGCACCATTTCAGAGGAGACCGAGGGCCGCCAGCCAGGTTTCTTCCGAGCGCTACAGTTTCCCCGACCTCCAGGGTCATGCGGGTCAGGTCGACATAGTGGCAGCGTGACTCAGCCGCAGCAGCTCAGGACTAACACCTGAAAACTATAGAACGTGATTTAACTGTTGCCGGGCTAAGTGTACATTATCCCTCAGAATCGAGTATTCACACAGACCATGGTGTAACAGTTTTAACAACCATGTATTTAAACTTTTGATCAGGGACATTTTTCATTATGGTTTAAAAAGAGTAAACTCGGCTTCACACAACCACTAACTATGAGTGATAAAAACCCTCATCTTTCATATTCAAAAATAGTCTAAATCACATAAAAAAATTCTGTCGGGTTATGCAAACGTTTGAGCACAACTGTACTTCCCTTATTCTTAAGTGATATATTAGTTACAAGATCAGAAGAGATTTTGGATCGTGTTAAGTTTTTGAATAAGCTCTAAGTGAAAGATCTGTTCAAATTTCAACACGTTATTGTCGTGTATATTCCTCCCGTCTTTAGCCTCTGCTGTCTCCCAAGAAAGAAATGACCATATTTGGATTACAGGGTCATCTCGGTCACAGCCTCTCCTGCTACACGTGGATACCAAACATGTCGGTATTTGTGAATGAATAAGCGTGGGGGGAAGACCAGGCGGCATTAGCGTCGTAAAGAGACATTAAAAGACATTAAAACCAAGATGTTGAGGAAGAAAACCGGCTAAAACCTCCGGCTTTGACCCCAGCGTGAAAAGAACCTCCCCCGTTTCCCCCAACACTTTTCACACTGACCAGACGGGGGCGCCGCTTCCCCGTAGCATTCAGATGACGATGAAAACAAAACTTCGGGGTCTCGATTCAGGAAGGGGACGCTTTTAATTCACGGTTTAGAAGTTCGTTTGTGTCTGAACTCGGTGCCAGTTTTTTTTAAAGTCCAGTAATTAGCAGAGAACTCCTCCACAAACCGAGTCCGCCATCTGCATCGTCATCCCAACATCTGGATGCTCTTTCATTCCAGCTGCTCGATGTTGCAGAGAGAAGTGTGGCTGAGTAAACGTCGTCGAGCTGCTTTGTGCTTCATAAGAACTCCCCGGAAATAAAGCAAAGAGTCCGGACCTGGGCTGCATCTGAAGAGTGTCAATGAGCTTCAGAACCTCCTCCTCCTCGTTGACCCAGATGAGCGTCCACATGTGTCAGAGCAGTTAGGAGGGAGTGAGGACCTCCTTCAGCAGAAGAACCTCGGGATGTTCCTCATCAGGAGCTGAGAACAATCCCACCAGCCGCTGCCCCCTGAAGGCCCTGCAGCGTTGGAGCCACAGCTGGAAGTTTTATTAAAGGAAACCTATGAACTTACGCACTTTAGTTTAAAACCGCTTTAACCGAGCGCATTTTCTCCAGTTCGGCTTTACCCAAATCTAAACGCTTTTTTTAAATTATTGTTGCTTTTCTGGCACGGGTGTTTTCGTTGTCACATTTTTGTTTTGCGGTTTCGTCCCTCGTTTCTGTTGCTGTATGGCCAGACTGTACAACATGTGCTTGTTCGGGTGGGCGTTAAGAGATAGAGAACCAAACGTAAGCTCGGGCTGGGCGATATGGACCAACAGTCATATCCCGATATATTTAGGTTGAATATCGATACACGATATATATCCCGATATTTTTTCTGTAAAGCGAGAGCTGCTGTGAAATGAAATGTTTAGCCAAAGCCACATACGAGTAGTTTTATTAAAAGCTCTCTATAAAATGTAAACATGAACACTGTGTAACAACGCTCTGTAAGATTTAAAGGGACACTGCGTAACATTTTGGACTATACTGTTAAAAACTTGCTCCTAATGACCATCTCGACACATTGGGGCCTCATTTCCTAGTTGAGTGTTGTTGATGTCTGGAGATTTTTTTTCCTAAATTCATGCAGTCCTTCTATTTGAAGAGGTTAGTGGCGCTAGGCTAATGCTAGGCTAACACATGTCTATGGTATCAGCTAGCCTGCATTGAAAACCGTCTGACCCGCTCCACAGTCTGAGGGAAATCACTTATAACGCCAGACTAACGATATAAATGTCTGTGTTAATAGAATCATTTTTGAAATATAACTGACCTTGTATCACATGAAATACTGCATTTTGAGGGACTATTTTCCTGCAGATCACTCCGCCGCCACGTTAGCTTACAGCCACGAAGCTGATGCTGCTCAAATATGAGTTATTTATAATTATAACTATTAACACAGACATTTATATCGTTAGTCTGGCGTTATAAGTGCTTTGCCTCAGGTGCACTGTGGAGCGGGTCAGACTGTTTTCAATGCAGAGTTGCTGGTACCATAGACATGCACTAGCCTAGCATTAGCCTCACATGATAAGGTTCGTTTTTGTCTCCGTTTTCTCGCCCGTTTCCTCCGACGCGGCGCCTCCTCGGAAACTCCTCCCCCTCGTGCTTTCGTCCCGACGTTTCTCCGAGCTCTGGGGTCGATATATTTTCGTAGCGTTTTTTTTTTTTTGTCTCATTCTGTTTCTCCTCGTCTCCTGTTGCAGCAGATTATTGTGTGCTTTAGAGCGGCCCCCGAGCTACAAGCTTTGGATTTTTTGGGAAAACGGCAGAAGAAGAAAAAACACGGACATAAAAAAGAAAAATTAAAAAATCACGAAAAAAGGGTTGGAGAAATACAAATGTTTAATTATTTTAAAAAAATAAAAGAGATATTAAATTAAACTTGTTTTGTGATAAAGACCTGAGCTCTTTCTGTCTTTGGAGCGAGTGGTTTGAGTGTGACGTGTTTTTAAAGGATGGTTTGTATTTGTTTTTAGATTTCAACATGGAAACCTCGACACACACAGAGGTTAATGCTGGATAGTCAGACGGTCGACTGAAAACATGAGATTTCATGACACACATTATATATTTATTAGGGTTAGGCACAGGGATAGATACAGACAACGTCTCTGGGATCGCCCATATATGGTCATGTTTGGAGCAGTTGAGCGGGAAAACAAAGAGGAGACAAATCAAAACTTTCTATAATTACTCCAAAACTGCTTTAACAAACACATGATTATAGTTTACTACCCAATAAAGATACAAAGACATGGAGAGGAGCAAAGTGATTCAACAGCCAGTGTTGGGGAGTAACTAAATACAGTATTTAGAATACTAACTGTAAACTTTATTGTTTCCTAGCTGCATGACTTTATTTAACTGATGAGCCTTTCCATCATACATAATCACTGTAAAGCCTCCTCCCCTCATAAAATCCTGAGAGAAAACACATTTATGTTCTACATTGTAATTTTTAGGAAAGAATTATGCCCCCCACCCAAAAAAGTCGACATAGAGGAGGGACAGAGCGCATTTAAACGGATTGACCTTTGACCTGAAGGGCTTATTTGACCTTTGAGCCTTACGAGTATTGTTGGAGAATCTGAGGAACACGTCACATGATCAGAGGACAGTCCTCAGGTCCCTCTTCTTTCTCCTCTTGTTTTTTCGGGGCAGTCTTCCACTTCACCTTGACGTCAGTGCGACCTCCTGCTTCAAACCTTTTCTGGATCTGAACAAACACAAAGTCAGCATTAAAGCTCCTCTGCTGAGCGTTTCCAGCTCTGGGAATGTGTAAAACCAACCTCGTCTAAAATCTGCTGGTTTATCGCTGGATCCTCCAGGTCGTGTCCAGAGAACTCCACCTTCACAAATCTGTAGGTTTTCGGGTCCCCTGATAAAACACAGGGAGCAAAAGGTTTTACAACAAGAATACTTTGAAAACAAAGTACATAAAGTTTGTTTAGCAAATTTCCATCCATCCATTTTCTTCCTCTTTGTCGCGGGGGCAGCAGTCTCAGCAGAGATGCCCAGACTTCCTGGGAACGTAGATCGATCGGTGAATCGAGAGCTTTGCCTCAGACTCAGCTCCCTCTTCACCACAACAGTCCGATACAGCGACCGCATCACTGCTGACGCCGCACCGATCCGTCTATCGATCTCACGCTCCATCCGTCCCTCACTCGTGAACACGACCCCGAGATACTTGAACTCCTCCACTTGAGGCAAGGACTCCCCACCGACCTGAAGCGGGGAAACCACCTTTTTCCGGTGGAGAACCATGGCCTCAGATTTGGAGGTGCTGATCCTCATCCCGGCTGCTTCACACTCGGCTGCAAACCGCCCCAGGGCAGCTGGAGGTCCTGATTTGATGAAGCCAACAGAACAACATCGTCTGCAAACAGCAGAGATGAGATTCTGAGGTTCCCAAACCGGACACCCTCCGGCCCCTGGCTGCGCCTAGAAATTCTGTCCATAAAAGTAATGAACAGAACCGGTGACAAAGGGCAGCCCTGGCGGAGCCCAACACGCACCGGGAACAGGTCTGACTTACTGCCGGCAATGCGAACCAAGCTCCTGCTACGGTCATACAGGGAACGGACAGCCCTTAGTAGAGGGCCCCGTACCCCATACTCCCGGAGCACCCCCCACAGGGCACCACGAGGGACACGGTCGAACGCTTTCTCCAGATCCACAAAACACATGTGGACTGGTTGGGCGAACTCCCACAAACCCTCGAGCACCCGATGAAGGGTATAGAGCTGGTCCAGTGTTCCACGACCAGGACGAAAACCGCATTGTTCCTCCTGGATCCGAGGTTCGACCATCGGCCAGATCCTCCTCTCCAGCACCCTGGAGTAGACCTTACCAGGGAGGCTGAGGAGTGTGATCCCTCTGTAATTGGAGCACACTCTCCGATCCCCCTTCTTAAAGAGAGGGACCACCACCCCGGTCTGCCAATCCAGAGGCACTGTCCCCGACCGCCACGCGATGTTGCAGAGACGTGTCAACCAAGACAGCCCTACAACATCCAGAGACTTAAGGTACTCAGGACGAATCTCAACCACCCCCAGAGCCACCGAGGAGCTTTCTAACCACCTCGGTGACTTCAGCTTGGGTAATGAATGAGCCCCCCTCCGAGTCCCCAGCCTCTGCCTCCTCATCAGAAGACGTAACGGTGGGATTGAGGAGATCCTCGAAGTACTCCTTCCACCGCCCGACCACATCCCCAGTCGAGGTCAGCAGCCCCCCACCCACACTGTAAACAGTGTTGGTGAAGCACTGCTTCCCCCTCCTGATGCGCCGGATGGTTTGCCAGAATCTCTTCGAGGCCGACCGATAGTCCTCCTCCATGGCTTCTCCGAACTCCTCCCAGACCCGAGTTTTTGCCTCTGCGACTGCACGAGCTGCAGCACGCTTGGCCTGCCGGTACCTCTCAGCTGCCTCCGGAGTCCCACAAGCCAACAAGGCCAGATAGGACTCCTTCTTCAGCTTGACAGCATTCCTTACGTCCGGGCACTTGTTTAGCAAATTTGATTTTATTTAAAACTCGCTTCACATTTTGTTCATTATTCATTCAGACACTTTTACATGAAGTGAATATTTTACTGCAGTCAGTCCAGTGTGAATGACATAAAACCTCATCTCAACGTTCGTTCACTAAAGATAATGAGCCAAAGTCAGGCTGATGTTATAAAGCCCTGATCAACTCACCTCAAAGCACCAAACTCTACAGAACAGAGTCTCCAGTGACGAGCTAAAGTAAACCCACAGCTTAAGAGCTAAACACATTTGAGAACTACAAATACTGAAACACTGAAGAGGCACAAGAGCCCCCACACCTGCAGCACAGTGGAGGCGCTGCAGGAAACAAAACTAAAAGGACAAACGAGGAGGCATCCGGGCAAGACTCACAGCTAAGCCACTCACAGCCATTGTCCGTTCACTGGAGAATAAGTGGATTATATTTGATATTATATTATATTTGATATTAGGTACCAGTGTAAAGTGTGTTACCTTGACAGTAGAATGGGCGTCTCTGCTGACAGGAAAAGACTTCCCAGGTGCCAAGCACGTTCTGTGCGACGCAGAAAGGCTCGCGGTAGATTTTAGAGTCATATTTCCAGGCTGTGAAGGAGACTGCCCTGTTGTCCGACCACTTCCCTGTAGATCTGAACAGACCGATCCATGGACCATAGTTGCCTCTTACATTATTAGCAGCATTGTTCTCCTGTGCGCTCTCGATCAAAGCCAGGTCTGTGTGGCGAGTTCTGCAGTAGGTCAAAGCATCGGCCCAAGTCATTTGATCAGATGTTAAATGAAAGACTTTTGGGCTGGAACCTACAAAACAAACATAGTTTCATCTCAATGGTTGAAACACATACAGTATACCCAAAACACGTGAAAATTCTCAATCAAGTATATGCCACAAATCCCAAATCCTCACCAGAATAACACATGGCTTTTCGCATGTCGGTGCAGTGGTTGTTGTACCAGACAGAATTGTAGATAGTAACGCACTGCTGAGGCTCGTGAAAGTAACGTGGTTTATCAGGAGGAGAATACCAGTTCTTAAAGGATCCGCTGGAGTTCGTGGCCGTCCACTTCCACTGGCTCAGGTCTGTGGGGTCATCGTACAGGCCGATCCACACGGGGGCGCTGTAGCCTGGAGGGCGGGGCAGTCTGAGATTGTCCTCAGAGCTGCTCACACAGGCCAGGTCATGGTAGTGCTGTCTGCAGAACTGCTGAGCCTCGCTCCAGGTCAGATTCTGATCCACAAAGTGGTACAGGGGGGTCTCACAGCAGAGACTGAAGCTCACGGCTGAAACACAAACACATCTGACTTCAGGCTCACATGGGACACACAGACTGGATCAACACTCGCCGACTCTACTCTTTAGGAAACTGAGATACAATGAGATACATGACTCTAAACTGCTTAAAATAAGACGATGTTGAATTTGAGTAGTTTGTTCCAAAGCGCAGAGGCATCAGGGGTTGACAAGAAACATATTTATACTGTCACATTATTGCAATACAAATATATAATGATAAAATAAAACTAATAAGCCTTCTCAAGTATATTTGTTTATTTGTTTTTGTTTCTTTGAGCTGTTTATTCTACCTGTCTGTGCATGTCCATCCTAAAATACATGAAAGAGAAGAATGTGCTGAAACAAGTCAGAAACACCAAATAATCCAGTTTCTCCAAGTCGATCATTTTAAACCAGTCACATCCACTGAAATTAGGATCAATGTTCTGTTTCTAAAAAGGCACTTACCACAGAGCAGCAGAGCGAGCAGCGTTCGGACCCACATTTCTGCAGAGACTCGGAGCAGGACCTACGCTCCCGTGTCCACAGTGATCCCGAAGAACAGCCTCAGACTCTACTTTAACTTTCAAATCCTGAGAGGAGGAGAATAAACAACGTCATAGAAGGACCAAGACATTTACATAAACCAGGTCAAACCTGATTTACATGTGCCTCTCGTGATGTTTAGTCTATTTGCACCGGGACATGGACAAAGTAAAGTATTGTGTACATATATATATATATATATATATATAAATATATATATATATATAGTACATTTTAAAAATATTTACTGAAATAATTGTTTTCAAAATAATATACTCAACATCCCAGGAGTAAGTCTGGTATTGTGTTCACCTTATTCCGTTTCTCTTTGCGTTAATGATTGTGTTGCCTTTAAGGCAGTTTATTTAATTAATAAATAAACTAAATTAATAAGTTTAAAAATAGTGTTAAAATGTTGCAATAAGTTAAATAATCATTTTTGATCCTGTATAAATAAATAATTCATGTTTTTCTATCATTTAAGTTAAAAATACTATCGTTAAAACTACTTCAGGTTTCGCGGTCCAGAGTGTAAACTGAAGCCATGCTACATGTCAGGGGCAGTGGGGGGGTCCGCCCCCTTCCCTCTGAAATGAGTCGTGCTAGTGGCAGGCCGTGGTATTGCACCCTACGGCTCAAAAGCCTTTTTTGCCTTAGACACTCATGTAAAAGGAGCAGCCTGTAAAATGGTCCACGGGGCATCTGGAGTTTCAGACTAAGGCTAATATATTTATTTAAAATTACTATTTTTAGGACATGGACTTTTTTTCTTCGTAAAAAATTGTAAAGCATCAAAAATAATTTTTTACAAGGTTTTCCAATGACGTGACGTCACCAGTGCTGTGGACGTGCGCGAGCGTGAAGACTCATGAACGAGCAGAGGTCTTCCCCGTTCGGTCTGAGCGTCAAACAGACAACAATAGGCAAGGCAAGTTTGTAGAGCACAATTCACACACAAGGCAATTCAAAGTGCTTCACAGTCGCATAAAATTACAAGTAATATTTTATACAAATGCTGGAGCTGCATCATTTAGACCAGGGGAAGGCAAGTTTACACCGTGGAGGGCCGATTTTCATCGCCAAAACACCAAGGCCTAAAGTTAAGAACTTTTTTTTGTAAATGATGTAAAAAAATAAAATGTTTTACATCAGACTCGCGATCCATTTTTGAGTCCGAACCCACCAGTTGAGAATCACTTTTACATTATATATGAGTGGGATGTTCTGCCGGGACATTTATAAAACACTGACACTATTTCTAAAATGTTTAGAGTAGTTTAACAGGTATTTGACCTCTTATTTGCATAATAATATTTCTCAAAATCAAGTTGGGGGGCCAGCGGTTCTGTGCTGGAGGGCCGGATTTGGCCCATGGGCCTGACGTTGCCTACCACTGCTTTAGACCTTACAGAGGGGTCAGGTCGTTCTCTTTCTTTTGAAGCACTTTACAGTTTTAGCCCATTTTGCAAAACTTCGCTCATTTTGCCAAAACTCTACACACAAGTAAAAATGACACAACACTGGGGAATATACCATTCACATGTGTGTCAAACTGAAACTCTACTATCAAAACCTAAACTCTACTATCAAAACCTAAACTCTACTATCAAAACTGAAACTCTACTATCAAAACCTAAACTCTATCAAAACCTAAACTCTACTATCAAAACCTAAACTCTACTATCAAAACCTAAACTCTACTATCAAAACCTAAACTCTGCTATCAAAACCTAAACTCTATCAAAACCTAAACTCTACTATCAAAACCTAAACTCTACTATCAAAACCTAAACTCTACTATCAAAACCTAAACTCTACTATCAAAACCTAAACTCTACTATCAAAACCTAAACTCTACTATCAAAACCTAAACTCTACTATCAAAACCTAAACTCTACTATCAAAACCTAAACTCTGCTATCAAAACCTAAACTCTACTATCAAAACCTAAACTCTATTATCAAAACCTAAACTCTACTATCAAAACCTAAACTCTACTATCAAAACCTAAACTCTGCTATCAAAACCTAAACTCTACTATCAAAACTGAAACTCTATTATCAAAACCTAAACTCTGCTATCAAAACCTAAACTCTATCAAAACCTAAACTCTACTATCAAAACTTAAACTCTGCTATCAAAACCTAAACTCTACTATCAAAACTTAAACTCTACTATCAAAACTGAAACTCTGCTATCAAAACCTAAACTCTACTATCAAAACTTAAACTCTACTATGAAAACCTAAACTCTACTATCAAAACCTAAACTCTATTAAAACCTAAACTCTACTATCAAAACCTAAACTCTACTATCAAAACCTAAACTCTGCTATCAAAACCTAAACTCTGCTATCAAAACCTAAACTCTACTATCAAAACCTAAACTCTACTATCAAAACCTAAACTCTACTATCAAAACCTAAACTCTATCAAAACCTAAACTCTGCTATCAAAACCTAAACTCTACTATCAAAACCTAAACTCTATCAAAACCTAAACTCTACTATCAAAACCTAAACTCTACTATCAAAACCTAAACTCTACTATCAAAACCTAAACTCTACTATCAAAACCTAAACTCTATCAAAACCTAAACTCTATCAAAACCTAAACTCTATCAAAACCTAAACTCTACTATCAAAACCTAAACTCTACTATCAAAACCTAAACTCTACTATCAAAACCTAAACTCTGCTATCAAAACCTAAACTCTACTATCAAAACCTAAACTCTACTATCAAAACCTAAACTCTACTATCAAAACCTAAACTCTATCAAAACCTAAACCTAAACTTTAATTGAATATTTTAATAGATTTTAAGGTTCACACAAAGTGAGAATAATTCGATGTAGCGAGGCGAGTTTAGGTGAAGCTAAGGCCCGTTATTGGTTTAGTAATATATTCATTATAATATTTTCTTCAGTTATAGGCAAAAGTGTGCTAGATTCAATTCTACCTGATTTGCAGTGATCTTAGGAATTTATGTAAAATAAATAAATGATTAAAAAAATATTCAATCAGTGATATAATTTTAGACTCTCAAAAAAAATAAAAAAAAATAAAAATTGATCCGTTACAGCTGATAATATATTATCCCCTTAACTTTGAAAAGTGAATATCCACAGGTTACCATTCTCCTGTGAAAAGGTTTTGTTGATAGGAGTGGGAGGGATTAATTTGCTTGTTTTGTGGTTAGTGCCCGCGGTGGGTTAAGGCTTAACAATTTGTTGTTGGTGTAACTGTTTCCCCTGAACCTCCGGAGATTTATCAAAGATATTGTAATTTTAATTTAAGTAAATTGAGTGAGTTTTGTACAGAAATTGACTGTGCAGTGTTTTTATTGTCGGCTTCGGTTTAAAAAAAAGACAAAAGATGAAGTCCTATATTTTGATCAGAGTAAGATACTGGTGTATTTTAATACGGCGCGTTGGTGATAAAAGTGATCATTTACATTTACAGCGGAAAACCCCTGGATGCTCAAGTTGAAATATTGTGATGCCAAGAACTGTCAGGGGAGGCTGAATCCAGATTTGAACACATTCTTAGATTTTAGATCTGAGGCTGTGATTTCTCAAACACATCTATGGAGAAACATTGGATCAGTTCAATAATTAAACATGTTATTGTGAAGATTAGTGTTTGTTTCCAGGTGAAGGTTTCTATGTTATGATACAGATAAACATGCTTTGCCTAAGGTTCATGTGAGGTCCAGGAGAACTAAGCAAAATAGAATTTGCATCTCTTGTAAACTGACGTCCCTCTCGAGGATTAGGTAAATTTGCTCGATTTGTTGATGCTGCACGCAGTGGCCCAAACTGAAGCTCCACTTTATACAAATGCTGGAGCTGCATCATTTAGACCTTACAGAGGGGTCAGGTCGTTCTCTCTCTTTTGAAGCACGTTGGCGGCACGGTAGCACAGCGGTTAGCGCTCGTGCTTCACAGCTAGAAGGTCCGGGTTCGATTCCCACCTGGACGGGGCCTTTCTGTGTGGAGTTTGCATGTTCTCCCCGTGTCTGCGTAGGTTTCCTCCAGGTACTCCGATTTCCCCTACCACCAAAAACATGTACAATAGGCCAGGATGAATGATGTGTGTAGTCGCGACAGCGCTTCTGTCAGTCTCCCCCAGGGGAAACTGAAGCCACTAACGTAGTTTACCACCACCGAGTATGGAGGGAATGTAAAATGCTCTCATGTAAAGCGCTTTGTGGCTTTGTCTGTGAAAGGCGCTATATAAATAAAGGTTCTTCTTCTTCTTAACAGCTATGTGCAGGATATATATTTTATCTATGAAAGGTGCTATATAAAAAAAATCTTCTTCAGATGGTAAAAAGCTGATGATGTTATTTCTCTGATGTGGCTGTTTGAGTTCAGGTCTGAGTCCATGATCACTCCTGGATTTCCAACCTGATTTTTTCAGTTTTAAAGAGACTCGAGGTGACTGATAAGTTTCTTTTTGTGTCTGTGAGTCAAAAACGATGATCTCAGTTTTGTCTGATATAGTGGGGAAAAAACCTTTTCACGATATTCTACTTTTCTGAGTTTCATCTGTAAATCTGTTTCATCCGAGTTTCATCTGTAGAGGCCTAGTGACCCCGTGCCACACAAAACCACTAGGATGCAAAGTTTGAAGGGTTTCAGACGCGTGTTCCAAAAGAATAAGCCCAGTAATCTTCAAAATGGTCCTTTATTTACATGAGGTCAGCACGGTCAAAAGACTGTTCCTCCTCACTTTGCAACACCTGGCACCACTCATTGCCGGGCTTAAATAGGGCCAGGGCAGGCAGCATGAGGAGGAATCAGCCACAGTGACACCTAGAGGCCAGGCAGGCATTCTGGCCACTACATAGAAATAAAGTGACGACAACAGGGAGCTGGGGTAAAATTAAGTGGAAGTGGTGCCATCTGCTGGTGAAGGGAGGCGCCACACTTTGAGATTGCAGAAACCCATTTACCCCCGTGGACAGCGTTACGTCGCGGTCGGGTCGTTCTTCTTGCCGCCGTTTGCTGGAGACAGATTGTTCCACATGTTCTGGAGAGTGACTCGAGCCATGAGGAAGGTGATGGTGAAGTTACGCCTGTACCACTCTCTGCAGTCACAGGACAGACACGGAGGAAAACAGGACACACGGGTCAGTCTCTCACCAAAGGAATATTACAAGTACAATTACAAAGGTTTTTATGGTCATACTGAATATCGTGTCATGTTATCAATAACAAAGCACCTGCATTTAAAGTGATGTAGGTTTGAATGTTTTACAAATGTCATGGCTTCTGTATAATTGACCGACTGGGTCTGAAATCTGAGGTAACATAAAGCCCCTCCCTTTGATGATTTCAGCGACTAATCAGAATCCCCGGGATACAACTTTGACCAATGAGACGAGCTTTTCCTGTGAACCAGACTGTCACGGAGTTTGAACGTTTACCTTTTAAAATTCTGTTCCTGAACCTCATTTTCTTTTTTTTATAATTTATATTTTATTGAGATTTTCTTTTATATTAATATTGACCATGAGGTCAAAAACAGTCAAGGCGTCACAAAAGTCAATACACAATAAAGTGCAAAACACAAAACTCCCTAAGTCTCATCCAATCAGAGGCAGAATTAGCGCCAAGAGTTTCCAACAAACTTTACTTTAAGTTTACTCCATTAACTCGTCCTCAAGCGGCGCCACTTCAGCTTTATGTGATACATTCTTTTGGGGGAAAATACTATTATCCTACACCGTTCACAGCCAAGTGATTAGTCGATTAATTGTAAAAATAATCGATAGATTAATCGATTACACAAGAATCGTTAGTTGCCGTCCTGAAATGTTTCCTGTGAGCTGCCGTTCTCTGTAAATATTTGACGTGTACAAAGAGAAAAGTCCTGCATTTTGCTGGTGGAGCAGCTGCTCATAGACCAGTGCGGTAAATGTAAAATACTTAAGTGATATTGGTGCGCCTTATATTCAGCTGTGCTCAATAGTCCGGACATGGTCCGTGGTCTGCGTGGGACTCGCTGTGGTCCATGTTATTCAGGGAAACGAGAGGAGCTCCGCCATCGCTCTCTGTGTATTCACACGTGGGTCGGTAAAATACCCCACGTTTCTCCTGCTCGTCCAAAATCAGGCTTAGAATTCAAACATGCGACTGAGGTTTAAATCCGTGTTTCTGAGTCCAGTCTTTGGGCCGTCCCTCCACACGACGCGACTCTGTGACTGCCTTGGACTAGTCACGACTCGGAAAGGACTCACCACGATCAGGCAAACACATTGTGCTGCGTGTGCCGAGCTTTAGGGGAAAGGAAGACTCACTTGTTGTAGTTTGCGTGTCGCGTTCTGTTCGTGTCCAGGAAGTTCTTGTAGAACACGGCCATTTCTTCACTGTCTAAGGAGCGATTCCGTCCACCAGAGCTGCACAAGGCTTTAATGCAGCCATTACCACTGAAAACATAATCCACGTCTAAAGAGGTCATTGGCAGTCAATGAGTTAAGCTCTTAACCCCAACCTGAACCGAGCGCATTTTCTCTTTGGCTTAACCCAAATCTAAAAGCTAAAAAAACAAATCATCGAAATAGCAACGAAAACGAGGATGAAAATGAAACAATGAACGCGACAAAAAAAAGCTTAAAAAACGTGACAAAAACGCAGTGACAACGTTGTAGGTCTTAGCTTTCAAACGAGGCGTTACGGTTAGGGCTGCTCGATTATTGAAAAACGAATAATCACGATTATTTTTGTTATAATTCTGATTTTTCAAACAATCTTTATTTTATTTATTAATCCAAAAAAACGATGCTGAATATTTACTGTTTCCTGAACATTCACAAAAGTACAAATGATTTCAAGTTTGCCTCGATTGAGGAGAGGTCTCTGTGTCACACCTGCCCCCTGCTGGCCAGCCCTCACACCTGCGCGAGTAAACAGCGCGGCCCGATGACATCATCACACAGCGCTGTTTGTTTTTATGTCGAGCAAAAGCCTGAGCCACGGCTCGTGAAATGCAAAGGGGAAATAATCCCAGCGGCCTGAAATAATGCAAGTTTGCTTTTCTTCGTGGGATCGGTTCGGACGGACACGCGGAAGGGCATCCGTAATAATTGTTTTGTCTATAATAAGTTAAAACGATAAACATCCTCATCATCAACCAAACGTTTACTAATGCTACTACAATGTTTTACTTTTGGAATGCCTTGTGCTGAAGGGCTGTGACGTCCGTCTAGTCCAGACTCTCGTTCACTGTGTTCTGTGTAATCCTGGTTTGTTTGTCTTTTTGAATAATAAAAAACAAACTTATGCTATTTCTGTAATCATCTAAATCCTAATCGAAGTTCCATTAATTGCACAGCTGTAGTTACACTGTTGTTCTCCATGTTGAGAAGCCTTTAGATTTGGGTAAAGCGGTTCAGGGGCGGACCTGGCTGAATGTGACGTTCTGTTTGGTCCAGAAGTCGTGGTTCCAGTCCTCCGTCTCCTGCCTCAGCGAGCGCAGCCTCTTCTCCAGCTGCGTCTCTCTGTCGGGCGCTCTGTAGACGATGGGGCGCATGTTGGACAGGCGGTCCGGGGGCCCGATCCAGTCGTGGGACGCGCTGGGGGCCGGTCTCTGGATGGACGTCTGGAGGAAAGGATGAAGCAGGATGAAGAAACGGGGCACATCGTGACTGGGCCTTTCCACGTGAAACACAAACGAAGTTCAACGCCTCCAATGAACTGAGCTGCAACATTTCCCTCGCTAGAGCTCCTTGACTCGAGTTTACAGCCTATAGACCAGTGTAACGCCTCATTTGAAAGCTAAGACCCAGAAAAACGGTTGTTAACTGACCTTTTTCCTCGCCGTGTTGCCGTGTCGTCACCATATACATTCTTTCTCATCTTATTTTTGCCACTTAAAGGGGGGTATTATGTAAAATCGACTTTTTCAAGCTTTATATCCTGTTATTATGTCGTTCCCTCATTAAACACGTGCCTGGAGTGTTGCCTCGGCTCATTCACATATTTTTGAGTAATCAGTAAAAACTTAGACGGCGGCCATTTTAGGTGTAGCTATGCCTCAGTCCTCCTAGGAACGCCCCCACCTCCTGGAGACGCCCCTGGACCTTTCGTCACCAGCCAAGCCCCCAACCACTGCTCCTCAGCTCAGCAGAGCCCCCTCCCCGCACAGTGTTGTTGTTTAAATGCCACAGTAGTGTGCTGAAGGGGGCGTGTCGGAAAGCTTCTTAAAGAGACAGAGGCCTATTTCAAGACGTTCAGTACGGCCATTTTGAGAGAGCAATTTTATTCAAGGCAGTCATTTTAATTTACTGCATATACAGACCGACAGAAGGTCATCATTGTAGTGCTATAGACTGGTGCTATGTGACTGAAAAAAGCATAATACCCCCTCTTTAAGAGTTTTCCCTCACTTTCTGTGGCTTTCGTTGCTCTTTTTGTTGAACATCCTCATTTTCTTCTTCTTTCTTCTTGTCGCTATTTGAAGCCAAACTGGAGAAAATGTGCTCGGTTCAGTTATTTAAGAGATTAAATACGACCTCACTGGTGTTTGATTGAATATTTGCAAGGTAGTTTCAACAACACTTGTGGACTGATGTGATGGAGTCGGGCTAGAGCTGGGTACTGGTATCATTTAAGTACTTCCTGGTGTTGAAAACAAAAGTATCAAGAGCAGACACCAAAAAAAATAAGACTAAGCTTTGATGCGGTTGGTCCAGGGACGGCATTGAAGGAAGTGACTTGGTTGTTTCAGCTCAAATAAATGATACAAATTTTAAAGGAAATAGTCTTTTTATGGAATAAATTAACATTATATAGTTTTCTGGTTCTAGATGAGGAATAGAAAAAAAGCAGTACCAGTACTTTATCGGTGGGGGAAATGTAACGGTACTTGGCCCTGATTCGGGGAACAGGCCACAACAGTTACCAGGCATTGTCATCTTGGAAGAAAGAAGAAATCCACTGATGGAATAACGTGGTCGTTCTGCTGATCTCATTATAGTGTTGCAGAGCCAAGACTAGTTGGTTAGATCCAGGTAAAGGACACCTGTTTGGTCAGGCAGCAGTGCATCATTTCAACCATAACACATATTAAATCTAGTGAAATGTGTTTATTTGAATAGTAACATTGTCACTTAAACCGTCTGTACCTTCACCTTCCGCTGCTCTTGTGTGGGTTTGGTGGATGCGCTGGAGGCTGTGGAGCTGCAGAGGCGGCTGTTTACAGAGACAAACCCCGGGACAGGACGCGCCGAGGCCCGCAGGATACTCCGACACACCGCCGACATGGTTTAGGGACAAATGAAGCCGAATGTTTTGGAAATAAAGCCGCGCCGAGGCTGAACTGGTTCCCAGAGTCAGGACAAAACACATTGAGGCTAAAGCTAAAATCTGGAACAGTCTTCATGAGGATGTGAGACAGGCCTCAACTCTGACAATGTTCAAATCCAGGCTGAAAACAGCTCTTTTTACCCGAGCAGATGAAAACTGAAAGTATTTTATCTGCACTCTTGCCTTTTACTGTAATTGATTAATTTTTATGTTGATGTTTTAATGATTTGATCTGTTTTCTTGTAATTTTCTGCAACTGTGAAGCACTTTGAATTGCCTTGTGTAGGAATTGTGCTCTACAAATAAACGGGCAACAACTGTAATCGCAGAGTTTGTGTTTGGATAGTAGAGTTTAGGTTTTGATAGTAGAGTTTAGGTTTTGATAGTAGAGTTTAGGTTTTGATAGTAGAGTTTAGGTTTTGATAGAGTTTAGGTTTTGATAGTAGAGTTTAGGTTTTGATAGAATTTAGGTTTTGATAGCAGAGTTTAAAGTTTAATGTTTAAAGTGCTTCAACAGAGAGAGAACGACCTGACCCCTCTGTAAGGTCTAAATGATGCAGCTCCAGCATTTGTATAAAATGGAGCTTCAGTTTGGGCCACTGCGTGCAGCATTAATGAATCGAGCAAATTTACCTAGTCCTCGAGAGGGACGTCAGTTTACAAGAGATGCAAATTCTATTTTGCTTAGTTCTCCTGGACCTCACATGCACCTTAGGCATGTTTATCTATACCGCGCATAACATATAAACTTGGCTTCCATCCTTTATTCAGAATTTGTTTCTGTGTGTTTCTCTAGCGCACATGCACAAAGCCTTTCTTCTTGACCCAAATAGTATTCCATAGTTTTTTGGGGGGATTCTGTGTTTTTCTGTCCCAATTCTTTTGGACACACTTTGGATATGGAAAAGGACAGTTTTATTCTAAACCTTTTTTAGATGAAAGAAGAGTCTAATCTTTCTCTTGGTAGATTCATCCAAAATATATATTTTTTTTCACCCCCAAAATGTTTTTGTCTGATGTCACTTCCAGAATCAAAGACTGCACTGTTTTATATAAAGTAGTGTGTCCCCCCTGATCTGAAAGTGTATGAATATGATGCAAGTATGTGTCATTTTGTCATCAGAGTTACATTTAGACAAAGGAATGTTAGGTTTTGATAGTAGAGTTTCAATTTGACACAGATGTGAATGGTATATTTCCCAGTGTTGTGTCATGTGTTGTGTAGAGTTTTGGCAAAATGAGCGAAGTTTAGCCAAATGTGCTCAAGCAACGGGCAAAAACTGTCATTGTATTGATTTTGGGGGTGGGGCTTATAAGCTCTTGCTTCGGCCCACTCCTTTTGAGCAGAGTGTTTGCTGCTCAAATAAACAAATAAACTAAATTTAACTAAGGCTTCAGAAGCCCCTTATGAGAGACCAACAGGCCCATTTAATCGTGAGGCCGTCCTTCTGTGGACCCACCACCTGCAGGAGGCGCCATAGAGGCTGGTGCAGCTCCAACAGCTGCCCCCACAACCCGGCAACGGACAAGTGGAAGAAGATGGATGGAAACTAAGGCTGACAGCTGACAGTCAGGCAATTGCCTTTCTCCTCCCACTTTAGACAATTTTATAAATACATTAAATATCCAGAAGAACTTTTTGTACAGCCTCCCAAACACACAAATCAAATCAATCAAACTTTATTTATAAAGCGCTTTTCATACAAAATGTAACACAAAGTGCTTTACAGTGCTTAAAAATCATTAAAATCGTCCCCACCAGCAAATATACATAAATAACTACAACCCCCCCACCCCTCACCCCACCCGCACACAGACACACAGACACATATACACAGACAGCCCAGCAGTTAAAAGTCTTAAATAAAAATGGACATAGAGTTGAGTATAAGGCTGGGTACAGATAGACCGAAAGAGGAAACACCATCCAAGGAGCCGTCTGCACCAGGAGCAGCCCATCGGCCACAGAGCACCAACTCAGGGGGCCCGGAGGAGGTGTAGGAGAGACGTCCTACCTCCATCCAGGCACCCCCAGGAGAGCGTCCGCACGGCCACAGCCAACCAGCAGTCCTGGGGCAGAGGGCTCCCTCAGAGGAACCACTAGGAGAACATAAAAAATAAATAAATACAATAAAAATTATATATACACACACACACACACACACATAAAAAATAAATATTTGTTAAGAGATAAATTAAAAACAGCTAAAACTGTGTGTGAAATAGCACAGGATAAAAAGAGGGAAACTAAAGAAATAATAGAACTAAAACCGGTAAATAAGTTAATATAAGTAAATATCAGTTCAAAGCTAAGCTAAAAAGGCGGGTCTTGAGCCTGCTCTTAAAAACATGAACGTTCTCTGTGGTCCTGAGCTCCTCCTCAGGTCGTTCCAGAGGCGAGGGCCATAATATTGGAAAGACGGCTCGCCGTGAGTCTTTCTGTTGACTTTAGGAATAACTAGGAGACCCCTGCCAGAGGAGCGAAGGGGCCGTGAAGGTTCATAAGGTAAAAGCAGTTCTGAAAGATAAGAAGGACCAAGACCATTAAGACATTTAAAAACCATTAAAAGAACTTTAAATCGATCCTGAAACACACGGGGAGCCAATGCAGCGACTCTAAAACCGGTGTAATGTGGTCCTGCCTCCTGTAATGTGGTCCCGCCTCCTGGTCTTCGTCAGGACACGAGCTGCTGAATTTTGTAAAAGTTGTAAACCTGAGATACTCTTTTTGGGAAGACCAGAAAGCAGGGCATTACAGTAGTCGATACGACTGGTGATAAAAGCATGCATGAGCGTCTCCATGTTGGCCCGAGAGAGAATGGGGCGGGGCTATGTTCTTTAGATGTAAAAACCTATCTTTGTGATATTCTTAATGTGTGGAATTAAAGTCAGCTCAGAGTCAAACATCTCACCCAGGTTCTTCACCTGTGAGGAAGGATTAAAAGACCATGACTGTAGTTTGGGTAAAAGTTTCTCTCTCTGGGCCTCAGGACCGATGACTAAAACGTCAGTTTTGTCCTGGTTAAGCTGGAGAAGGTTTTCTGCCATCCAGGATTTGATATTTAAAATGCAGTTAAAAAGTGCATCCATTGGCCTGGTGTCCTCAGGAGACATGGAGATGTACAACTGTGTATCATCAGCTATGAAAGTTGACTCCATGTCTCCTGATGACATCACCAAGAGGGAGCATATACAGGTTAAAAAGCACTGGGCCTAAAATCGAACCCTGGGGCACACCACCTTAGAGGAGCAGGTATCCACACTCACCATGAATGTCCTGTCTGTGAGGTAGGATGTAAACCATTTGTGGACAGCACCAGAGAGGCTGATGTGTTTTAAACGAGTTAAAAGAATAGTATGGTCGACTGTATCAAAAGCGGCGCTCAGATCCAGTAGAACCAACACTGTCAACCTTTTGGAATCATAATTTTATCTAAAATCGTTTAAAATCTTTAAAAGGGCCGTCTCGGTGCTGTGGTTTACCCTAAAGCCAGACTGAAATTTCTCAAGGACATTATGTGCAGTAATAAAGTCGCTAAGTTGGGTAAAAACAAGTGTTTCTAAGATTTTGCTTAAAAATGGTAAGTTGGATACCGGTCTAAAGTTGTTAAAATAATTACGTCCAAATTGCTCTTCTTCAGCAGGGGCCTCACCATCGCCCCCTTAACGGCAGCAGGGAAGACCCCCGTCTGAAGAGAGCAATTCATCATGTGTAAAAGCTCATCTCTAAAAGATCCATAGAAAGTTTTTCATGCCTTTAGTCCAAATGAGAAAATTATTATTGGAAGAGAAGAGGAATACCAATACACATATTATATCAGTACCAGCGTACAGCGCCCCCTAGTGTGGCTATGAAAAGCAAATTGATGAATTACCCCGCGTGACAAATAGCCCTGGTCTCCCCTAGCACAGTGTTGATGCCTGTAAAACATTTTTATTCATGCACATTTTACATTGGGATTAATGGGAGAGAGCACATTTATCCCGATTGACCTTTGACCTAAAGGACTAATTTGACCTTTGTGCCTTACGAGTATCGGAGAATTTGAGGAACACGTCACACGTACGGAGGACAGTCCTCAGGTCCCTCTTCTTTTTTCTCTTGTTTTTTGTCTTGTTTTTTCGGGGCAGTCTTCCACTTCACCTTGACGTCAGTGCGACCTCCTGCTTCAAACCTTTTCTGGATCTGAACAAACACAAAGTTAGCGTTAAAGCTCCTCTGCTGAGCGTTTCCAGCTCTGGGAATGTGTAAAACCAACCTCGTCTAAAATCTGCTGGTTTATCGCTGGATCCTCCAGGTCGTGTCCAGAGAAGAACTCCATCTTCACAAATCTGAAGACTTTGGGCTCCTCTGAACAAAAAACAGCAAAAAGAAAAAGTTTTTAGGCAAACTGTTTTTGTACAGCACTTTTCACAGACAAACGTCACCAAGTGCTTCACAATAGTAAAAACAAAACAGTCTAAAACAACATAGTTAAGACCAGTCTGTTATGTTGTTTAATCTAACTGCTGAGCCACAGCGCCACCCAGTGTTTTCCCCAAAGTGACTAAAGCAGGGCTGAGGAGGTACCAGTGTAAAGTGTGTTACCTTGACAGTAGAATGGGCGTCTCTCCTGACAGGAAAAGATTTCCCAGGTGTTATTCACGTGCTGTGCGACGCAGAAAGGCTTTAGGTAGGTTTTAGAGTCATATTTCCAGGCTGTGAAGGAGACTGTCCGGTTGTCCGACCACTTCCCTGTAGATCTGAACAGACCGATCCATGGAGCAAAGTTGCCTCTTACAGTAGCAGCTGCATCAGTGTTCTCCTGTTCGCTCTCGATCAAAGCCAGGTCAGTGTAGTGAGTTCTGCAGTAGGTCACAGCATCGGCCCAAGTCAGAAGATCAGGCGTTAAATGAAAGACTTTTGGGCTGGAACCTACAAAACAAACATAGTTTTATCTCAATAAAAGAAACACATCTATCAACAGCACATCAAAAGCCACAATCAAGTATATGCCAAAAATCCCAAATCTTCACCTGAATAACAGATTGGGTGTCGAAAGTTGGTGCAGAGGGCGCTCGACCAGACAGAATTGTAGATATAACTGCACCGCTGAGGCTGGTGAATGTACGGTGGTTGACCAGAACCCCAATTCTTAAAGGATGCGCTGGAGTTTGTGGCCGACCACTTCCACTGGCTCAGGTCTGTGGGGTCATCGTACAGGCCGATCCACACGGGGGCGCTGTAGCCTGGAGGGCGGGGCAGTCTGAGATTGTCCTCAGAGCTGCTCACACAGGCCAGGTCATGGTAGTGCTGTCTGCAGAACTGCTGAGCCTCGCTCCAGGTCAGATTCTGATCCACAAAGTGGTACAGGGGGGTCTCACAGCAGAGACTGAAGCTCACGGCTGAAACACAAACACATCTGACTTCAGGCTCACATGGGACACACAGACTGGATCAACACTCGCCGACTCTACTCTTTAGGAAACTGAGATACAATGAGATACATGACTCTAAACTGCTTAAAATAAGACGATGTTGAATTTGAGTAGTTTGTTCCAAAGCGCAGAGGCATCAGGGGTTGACAAGAAACATATTTATACTGTCACATTATTGTAATACAAATATATGATAAAATAAAACTAATAAGCCTTCTCAAGTATATTTGTTTCTTTGTTTTGTTTCTTTGAGCTGTTTATTCTACCTGTCTGATCATGTCCATCCTAAAATACATGAAAGAGAAGAATGTGCTGAAACAAGTCAGAAACACCAAATAATCCAGTTTCTCCAAGTCGATCATTTTAAACCAGTCACATCCACTGAAATTAGGATCAATGTTCTGTTTCTAAAAAGGCACTTACCACAGAGCAGCAGAGCGAGCAGCGTTCGGACCCACATTTCTGCAGAGACTCGGAGCAGGACCTACGCTCCCGTGTCCACAGTGATCCCAAAGAACAGCCTCAGACTCTACTTTAACTTTCAAATCCTGAGAGGAGGAGAATAAACAACGTCATGGAAGGACCATACATTAACATAAACCAGGTCAAACCTGATTTATGTGCCTCTTGTGATGTTTAGTCTATTTGCACAGGGAAATGTAAGTAAAAGTATTGTGTATAAATATAGTACATTTTAAAAACATTTACTGAAATAATTGTTTTCTAAATAATATACTCAACATCCCAGCAGTAAGTCTGGTATTGTGTTCACCTTATTCCGGACGTTTCTGTGTCTCTTTGCGTTAATGATCATATTTATATCAATAGTGTTTGTTGAGCACATATTTTACTGCATTTTTAAACTCTTTACAGAGGATTTTGCTGAAAATGTAAAATTACTTCTAATAATGAGGCACATCAGAAAATGGCTCTTTTCAATTTCTCAAACAAATCTATGGAGAAACATTTCAACAGTTCAATAATTAAACATGTTATTGTGAAGATTAGTGTTTGTTTCCAGGTGAAGGTTTATATGTTATGCGCGGTATAGATAAACATGCCTAAGGTGCATGTGAGGTCCAAATGAACTAAGCAAAATAGAATTTGCATCTCTTGTAAACTGACGTCCCTCTCGAGGATTAGGTACATTTGCTCGATTCATTAATGCTGCACGCACTGGCCCAAACTGAAGCTCCATTTTATACAAATGCTGGAGCTGCATCATTTAGACCTTACAGAGGGGTCAGGTCGTTCTCTCTCTTTTGAAGCACTTTAAACATTAAACTTTAAACTCTGCTATCAAAACCTAAACTCTACTTTAGGTTTTGATAGTAAAATTTCAATTTGACACAGATATGAATGGTATATTTTCCAGTGTTGTGTCATGTTTACTTGTGTGTAGAGTTTTGGCACAATGAGCGAAGTTTTGCAAAATGTGCTCAAGCATCGGGCAGAAACTGTAATACTTTGTGGAACTGGGGTTTGACTCTACAATATTTGCACATCTAGAGACTGACATTTTAGCCCATTCCTCTTTACAAAACAACTCAAGCTCTGTCAAATTAGAAGGAGAGCGTTTGTGAACAGCAGTTTTCAGGTCTTTCCACAGATTTTCAATAGGATTTAGGTCAGGACTTTGACTGGGCCATTCTAACACATTAATATGTTTGTTTTTAAACCATTCCATTGTAGATGTTTGTGTTTAGGGTCATTGTCCTGCTGGAAGGTGAATCTCCGCCCCAGACTCAATTCTCTTGCCGACTCCAGCAGGTTTTCCTCCTAAATGTCCCTGTATTTGGCTCCATCCATCTTCCCAACTATTCTTACAATCTTCCCAGTCCACGCTGAGGAAAAGCAGCCCCATAGCATGATGCTCCCCCACCATATTTGACACTGGGGATGGTGCACTCAGGACGATGAGCAGTGTTGCTCCATACATAACGTTTTGCATTTGGGCCAAAAAGTTCAATTTTTGTCTCATCTGAACAAAGCACCTTCTTCCACATGGTAGCTGTGTCCTCCATATGACTTCTAGCAAACTTCAAACGGGATTTCTTATGGCCTCCTTTCAATAATGGCTTTCTTCTTGCCACTCGTCCATGAAGGCCAGATTTGTGTAGAGTACGACTTATAGTTGTCCCATGTACAGATTCCCCCAGCTCAGCGGCAGGACGTCGCAGCTCCTCCAGAGTTATCTTGGGGCACTTGGTCACATTTCTGACCAGTGCTCTCCTTGTTCGGTCTGTTAGTTTAGGTGGACGGCCGTGTCTTGGTAAGTTCGCAGTGGTGCTATACTCTTTCCATTTCAGAATGATGGATTGAACAGTGCTCCGTGAGATGTTCAGATCTTGGGAAATCTTTGTATAACTTAACGCTGCTTTAAACTTCTCCACAGCTTTATCCCTGACCTCTCTGGTGAGCTCCTTGGCCTTCATGATGTTGCTTAGTGACCAATACACTCTGACCATAGCTCTGAGGCCCTCACAGAACAGCTGGAATTATACTAAGTGCAGATTACACACAGGTGGCCTCTATTTAATGTTGTGAACTTTCTGCAGTCATTAGGAATGTTATAAAGGCAATTTAATGCACTCAGAGAGGTGCATTTTCTTGTGAATATTATGCTCATCATTGGTCACATGCTGTCCTCGAAGAGAGCGGACGCGTTTCTGACCACGTTCAGGACCGCAGAGAACGTTCATGTTTTTAAGAGCAGGCTTAAGACCCACCTTTTTAGCTTAGCTTTTAACTGATGAAGCTTATGCGCAAATTCAACAAGGAAGACTCAACAGCTGTTTAAACCACCGCTCATCACCAGCAGCTGCTTCCACTCATCAATCACAGTCCAGCCATTCAGCTTCTCCACATCAACCAATCATCGCTCCAAGATTCCTTCATAAGCACCATGGCCCATCACTCCGAGTTTCCCAGCCGTGCTGCAACCTCGTCGCTTAAGGGAAACTGAATGTCTGACTCTGATTCTACTGCCGGGCCCTTGCCCCCCTCCAGCGGGACACGGGTCCCACCGTTCTGCGCACTTCCCGGAAAAGTGCCCGCATCGCTGCTCGCGCAGCTCACGTCTCCCCACGCTCGGCCCTTCTGTCCAAGAGGATTCTTCCCGGAACCGGTCTCGGTCCTACTCAACTGGCTCAACTCACCGCTGTCTTGCCGTCCGGTGATTCATCTCCGTCTCCGCCCGCTTCGCCGCCTCCTTTCGTTCTCCCGGGAGGGAAACGGTCCAGGAAGTCTTCTGTTCCCCCCGCCAAACGCCGCCGGGTTCGTCCTCCATCCGTGGCTCCGGCCATGTCTCGTCTTCGCCTTGGCCTGTTTTCGCTGCTGCTCCGGGCTCCATGACTGCCGCCGCTGCCGTGCGGGGCTCCACATCTGCGGGCTTCGCGTCTGCCGCTGCCGCGCTGGGCTCCAGAACTGCAGGCGCAGCGCTTGCCGCTGCCGCGCCGGGCTCAACTACCGCCGCCTCCACGTCTGCCGCGCGGAGTTGGACTCCCGGTCTGTCTCAGCTCCTCCGGCTCCGTCCGTGTTCTCCGGGGATTCCTCGTCTTTTGCCGCGACCCCACCCCTGTCCGCGGAAGACCGTCGTCTGATGTCTGCCTCCATGGACGCTCTTCGCCACTCCGTCTCCGGGCTGTCGGCCCATCTCCTGCTCAACGCCGCTCGTCCTGCCGTCTCCACTCAGCCTGCGCTCGGTGCGCTCCACGCTTCTCTCGCCGCGGTGACTCAGCCGGATCCCCCACTCTTCGCCCTCGCCAGCGCCCGTCCTGGGCCGTCTCTGGGTAGGCCGTATTCTCCGTTGCTAATATCTCGTCAAGGCTGCGTTCGAAAATCTTGCGGGGCGATTACGTGAACCTGGTCTTGCCCATTCTCCCCTCTCCGAGGTCGAGGACCAGATCGCGTCCTTGTGTATCCGGATCGCCGCCCGAGTTTGACTATTACCTATGTCTGATCAGGGATCTGAATTTAAAATGCAGTCGGTCGCGTTCTACCAATATCACAAGGCTTTCGCAGCCAAATCAGCGTCGCTAATCACTCATGCTAACGTGCATCCGGACTGGTCCGTTCTCGATACAGAGTTGTTGCTCACGCTCACTCAGGCTGTCTCAGTTCGCTGTGCGGTTCAGTCAGTCCGATCGTTTCTTTCACCGCTCGCAGCCCGCGCACCAGCCACGCGCTCTCAAGGGCCTCTCATCCCCACTAGGGGGTCGCTCTACTACGCTACGGTGGACCAAAAGAGAATAAAGAACACAAGGCTTTCGCGGCCAAATCAGTGTCGCTACTCGCTCAAGCTAACGTGCGTCTGGACTGGGCCGTCCTTGATACAGAATAGGTCGCGTTCACGTTATAGAATTCTATTTCAGTTGGAGGGCAGGTGTCAATACAACTCTATGGGAGAGAAACAGTTTCGAAAAATTCCCAAAAAGATGTCCAAATGTTTTCTCTGATCGTCATGTGATAGTATTGGATTCACAAAACTGACATGTGAATTTTATGGCTGAAGGTCTTTCTACTGGCCAACATCAAGCGCATGTTTTTGAATATTGTCTCCACTTCCGGACGCGTGTGAAGAAATAATTAGACACATGTGCTGGAGGATATGACTTTGACAGCTGTTTCATGTGAATTGGCTCCAGAATTACAGAGAAGATGGCAATTATCTAAGATTAGAGATCTGCATTTTGAGCGTCACTATGGTTACAGTTTGAATTTTCAGTTTTCTCCACCCCAATGTTATACTATAGGATCTTCGGAATGTCGTGATGTCACGTGAACGCTACTCATCGTTGCTCACGTAGGCTGTATCTGTTCGCTGTGCGGTTCCGTCGGTAATTCCGCCCTCTTTGCCCATCATTTCTTTCACTGCTCGCAGCCCGCGCAACAGCTGCACGTTCTCAAGGGCCCCTCATCCCCATTAGATCGCCGTGGCAGATAAATAAATAAATGAATGAAACTCTTACGAGACGGCGCTCGTGTTTGCATTTATTCAGATTCAGCCACACCCGTTAACTCCCGCCATCGCAAAGAAACATCTCAACGCTCGTATCTTCACATTTCCCACAAACGCAGATAAAATTTAGTCAAGGGGTAAAGGAAGCAAACATTTATCCGTCAAATGAATAATTCAGATGTTTGGTTAAGTTAGACTCCAGACAGTGAGGTTTAACGGCGTATTGACCGGTTGAACACTCGTGCTAGCCCGGTGCAGTTTCCCCAAACTCACGCTGCATCAGTTTCATCACTCACTTTACAAACACGTCCAACACTGATGTTCCTCACCTTAAAGTTACTGGTCAGGCCCTTTGTACCGATGAAGACACGCTGTCCACCTGCCGAGGACGCGAAAAGCCCTGCTCCTCCATGTGAGAATCCGTAAAAAACTCCAGAAACACGATGCACGAGTGTCCTCGTGCTTCGGTTTGGTCAAATCTGTCCGTCCAACAATAATCCTCAGTATTCTCACTTTAGCCGTTTTTCAGCGGTTTACAGAGCCATGTTTACATTTCAGCCGCTCTGAGGTGAGGAGCCGCATGAACACAGCTACGCAAAGCGGAGCGTATGCGCCGCGGAGCGACGCGATACTGGCGCGGATAATGGGATAATGCCAATACATATGTTTTTAAAATGTATGGAAAATAAGGCGCGGGTCATATTTAATTGTTTGGCCTCGGGGAGCCTATTGAAAAGGTCCAGTCTAAACTAGTAAATGTAAAGTCAATGAAAATTCACGTTGTGAAAGTGGGGGGGACTAATCAACCACTTTTCAAAAGTGGGGGGGACACGTCCCCCTCACAATGAATGGTTCCGACGCCCATGATTCTGCCCCCACTCGGGCCCAGTTCCCAGCTCAATAGCATCATACCCGCCCTTTTTTCGCTCACTACGCTACGGTGGACCACGCTATCGCGCAGATAAAGCAGCCGGGTCGTGGCGCTAGGCTCGCAAGGCCGACGTCGCAGACGCTTTAAAAATCGTCCCCATTCATCCGTTTCTGTGGCACCTTTGCAGTGGGAGTCTAGATTTTATTTCGCGGTTCGGCTGACGTTCAGTTGTAGGAGCAGCCCGTTGCTCGTTAACATGGTTTCGGAGGCGCTGTGCTGGATCCTACTCAATACGTCGGGGTTTAGTCCGTACTCCACTCGCTCGTGCCCGGCCCTCGCCCGGCACGTCCTCGTCTAAACTCAAGCTCCTCTTCGGCCTTCTGGGCGTGCCCCTGTCGGTCAAAGACAGTCGTTCCAGCCACGGAGCTGGATTTTTTTGGGGATCAAACTGGACTATGTCGCCATGGTCGCTTCTCTTCCGCCCGATACGCTGGCCGCTTTTCCGACGTGATTCAGAAAGCAGCTTCCACCCGCGATATCACAAAGCAGCAGCTCCTGTCCCGGCTGGGCTTCCTCATTTTGCCATGCATATCGTTCCCCAGGGGCGTTCTTTCATCTCGCGGCTGCTCGTCACAGCTCACTCCGTTACATCGCTGTTCGACTCGGTCTTCCTGAACGAAGGGCGTCGTTCCGACCTGCGTTTCTGGTCCTGCTGCTAAACGACGCACAGGTGTCGTTCTCCTACGATGACGTCGTACGTTCCGCGGACGCTTTGTAATTTGTCACGGATGCCACCCCGTCCTCCGGTTCGGGGGGTTTCTATCAGGGTAAATGGTTCGCTGAGACATGGCCTCCTTCCTTCTCCGATTCGAGTTTTCATCCGAATTCTTCAATCGTTCCTCAAGAGATTCAAAGGCAAGGCGCCTGTAACAGTCATTGCCACACAGGGGGGGCTTTCTGCCTTTCTAACCATGCGAAATTTGCTCAAACATCGAAGCTCGGTCCGCCCACTCAAGCGCTGTTTCTAACCCCTGAAGGTTAACTATGACGGCATCCAGGTTTCAAAATACCTTCGGTCGGCGCTCTTATCTGGAATCTATCCCCACACAACTATTCAGCCCACTCATTCAGAATCGGCGCCGCTACATCGCTGCCGCTCAAGGTCTCCCGCAGCAACACTCCAACAGCTGGGGCGCTGGTCTTCCTCGGCTACATCTCTTACATCCGCCCTGAGTCGAACTCCTTCCTTTCAGTTCAACGTTCCCTTCATAACTATAAGTTTCGTGCAAATAACTGGTGGTGGTCTAGACCCATCTCGCTCGGCTCTCATTCTCGTCAGATACACAAACATAGGCTCGCCGCCGGAGGCTTCTCCTCCCCGTCTGCCGCTCTCTAGAGGGCCTCTGCGCTGTTCTGCTACCCTCGTCGGAGGGTTCCCGTTTCTGCTCCCCTCGTCGGAGGGTTTCTGTTTCTGCGCTGCTCGGCTACCCTCGCCGGAGGGTTTCTGCCTGCTGCCCTCGCCGGAGGGTTTCTGCCTGCTGCCCTCGCCGGAGGGTTCCCGCTCTGCGCTGCTCGGCTACCCTTGTCGGAGGGTTTCCGTTTCTGCCTGATGCCCTCGCCGGAGGGATTTTAAGCTTCACCCGCATCGTCATTTCTACAGCTCAAAGGCTGTCATTATCTCAGCGGTTTTGTCTCGGCTGCGCGCTCATTTTAAGCGCAGTCACTCGCCCTGTCAAACGTGGTAAGCTCAGCTCCATCAAAAACACAAGCAATCGTCATCATGTCATTGTCTCGGCTCAGACCCCGGGTAATTTTTGGGGGAAGATCCTGGCTATCGTTCTACGCCGTGCGGATTTATCGTTCATCCAATCCTCCGCCGGGGTCTGAGCCCCAAATTATGTTTTGCATTCATTCAATAAAACGTCTAAAACGCTTTTCTGTCTGTGTGAGTCTTATCAGGTTGAAATGAAGCTTATGCGCAAATTCAACAAGGAAGACTCAACAGCTGTTTAAACCACCGCTCATCACCAGCAGCTGCTTCCACTCATCAATCACAGTCCAGCCATTCAGCTTCTCCACATCAACCAATCATCGCTCCAAGATTCCTTCATAAGCACCATGGCCCATCACTCCGCGTTTCCCAGCCGTGCTGCAACCCTCCTCCACCCCTATTCTCCACCTGGGCTCTCTCGGCGCTGCTCGAACGTCTGGTCACCCTGGGTCTTCTACCACCACCAGTGTCCAGGCTCCGGGGGAAGATCCTGGCTATCGTTCTACGCCGTGCGGATTTATCGTTCATCCAATCCTCCGCCGGGGTCTGAGCCCCAAATTATGTTTTGCATTCATTCAATAAAACGTCTAAAATGCTTTTCTGTCTGTGTGAGTCTTATCAGGTTGAAATATTTATTCTTGCGAGGCCTATTTATTTAATTGTTATTAATATGTATGTGTATATATTTTTATTTTATTTATTTTATATTTTATTTTTTAAATGTATTCTCAGTCTTATTTTATTGTTCCTAATATTCTTACTTTTACTTTTTACTTATTTTAACCATTTTTATGCTCTCCCAGTTTCCTCTGGAGGAGCCCTCTGCCTCGGGAGCAGACATTGGCTGTGGCTGCTGGGGTGCTGTCCTGTGTCTGGATGGAGGTGTTTCTCCCGCGCCTCCTCCGGGCGCCCTGTGTTGGCGCCCTGTGGCTACGGCCGAGGTGCTGCTTCCGATGCAGACGGCTCCTTGGATAGAGTTTCCTTACCTGGTTTATCTGTACCCAGCCTTATCCCAGCCTTATCTCAGCCTTATGTCCATTGCGTCCATTGTTTTACCTTGAGTGTGTGTGGTGTGTCTCTGGGAAGGTGGAGGAGAATGTTTTAAATCTGTAAAGCACTTTGTGTTGCATGAAATGTATGAAAAGCGCTATATAAATAAAGATTGATTGATTGATTCCACAAAGTATTACAGTTTCTGCCCGATGCTTGTGCACATTTTGCAAAACTTCACTCATTGTGCCAAAACTCTACACACAAGTAAACATGACACAACACTGGAAAATATACCATTCATATCTGTGTCAAATTGAAATTTTACTATCAAAACCTAAAGTAGAGTTTAGGTTTTGATAGCAGAGTTTAAAGTTTAATGTTTAAAGACCCCTCTGTAAGGTCTAAATGATGCAGCTCCAGCATTTGTATAAAATGGAGCTTCAGTTTGGGCCACTGCGTGCAGCATTAATGAATCGAGCAAATGTACCTAATCCTCGAGAGGGACGTCAGTTTACAAGAGATGGAAATTCTAATTTGCTTAGTTCATTTGGACCTCACATGCACCTTAGGCAAAGCATGTTTATCTGCACCGCACATAACACATAAACCTTCACCTGGAAACAAACACTAATCTTCACAATAACATGTTTAATTATTGAACTGATCCAATGTTTCTCCATAGATTTGTTTGAGAAATTGAAAAGAGCCATTTTCTGAAAATGCATTTTTCTCACATTCTCGCGACATTTTTACGGATTATTATTATATCTTTTTTTTTTTCATAAAAAGAAAAAAAAACGGCCTTGTTTTTAATTTTTTAAACTTGGCTCCATCCATTATTCAGAATTTGTCACTGAAAATCGGGGACATTTTTAGGCATAAAATGTCCCCGTTCTTTTATGAAAACATAAAATGACAGAAAACTTGCAACACATCTTTACCTCATATTTATGTCAGTAATCTACAGCAGAAGTTTCAAATTGAGATGTCTTTTAAAATGTTTCCCTATTCACCTGCAGCGTCTCGCCTTAATTTTTTTTGGGTATTACCTGTGAAATAAATTTTTATTAAATTAATTATTATAATATAATATTAAGCTTTTTCCCAATAGCCGATTTGCCGCCCTGGGCAAGATTTAACTTTTGCGCCGCCCCCATCCAAAAAACATCAACCATATTAATTTATGAATTTTCATTTTAAGTTTCTGTGTTTCTCTAGCGCACGTGCACAAAGCCTTTTTTGTTTGTTTTGACCCAAATAGCATTCTATAGTTTTTTGGGGGATTCTGTGTTTACTAAAGCAAAAAATATTAGTCACTGTTCTGCTTGATTGGACAGTTCGTGAATCATAACCTTTAGTAAAGTTTGATCAGAAACAGAAACGGCACAATATACATGGCTGATAACAGAATAATTGTTCATGTTGACAAACGCACTTGTAACTCAATTTTTCACTTCTTAACTTATGAACATGGCTACTTACATACATTAACTTATAGAACACTTTTGTAGTGCTCCTTCTTTGTATTCAGCCAAACAATTCTAGTAGTGAGTTTATATTTATATACTGCAGGTGGAAATTAGCACAAGTGCTATAACCTGGTACAATGCATCTCTCCTTTTTGAGGCTAATGTAGATTGTACACTGTCCCTGTTCAAAAATAAAAAATAAATAAATAATAGCAAACAAAGTGAAGTAAAAACTCGATTTCTATCATTTTTATCACAATAACCAGGCTGCCAGCACTTACAGAACTTCTCAGAAAAGTGGCCGAGCGTGAGTACATTAGCGCGGCTACGTACTTTCGAAGCGCCGCTGTAAGCTCCGGTTGTTGTACAAGATCGGAGAAACTTGGCTTATTTGGCCCCGCACTTACAAACTGACCCCCCAGGTCATCTTAACATAGCAGCTTATTCGCCTGAAATGGCCTTAAACATTCATTTTGTATTTAAAGAACGATGATATTAAGAGATTTGATACGGCGTAATGGCGTCCGCTCCGCTCTGAGGCTTCGTCATTGGGGCTTCCTCGACAGCTGTGCGCGTTCACGCTGCCTTCACCCTCTTGGGCCGTAGGAGCATAGATACAGGTGACGCGTCATACGGGACCATGGGCCGTAATGGCGGGCGAAACTGGAGTCATGCGCCACTGAGCACAACTATTGAAAGAGATAGGAGCTGAGACATCAGGCCTCTTCCATTTAATTTACTTCAATGATCGCGTAGCGGTGGCACTTCCTACAAGCCGTCGGGGCCGTTTCCAGTCAGTAGGGTGTGGGACGCACAACGAGCAGCTGCCACAGGTCAGTCTTTTAGCCGCTTACTTTCGTTCTTAAAATTCTTCTATGTTCGGGCGCTTACTCGGTTGTATTACTCCTGTAGTCCTCGTCTACTCCGGGAGTAGGAGCCGGTTGATCGCGTCGTGCCGGAAATAAAACGGGTCTTGGTGAGTGCTTGTTTGGTTGTTACGCTATTAGCACTTAACGTTGCTACGGTGCCAACCCTATGGATTGGCTACGTAGCATCTCGGCTTTTGAATAGATGAATGCAGTGCTGGTATTTTGCAATTGTAGGTTACATGCCAGTGTAAATACTCCGCTTGTATGGTTGAGTATCAATGTGAGAGTGTTTATCACGGACGGTGAGAATTTGAACTGTTTGACCAATTGAAATTGTCCAATGTTTACCGTGGGAAACATGGGGTTTCTACCCCTTTTACATGGGATGAATTTGGATTATTATGATGTTGATTGTGTATACATGAGTGAATTATGATAGTAACTAGCTAGTCATGTTTATGATACTGACATGGTCCTGTTCATATCGCACAGGCCAGGTTTACCTGTGATGGTAACAAAGGATCCGATGGCGAGCTAAAGTTCCTAGCCTTGGAGCGGAAGACCCTCTACATCTCCCAGTTCGGGTAGGGGGCTGTGGACAGCCTGTTCACCCCACCCTCTCACTCCAGACACACACCTGTGCTCTGGACTATAAACAACAATCGCTGAATCTTAGGATAGTGATAACAACGAACTGAACTCTATGCGCAACCGTGTAACCAGCGTGCCGTTTATCATGCGTGTGCGTGGCTCAGAGGTCACTACCTGTCACCCACATTGTGGGACAAGATTACTCTTTCTTTTCTTTCTTTTTCTGTTGTAAATATACTCTGCAGATTGTACATATTGGGTTAATATTTCTCTTTTGGTATTTATTCTTTAAGTCACAAATACATATGGTACCATCACCAAAAGAAACACATGTCTCATGTTGATTATTGGGCCACTACCTCCTTGAGCTGAACCTAGTCTTCTGATCTAGCCATACGATAGCTATAGTAATTTGCCTATGTGCATGCTACACACATGTAAATCAGGTTTGACCTGGTTTATGTTAATGTATGGTCCTTCCATGACGTTGTTTATTCTCCTCCTCTCGGGCTTTAACAGTTTAAGTAGAGTCTGAGGCTGTTCTTTAGGATCACTGTGGACACGGGAGCGTAGGTCCTGCTCCGAGTCTCTGCAGAAATGTGGGTCCGAACGCTGCTCGCTCTGCTGCTCTGTGGTAAGTGCCTTTTTAGAAACAGAACATTGATCCTAATTTCAGTGGATGTGACTGGTTTAAAATGATCGACTTGGAGAAACTGGATTATTTGGTGTTTCTGACTTGTTTCAGCACATTCTTCTCTTTCATGTATTTTAGGATGGACATGCACAGACAGGTAGAATAAACAGCTCAAAGAAACAAAACAAATAAACAATAATATACTTGAGAAGGCTTATTTTATCATTATATATTTGTATTACAATAATGTGACAGTATAAATATGTTTCTTGTCCACCCCTGATGCCTCTGCGCTTTGGAACAAACTACTCAAATTCAACATCGTCTTATTTTAAGCAGTTTAGAGTCATGTATCTCATTGTATCTCAGTTTCCTAAAGAATAGAGTCGGCGAGTGTTGATCCAGTCTGTGTGTCCCATGTGAGCCTGAAGTCAGATGTGTTTGTGTTTCAGCCGTGAGCTTCAGTCTCTGCTGTGAGACCCCCCTGTACCACTTTGTGGATCAGAATCTGACCTGGAGCGAGGCTCAGCAGTTCTGCAGACAGCACTACCATGACCTGGCCTGTGTGAGCAGCTCTGAGGACAATCTCAGACTGCCCCGCCCTCCAGGCTACAGCGCCCCCGTGTGGATCAGCCTGTACGATGACCCCACAGACCTGAGCGCATGGAAGTGGTCGGCCACGAACTCCAGCGGATCTATTCAGAGCTGGGATTCTGGTGAACCACGTTACAGGCACGAGCCTCAGCAGTGCGCTCATATCTATGGGTCTATCTGGCGCACCGTCCTGTGCTCCAACGCACGAAAAGCCGTCTGTTATTCAGGTGAGGATTTGGGATTTGTGGCATATACTTGATTGTGGCTTTTGATGTGCTGTGGATATATGTGTTTCTTTCATTGAGATAAAACGATGTTTGTTTTGTAGGTTCCAGCCCAAAAGTATTTCATTTAACACCTGATCTTCTGACTTGGGCCGATGCTTTGACCTACTGCAGAACTCACTACAAAGACCTGGCTTTGATCGAGAGTGCACAAGAGAACAATGCTGCTTCTGCTGTAGGAGGCGGGTATGTATGGATTGGTCTGTTCAGATCTACAGGGAAGTGGTCGGACAACAGGACAGTCGCCTTCACAGCCTGGCACCATACGCTGAGTGGATATAAAATATATCGCGAGCCTTTCTGCGTCGCACAGAACGTGCTTGGCACCTGGGAAGTCTTTTCCTGTCAGGAGAGACGCCCATTCTACTGTCAAGGTAACACACTTTACACTGGTACCTCCTCAGCCCTGCTTTAGTCACTTTGGTGCTAACACTGGGTGGCGCTGTGGCTCAGCAGTTAGATTAAACAACATAACAGACTGGTCTTAACTATGTTGTTTTAGACTGTTTTGTTTTTACTATTGTGAAGCACTTGGTGACGTTTGTCTGTGAAAAGTGCTGTACAAAAACAGTTTGCTTAAAAACTTTTTCTTCCTGCTGTTTTGTTCAGAGGAGCCCAAAATCTTCAGATTTGTGAAGATGGAGTTCTTCTCTGGACACGACCTGGAGGATCCAGCGATAAACCAGCAGATTTTAGACGAGGTTGGTTTTACACATTCCCAGAGCTGGAAACGCTCAGCAGAGGAGCTTTAACGCTAACTTTGTGTTTGTTCAGATCCAGAAACAGTTTGAAGCAGGAGGTCGCACTGACGTCAAGGTGAAGTGGAAGACTGCCCCGAAAAAACAAGAGAAAAAAGAAGAGGGACCTGAGGACTGTCCTCTGATCATGTGACGTGTTCCTCAAATTCTCCAATACTCGTAAGGCACAAAGGTCAAATTAGCCCTTCAGGTCAAAGGTCAATCGGGATAAATGTGCTCTCTCCCAGTAATCCCAATGTAAAATGTGCATGAATAAAGATGTTTTACCGGCATCAACACTGTGCTAGGGGAGACCGGGGCTATTTGTCACGCAGGGTAATTTGTCAATTTGCTTTTCATAGCCACACTAGAGGGCGCTGTACGCTGATATAATATGTGTATTGGTATTCCTCTTCTCTTCCTATAAGAGTTTTCTTATTTGGACTAAAGACATGAAAAACTTTCTATGGATCTTTTAGAGATTAACTTTTACACATGATGAATTGCTCTCTTCAGACGGGGGTCGTCCCTGCTGCCTTTAAGGGGGCGGTGGTGAGGCCTCTGCTGAAGAAGAGCAATTTGGACGTAATGATTTTAACAACTTTAGACCGGTATCCAACTTACCATTTTTAAGCAAAATCTTAGAAAAATGTGTTTTTGCCCAACTTAGCGACTTTATTACTGCACATAACGTCCTTGAGAAATTTCAGTCTGGCTTTAGGGTAAACCACAGCACCGAGACGGCCCTTTTAAAGATTTTAAACGATTTTAGATTAAATTGTGATTCCAAAAGGTTGACAGTGTTGGTTCTACTGGATCTGAGCGCCGCTTTTGATACAGTCGACCATACTATTCTTTTAACTCGTTTAAAACACATCGGCCTCTCTGGTGCTGTCCACAAATGGTTTACATCCTACCTCACAGACAGGACATTCATGGTAAGTGTGGATACCTGCTCCTCTAAGGTCCATAGAATTACATGTGGTGTGCCTCAGGGTTCGATTTTAGACCCAGTGCTTTTTAACCTGTATATGCTCCCTCTTGGTGATGTCATCAGGAGACATGGAGTCAACTTTCATAGCTGATGATACACAGTTGTACATCTCCATGTCTCCTGAGGACACCAGGCCAATGGATGCACTTTTTAACTGCATTTTAAATATCAAATCCTTGATGGCAGAAAACTTTCTCCAGCTTAACCAGGACAAAACTGAAGTTTTAGTCATCGGTCCTGAGGCCCAGAGAGAGAAACTTTTACCCAAACTACAGTCATGGTCTTTTAATCCTTCCTCACAGGTGAAGAACCTGGGTGTGATGTTTGACTCTGAGCTGACTTTAATTCCACATATTAAGAATATCACAAAGAGGTTTTTACCATCTAAAGAACATAGCCCCGCCCCATTCTCTCTCGGGCCAACACGGAGACGCTCATGCATGCTTTAATCACCAGTCGTATCGACTACTGTAATGCCCTGCTTTCTGGTCTTCCCAAAAAGAGTATCTCAGGTTTACAACTTTTACAAAATTCAGCAGCTCGTGTCCTGACGAAGACCAGGAGGCGGGACCACATTACAGGAGGCGGGACCACATTACACCGGTTTTAGAGTTGCTGCATTGGCTCCCCGTGTGTTTCAGGATCGATTTTAAAGTTCTTTTAATGGTTTTTAAATGTCTTAATGGTCTTGGTCCTTCTCATCTTTCAGAACTGCTTTTACCTTATGAACCTTCACGGCCCCTTCGCTCCTCTGGCAGGGGTCTCCTAGTTATTCCTAAAGTCAACAGAAAGACTCACGGCGAGGCGTCTTTCCAATACTATGGCCCTCGCCTCTGGAACGACCTGAGGAGGAGCTCAGGACCACAGAGAACCTTCATGTTTTTAAGAGCAGCTCAAGACCCACCTTTTTAGTTTAGCTTTTAACTAATATTTACTTATATTAACCTTATTTACCGGTTTTAGTTCTATTATTTCTTTAGTTTCCCTCTTTTTATCCTGTGCTATTTCACACACAGTTTTAGCTGTTTTTAATTTATCTCTTAACAAATATTTATTTTTTGTGTGTGTGTGTGTGTGTGTGTATATATATATATATATATATATATATATATATATATATATATATAATTTGTATTGTATTTATTTATTGTATTTATTTATTGTATTTATTTATTTTTTATGTTCTCCTAGTGGTTCCTCTGAGGGAGCCCTCTGCCCCAGGAGTGCTGGTTGGCTGTGGCCGTGTGGGCGCTCTCCTGGGGGTGCCTGGATGGAGGTAGGACGTCTCTCCTGCACCTCCTCCGGGCCCCCTGAGGTGGCGCTCTGTGGCCGATGGGCTGCTCTTGGTGCAGACGGTCCTTGGATGGTGTTCCCTCTTTCGGTCTATCTGTACCCAGCCTTATACTCAACTCTATGTCCATTTTTATTTAAGACTTTTAACTGCTGGGCTGTCTGTACGTATGTGTGTCTGTGTGTCTGTGTGCGGGTGGGGTGAGGGGTGGGGGGGTTGTAGTTATTTATGTATATTTGCTGGTGGGGACGATTTTTTTTTACTGAAAGTTCACACCTTGCTCTAACCATTAAATAGAGGCCACGTGTGTGTAATCTGCTCTCAGTATAATCCCAGCTGTTCTGTGAGGGCCTCAGAGCTGTGGTCAGAGTGTATTGCTCACTAAGCAACATCATGAAGGCCAAGGAGCTCACCAGAGAGGTCAATCAAGCAATAAAGATCATGGACAAAAAGCCAACCCACTACCATCACTGCAATATCCTTGGGAAGCCTAAACTGCTAAGCTTTGAAAACGTATAATATACTAATATTCAAACGTGTCAATAATCTGCACCCGAGCCGCTCCGTTCATTTATACAGAGACAAAGCAGTAACAGAGTCACCAGAGGCTCCATCAGTCACAACTGTACGATTCCACACCGCGAGACTTCATTTGGTCAGTCTGCCATTTCGTACTCAGGTCCGACTCTGTGGAACTCATTACCCACAGAACTTAAAATCATATCTGAGTTTAAAATGTTCACTTTAGGGTTAAGTCTTGGCTGCAAACATTCATAAATAGCACTGAGCCTGAGTGAATGTAGGTGTGAGCGTATACAGTGTGTGTGCGTGTGTGTGTGTGTGTGTGATTGATAAAGTTTTATACAAACGATGTACGCATGTATTTTATTATTCCAAATTGTGTAGAAAGGCCCAACCAGGGACATGAGCTGCCAATTAGCGCTAGCTAAAAGCTCCTCATGCGTCGCATCAGCTGCAAACATTAACTGTAACTATGTTGAGGACGGGGAGGGCAACATTTTAGCTAAAGAAGAACGTCGGTTTGAAAGAGGAGTAAAATCCTACCGTCACTTTACTCCAATCTCCTTCGGGGGGAAACCGACAGGGCGGGGCCAGTCCAAGGAGGCGGCACCTCAGCCAACAAAAGAACAATAGGCAGGTAATTAGCAGTAATTATCCATGAATAGGACAGATAATGGGCAGTGATTATTTATGAATAGGACAGGACGGACCGATACTGAGGTGAGCAGATCGTTAGAGACGCTCTACTAGAAAGGGGTTTACCCACAGGTGAGAGTAGCTGTGATTAGAGGGGAGGAGCCGGGCCAACCCTAACTCCTCCCCGTTGGTCTTTATCTAAGCTGCGGGCTGAGCAGGACTTTAGTCCACTGACGAAGCCTTTTGGATGAGAGGCGAAACATTCGAAGACTTCAACTACTGAGTGCAGAAGATGACTAAAGTGCCTTCATTGAAAACTGTGTTGACTGTATCATCCCTGATAAATAAATAAATACATAAAGTAGAACAAAGCTCTCGATTGGAAAGAGACCCCAGGGAACACCCAGGACATGCTAGAGGGACCAGGTCTCTGAGCTGGCCTGGGAACTTCTCGGGATCCCCCCCAAAGGAGCTGGAGAAAGTGTCTGGGGGAGAGGGAAGACTGGGTATCTCTGCTCAGACTGCCACCTCCCCGACCCGGCCCCGGATAAAGCAGAAGAAAAGGGATGGAACTCATGAGTCACACAATCAGACAGTCTTCAGGTTGCTCCATTTTCTTCTCTTGTTTTTTGGGGGCAGTCTTCCACTTCACCTTGACGTCAGTGCGACCTCCTGCTTCAAACCTTTTCTGGATCTGAACAAACACAACGTTAGCGTTAAAGCTCCTCTGCTGAGCGTGTCCAGCTCTGGGGATGTGTCAAACTGTTACGTGATTTAAACCAACCTCGTCTAAAATCTGCTGGTTTATCGCTGGATCCTCCAGGTCGTGTCCAGAGAACTCCATCTTCACAAACCTGAAGATTTTGGGCTCATCTGAACAAAACAGCAGGAAAAGGTTTAAGTACAATAATACACTGCACGACTTAAAACAGATGTCACCTGGATGTGACCAGCTGTTATGATCTGCGATCGCTGCAGTTGGTCAGGTCTAGGTTCAGCAACAACATGAGCCCAAAGAATGAGATCAACTGAACGACCTGAACCTCCTGAATGACCATGGGTATGTGTGTTATGGATTAAACAAAAGATACTTAAAAGTAACTCAAATGAGCCTACAACGCCAGCTTGAATGAACAAGCACTAGAGGGCACACAGGTTCGTAATTGAATAAGAGGCATAGACAGATCCAGTAAAAAAAAAATTTAGTAATTCATGTATTTACGTTTACGTTCAATAAATAATTTTAGGTTCCATTTCATTTCCTTATTCCAAGTTCCATAAAAACATATCGAAACGAAGGGAAAAGCGCTTCCTGGACATCCACAGTAATTAAAAAACCAGAGGTGCTCTGTGGAGCAGGGAAAGTAGTTCAAAAAACAGAAAAACCAAGGCACTCTCTGATTAAAAGGCCTTTATTTTTATGGCATGTCTAAAAGGACAAACATGGCCCCGACGCGTTCCATAAGAACATGTTTAAGCTTCAGTTCTCATTCTCACGTTTGTTGGGACAAGCGTGAAAGAGTCTTTCACCGAGTACCCGCAAGCGTTGCTGAAACGGGCGGATTTTACATCCTGGATTTGTTACCCGCGGGTTTGCGGGGGGGTAGTGATACCACATGGGCGGGACGGCGGGTAGCTGCTAAATATTGACTCTATATCATTATGGTGTCTACAGACCTAACCACATGGCTCGCGCTGTTGCTCGGTGACAGTATAGTTTTACCCGCCTACATTTCTCTGACACTTGAGGCAAATCTCGCCTCGTTCCTCTCTCCCTCTCCTGGATATTATTTCAATATGTGTGGGTTTGGAGTGTGCAGTAGCGTATGATTCCTCTGATCCGAATGCCTGCTCGGGGAAAGGCATTTCAAATCGCTGCTGCTAGACATGGAGATTTCCTTTTTCCAGACGGTGTTTCCGTTACACTGGTGTCTCTGTGATGTGGGGTGTTGTTCCTAATTCAGATGATCAATACATTTTTGTATGTGTGTTTTTCCTCCTCCTGCCTCCTCACGCCGCTCTGAACACCTGCCGCCACGCTCACCACTCGCACATGCGCTTACATTGACAATACACAGGAATCCGTGTGATCCGATGTAGTGCGTCTATCACCTGTTTAAGCCTTCAACCCTCATTAGCGTCACGCTGTTTCGTTCAGATGTGCATCGGAAAAAATAAAGTGCTTCAATATAATGCTTTTAATGTGTGTGATTGATCACGGGCACGGGCGGGTAACGGGTGGGATGTTAGCAGTCCGGGCGGGTGCGGATTTAACTCTGATAACAACTATTCTTCATTTTTTAGATTTGTCACTGGAATATACAGATGGGTTGACCACAGGTGAGGAAACAACCCATGCGATGTGCGTACAAGGCGAAAGGGCAAAAGGCGAGAAAAGGTTAGGGATTTATCGATACTACTACTCGTATCATTACGGTACTTCATAACCTTATTTATTTCCCTTGCGTGCATACATTTATGGGAATTAAAATAGAAATATAGATAAATCATGTAAAATGATCTAGTAAATAAAAGAATACATCTTATAATGTTTTGTTAATCACAGACTGTTAGTTAGATTTGGCTGTAGCTGTGGGGACTGAGCTCAAATGAAAACTTAAAAATAAACATAATATTGAACTAGAACCACGGCCTCTTATGTCCTCGTTGTCCCTCTCAGCTTGTGTCCAGTGGGTCAACACCTTCTAGTGGCAAGTCCAGCCTCCTACAGATGCAACAGCTGGAGGAAGTGTGCGTTGATCGGGAAGTCTGGCCAGTCTGCTCAGACTACCGCCCCTGCGACAAGGCCCAAGATAAAGAAGAAGAAAATGGTTGGACGGATGCTTCACATTATGTTACTCTTTACTGCAGCCAGTCCAATGTGCATTGCAGAAAGCTTCATGAAGATCAGAGCGTTCATTCACCGAAGATGATGTGCTGAAATCAGGCTCATGTTATAAAGATCAATCATTGGGTAATTACAGCGGCTGTGTATGATTCAAAACACCAAGCTCTTAAAAACAGCGGCATGGTGGCCTAGCGGTTAGTGCTTGTGCTTCATAGCTAGAAGGTCCCGGGTTTGGACGGAGCCTTTCAGTGTGGAGTTTGCATGTTCTCCCCGTGTCTGTGTAGGTTTCCCCCGGGTACTCCGGTTTCCCCTACCACTAAAAAACATGTACAATAGGTGAATCCTCCAGCCAGGTGATTCTGACCATCAGCCTGGCTCCACATCTGTGCGGATCTTTATTTTATGTTTTAGATCATGCACGGTGTTTTAGATCGGGATGTGCATGTCTCCTCATTCATTGATAAACATGTTACCTTGACAGTAGAATGGGCGTCTCTCCTGACAGGAAAAGACTTCCCAGGTGTTATTCACGTTCTGTGCAGCGCAGAAAGGCTCGTGGTAGGTTTTAGAGTCATACTTCCAGGCTGTGAAGGCGACTGTCCTGTTGTCCGACCACTTCCCTGTAGATCTGACCAGGCCGATCCATGCACCAGCGGTGCCTGCTACATTATTAGCAGCAGTGTTCTCCTCTGCACTCTCGATCAAAGCCAGGTCTTTGTAGTGAGTTCTGCAGTAGGTCACAGCACCACCCTGACTCAGACGATCAGTTAAATGAAAGACTTTAGGGATGGAACCTACAAAAACAAACAGTTTTATCTCAATTAAAGAAACACATCATGAGATCAGGTTACTTCAGAGTATTAATAGTTCATTGTTCCTTTGACGAGAGGTGAAAACGTCCCATACTTAAACTGCATAGTACAAATGACAGCTAAAGAACCTTTGTCTACCATGTAATTCCTGTACGACTGAGAGCTTACAGTGGCACAAACCCTCACCAGAATAACAGAGGGCTCTTCCCATGTCGGAGCAGGAGACCCTGAGCCAGGTAGACCGGATAAAAGAGCACTGCTGAGACTGGTGATAGTAACGTGGTTCACCAGAACCCCAGTTCTGAAAGGATCCGCTGGAGTTCGTGGCCGTCCACTTCCACTGGCTTAGGTCTCTGGGGTCATCGTACAGGCCGATCCACACGGGGGCGTTGTAGCCTGGAGGGCGGGGCAGTCTGAGATTGTCCTCAGAGCTGCTCACACAGGCCAGGTCATGGTAGTGCTGTCTGCAGAACTGCTGAGCCTCGCTCCAGGTCAGATTCTGATCCACAAAGTGGTACCCCCACTGGGGGGTCTCAGAGCAGAGACTGAAGCTCACGGCTGAAACACAAACACATCTGACTTCAGGCTCACATGGGACACACAGACTGGATCAACACTCGCCGACTCTACTCTTTAGGGAACTGGTTAAACTACAAAGAAATTAAATAAATGACTCAAAACTGCTTGAAATAAGACAAAGTATTTTGAATTTGAGTAGTTTGTTCCAAAGCGTAGAGGCATCAGGGGTTGACAAGAAACTTGCTCATCTTACTTCCCCCTAGGGCGCTCAACTAGACAGGGCTGTCCGTTATCATGGTTGTTGTTGGCCTTGGCAATCGAGCCATTGGACATTACATTAAGAACTATTAAAGGCATATTTAGGGGAACAACAGAACATAAGGTTTCATGGTACGCTGATGATTTATTGTTGTACGTGTCAAAACGTAATAACACCTGGAGTACTTTGACAATATTACTGTGCGGGCGTCGAAGTACTCCAGGTGTTATTACGCCTCACAATATGGTACCCCTATTTATCCGCTTAGAAAATTGACATGTTTAATTTTGTGTGACTAGACTTGGATCGTGTAAAGGCTCATGTAACTGCAGTTAAATAGTGAAAACGTGGAAGAGCTTGGTAACTTCTAACTTCACCCCAGTTTGGAGCAATACCTTTGCTGGGAGAGGCTGAACGCTAACAACATTTGCGTGACTGAGCGCACGCACAAAGATCAGACAGGTACGCATCAACTCGTCTAAGCTCAGGTAAGAACAAATCTCAGTGTGTAAAAACGGTGGCCTGTTCCTTTAATTGAAAATGTGTTTGCGTCTTTTGATCAGTTGTGTCTGAAATATCAAATATCATCTAATGCAGATTTTTTCAAATATTTACCAATCCGTAGTTTTGTTAATAGGCTCTATGCAAATGACACGTGACTTCCAAGTGGAGCCTAAGTGGGTGCTTCCGTATCCTGTCTCCGTTATTTCCCTGTGAGGTCGTGTCTAAAACAATGTATAGTTCAAGGAAACATCCCTGACAGTGAGATACTGATCCGAAGTGACTCGCTACGTGTTAAAAACATTACGTTGGATGTAAATTCTTGACTGCAGGAAACGTCTGTGTTTTTTGAGGAAGGACTTTTTATCTCAGCGCTAACGGCTAGCATAAAAAACACCACCACAAAAATTAAACGTCTAAAAAGTATTTATACTAAAGACAGGCAGATTATATTTTGAGCAGCTTGTTTAAAATCATGTAGCTATTTTCATGTTTAATTCGTGTTAGCCGTTAGCCGTTAGCTTCCAGACAAAAACACTGTGATGAGCACGGACGTTTCCTCTAGTGAATGTTTTGCCCCTGACGCAATGTTTTTAACATGATGCTGTGTGACTTCACCAGTAAGTCACTGTCTACCATGTGATCTTCAGCTATTTTTATTTTTTAGACAAGACCTCATAGGGAAATAACGGAGACAGGACACGCAAATGACTACTTTGAATCCACTCGTGACGCTTGCGGGCATACAGCCCATTCAATGTTCCCATCTTTTCCTCGTCAGCTTCCCAGCTCAGACATGAATGCTATACGTTTAAAAGATCCATTGAGAAAATAGTTCAGTTTCTAAAATATGTAATGAACTGTCAGACATGGAATATATGGCTTCACTTGATCACCTAAAAGAAGCTTGGCAACAGGACATTGGAATTTCCTGTAATTTGATGCATTTTAGAGGAACTAATTACATTGAAACATAACTGTAAAAATACATATATTCAAAAAGTTAAATATTTGTTATGACAATGTATAAGAGGCTAATCAGATTGTGGCATAATTGTATTTCAAGAGCATATGACATTTATTTTGCTTCTATTGTGCAGAAGTGTCATGAGTGAGTTAGAGCTGAATGAATTTCTCCCTCATATTGTGTCACAGATTAAACAAATGAAATAAACTTTATTTTCGAGCAAATATAATATGATCAATCATCAGGAATAATAGAAATAAAATCCTGTAATATGCACTTTAGGCTGTTAGACAGATATCCAGTGTTAGTGGTTCTCAGTCTTTAAATACTCAAATTTTTATAAATCAACCCAGAAATATATTATTTTTAATTTATTCATGTTTTGGCCTGACATTTTTAGGGGAGCTTGAATTAATTTTAGGGGTGTTCAAGCACCCCTATAATAGGCCTAGCCTCGCCCATGGGGTGAAGACTGCTTGTGATCGGTGCTGCCAGGAACAGGCTTCACTGTGAGCCATTTTTCAGAACTGTCCTAACATATCAGCTTACTGGACTAACATTTTTTTAAATTATTATTGTTGTTGTTTGTGGAACGCAGTTACACCCTGACCCTGTGCTTGCACTTTTTGGAGCACCCCCAGTAACAGCTAAACTATTTAACAAGCAGAACACTGTTATTAGATTTGTCTCAGTGCTAGCTAGAAGGCTGATCCTATCGCCATTAACATGACGTAATGACAATGTAAAAAAAATATCAAATTTAAACTAAAAGGAAAGGTAGATGATTTTCATCTGATATGGGATCAGTTTCTGGAGCACTAATAATAATAATAATAATAATACATAAGTTGTATATAGCACTTTTCAAGGAACTCAAAGATGCTTTACAAATGAACTAGGACAAATTTAAACAAGCTAATGTATGAATGAGTGAATGGCCTGAACCCTCCTCAGGTATATGTGTTTCTTTGTCCTGTTTATTCTCCCAGTCTGTGCATGTAAATCCTAAAATATATGAAACAAGAAGAATGTACGGAAACAACCAAATAATCCAGTTTCTCCAAGTCGATCATTTTAAACCAGTCACATCCACTGAAATTATGATCAATGTTCTGTTTCTAAAAAGGCACTTACCACAGAGCAGCAGAGCGAGCAGCGTTCGGACCCACATTTCTGCAGAGACTCGGAGCAGGACCTACGCTCCCGTGTCCACAGTGATCCCAAAGAACAGCCTGTCTCTACTTTAACTTTCAAATCCTGAGAGGAGGAGAATAAACAACGTCATAGAAGGACCAAGACATTAACATAAACCAGGTCTAACCTGATTTACATGTGTCTCTCGTGATGTTTAGTCGATGTATGCAGGGAAACATGATACTAAATGTAGCAGCCAAATGCCCTGTGCAGTGTCCGCTCTGATTGCAGTGTTTTAAGGCGTCTCGGACGCGTGTCTTCCACCAAACGAAGTCCAGAGAACTATTGTGTTCCAGAAAGGTGTTTATTGGCATTACCTTTAGCCATCAACAAAATACACAAGTTTTAGACCCCATAGACACGGTCGAAAGACTGTTTACCTCCACACTGCAACACCTGTGTGCATTTTACTCTGCCTTTTATAGGGCAGGTAATCAGTGCTTAATTTGTAAATTTGTATTTTCAGGAACACTTTTGGTCTGATGGTATGGATTCGGGGAACAGGCCAAAACATTTGCCGGAACACTCTCATTAAACACCATTATTTCAGATCAGATCTTTGCCGGATCCTCCTAAATATTTCCCGGATCCTTTACCCTGAAAAACTGAGAATTGGGGGAATGCGTTCCCCCAAACGGGGGATCAAATTAAGCACTGCAGGTAATCAGGTAACCGGATACACACAGCGCCACGCAGTGGCAGGAGGCTAAAACATCGTTCAAGGCATAAATGGCTCCAACACTAAATACAAAGTAAAGTATTGTACAGTACATTTGAGTAAATATTTACTGAAATAGTTGTTTTTTAAAAATAGTTGTGTTAATGATCATATTAATGTCATGGACAGCAGTGGGATGGTTTGCTTTTTTTCTGTTGTGTGCGTTTTGTAATTTTATTTGTATTAAGTTTGCTGTTGTGCACGCCTTAATTGTAACCTCCCACTTACCTGAGACTGACGCCCCAATCAGTGCACCTGCGCTTCAAATTCTATTCTCTGAGTGAAGCCAGTGCAGAGACCGGAGCTCTGGACTAATATGGTCGTATTTCCTGGTCCTGGATGTTCTGCAGCTCTAACAGTGAGCGGCCGTTACAGTCGTCTAACCTGCTGGAGACAAACACATGGATACGTCTCTCTAAGTCTGGTTTTGACACTATTCCTCTGATATTAGCCACGTTTTTCAGATGGTAAAAAGCTGTTAATGCCATTGCTTTGATGTGGCTGCCCCCCGTCCCACCTGTTTAGCTAATGTCCCAGTTTCAGGTCCACTCTTCATCATTGCCCAAACACCAAGGGCCGAACCTCACAATTGTAGCCCAAAGTAAAGAACCATTTTCTGCAAATGCCATTGTTTAACATTATATATGATCAGAGTATGAGTACTTCGTTACATTTATTCAAGTACATGTACTTGTAATTATATAAAAAATTATTGTACATTATTATTTTTGGCCAATTTTTCGATGATCCAAATTTTGCTCCATTCCTCAGCTTAATCTAATGTTTTTACAGGTTTAGAAATTATAAATGAATAGATTTGTCGCATGTACGGCATGACATTTTTTGTATAAAATAAAATATATTTGTGACCCATTTCTATGTGTGTGATTGTGGTCTCTCTCCAGCAGATGACGCTGTGGAACTAGCTTCGGCCCGGTTTATAAACAGGAAGTAGCCAGTCCGCTTCCGTACCACGTGACTTGGCAAACAGTAAACAAGCCGCGAACCGCTCGAGGTCAAACGTCTGCGGCTCGTTCAGCCTCGGCGCGGCTTTATTTCCAAAACATTCGGCTTCATTCGTCCCTAAACCATGTCGGCGGTGTGTCGGAGTATCCTGCGGGCCTCGGTGCGTCCTGTCCCGGGGTTTGTCTCTGTAAACAGCCGCCTCTGCAGCTCCACAGCCTCCAGCGCATCCACCAAACCCACACAAGAGCAGCAGAAGGTGAAGGTACAGACGGTTTAAGTGACAATGTTACTATTGAAATAAACACATTCCACTAGATTTAATATGTGTTATGGTTGAAATGATGCACTGCTGCCTGACCAAACAGGTGTCCTTTACCTGGATCTAACCAACTAGTCTTGGCTCTGCAACACTATAATGAGATCAGCAGAACGACCACGTTATTCCATCAGTGGATTTCTTCTTTCTTCCAAGATGACAATGCCTGGTAACTGTTGTGGCCTGTTCCCCGAATCAGGGCCAAGTACCGTTACATTTCCCCCACCGATAAAGTACTGGTACTGCTTTTTTTCTATTCCTCATCTAGAACCAGAAAACTATATAATGTTAATTTATTCCATAAAAAGACTATTTCCTTTAAAATTTGTATCATTTATTTGAGCTGAAACAACCAAGTCACTTCCTTCAATGCCGTCCCTGGACCAACCGCATCAAAGCTTAGTCTCTAAAAATAATCTTATTTTTATCGGTATCTGCTTTTGATACTTTTGTTTCAACACCAGGAAGTACTTAAATGATACCAGTACCCAGCTCTAGCCCGACTCCATCACCTCAGTCCAAAAGTGTTCTTGAAACTACGTTGCAAATATTCAATCAAACACCAGTGAGGTCGTATTTAATCTCTTAAATAACTGAACCGAGCACATTTTCTCCAGCTTGGCTTCAAATAGCGACAAGAAGAAAGAAGAAGAAAATGAGGATGTTCAACAAAAAGAGCAATGAAAGCCGCAGAAAGTGAGGAAAAACTCTTAAAGAGGGGGTATTGTGCTTTTTTCAGTCACATAGCACCAGTCTATAGCACTACAATGATGACCTTCTGTTGGTCTGTATATGCAGTGAATTAAAATAACTGCCTTGAATAAAATTGCTCTCTCAAAATGGCCGCACTGAACGTCTTGAAATAGGCCTCTGTCTCTTTAAGAAGCTTTCCGACACGCCCCCTTCAGCACACTACTGTGGCATTTAAACAACAACACTGTGCGGGGAGGGGGCTCTGCTGAGCTGAGGAGCAGTGGTTGGGGGCTTGGCTGGTGACAAAAGGTCCAGAGGCGTCTCCAGGAGGTGGGGGCGTTCCTAGGAGGACTGAGGCATAGCTACACCTAAAATGGCCGCCGTCTAAGTTCTTACTGATTACTCAAAAATATGTGAATGAGCCGAGGCAACACTCCAGGCATGTGTTTAATGAGGGAACGACATAATAACAGGATATAAAGCTTGAAAAAGGCCATATTACATAATACCCCCCCTTTAAGTGGCAAAAATAAGATGTGAAAGAATGTATAAGGTGACGACACGGCAACACGGCGAGGAAAAAGGTCAGTTAACAACCGTTTTTCTGGGTCTTAGCTTTCAAATGAGGCGTTACACTGGTCTATAGGCTGTAAACTCGAGTCACGGAGCTCTAGCGAGGGAAATGTTGCAGCTCAGTTCGAGTCGTTGAACTTCGTTTTTGTTTCATGTGGAAAGGCCCAGTCACGATGTGCCCCGTTTCTTCATCCTGCTTCATCCTTTCCTCCAGACGTCCATCCAGAGACCGGCCCCCAGCGCGTCCCACGACTGGATCGGGCCCCCGGACCGCCTGTCCAACATGCGCCCCATCGTCTACAGAGCGCCCGACAGAGAGACGCAGCTGGAGAAGAGGCTGCGCTCGCTGAGGCAGGAGACGGAGGACTGGAACCACGACTTCTGGACCAAACAGAACGTCACATTCAGCCAGGTCCGCCCCTGAACCGCTTTACCCAAATCTAAAGGCTTCTCAACATGGAGAGCAGCCGTGTAACTACAGCTGTGCAATTCATCGAACTTCGATTAGGATTTAGATGATTACAGAAATAGCATAAGTTTGTTTTTTATTATTCAAAAAGACAAACGATACGTAATAATTTCCACAGTTGCTCCAAACCAGGATTACACAGAACACAGTAAACTATAGACGGACGTCACAGCCCTTCAGCACAAGGCATTCCAAAAGTAAAACATTGTAGTAGCATTAGTAAACGTTTGGTTGATGATGAGGATGTTTATCGTTTTAACTTATTATAGACAAAACGATTATTACGGATGCCCTTCCGCGTGTCCATCCGAACCGATCTCACGAAGAAAAGCAAACTTGCATTATTTCAGGCCGCTGGGATTATTTCCCCTTTGCATTTCACGTGCCGTGGCTCAGGCTTTTGCTCGACATAAAAACAAACAGCGCTGTGTGATGATGTCATCAGGCCGCGCTGTTTACTCGCGCAGGTGTGAGGGCTGGCCAGCAGGGGGCAGGTGTGACACAGAGACCTCTCCTCAATCGAGGCAAACTTGAAATCATTTGTACTTTTGTGAATGTTCAGGAAACAGTAAATATTCAGCATCGTTTTTTTGGATTAATAAATAAAATAAAGATTGTTTGAAAAATCAGAATTATAACAAAAATAATCGTGATCATTAGTTTTTCAATAATCGAGCAGCCCTAACCGTAACGCCTCGTTTGAAAGCTAAGACCTACAACGTTGTCACTGCGTTTTTGTCACGTTTTTTAAGCATTTTTTGTCACATTATTGTTTCATTTTCATCCTCGTTTTCGTTGCTATTTCCATGATTTGTTTTTTTAGCTTTTAGATTTGGGTAAAGCCAAACTGGAGAAAATGTGTTTGGTTCAGGTTGGGGTTGAGAGCTTAACTCATTGACTGCCAATGACATCTTTAGACGTGGATTATGTTTTCAGTGGTAATGGCTGCATTAAAGATTCAGTCTGATTTTTCAGTCTTGTTTTGACATGTTTTGCTGAAAAACTAATCACCTACGATTTGTGTTTAAAAGGACTGACAGACCATGCACGCCCATATTGCAAGTTATTTCCAATATTGTGCCGTCCTACATGTCGGCCTCTGATGTGAAGGAAATAGAGGGGTATTGGCACACTGTGGGAATGAAAAATATATCTCCTTCTTTCTTTGCAGGAAAAAGAATCTTTTATAGCGTCACAGCTCCGCTCGAAGGCCTTGTCACGGCGCGATGAACGAGGTGGGAGAAACGGTCTGTGCAGATACAGTATGAAAGGACACTAAGGTCGTCTCCTCTGACCCTCAGGACGGAATCGCTCCTTAGACAGTGAAGAAATGGCCGTGTTCTACAAGAACTTCCTGGACACGAACAGGACGCGACACGCAAACTACAACAAGTGAGTCTGCTCCGAGCGCCACCAGCGAAATGCAGGACTTTCCTCTTTGTACACGTCAAATATTTCCAGAGAACGGCAGCTCACAGGAAACATTTCAGGACGGCAACTAACGATTCTTTTGTAATTATTTTTACAATTAATCAGCTAATCGCTTAGCTGTGAATGGTGTAGGAAAATTGTATTTTTCCCCAAAAGAATGTATCACATAAAGCTGAAGTGGCGCCGCTTGAGGACGAGTTAATGGAGTAAACTTAAAGTAAAGTTTGTTGGAAACTCTTGGCGCTAATTCTGCCTCTGATTGGATGAGACTTGGACAGATATTCATGAAATGTACAAAACACTACAGACCCTCACCATAAAAACAAAGTAGTTTTTCATCAAAAATACTACATTTTCATGTCATTTTCGCTCTATTTGACTGTGTGAACCAGAAAACGATTAATCGATTACTAAAATTGTTCTCGACTGTTTCAATAATCGACTAGTCGTCGATTAATCGATTTAGTTCTTTCAGCCCTATAACATTTATGGGCCAGCTCCGTCCTGGGCTGCCCCCTGGGGGACAGGAGGGTAATAGCCAAGGTCACCTCCATCATGGACAACACCTCCCACCCACTGCACGGGACTGTAGAGGAGCTGAGCAGCTCTTTCAGTGGAAGACTGAGACCCCCTCAGTGCAAGAAGGAGCTCCTTCATCCCCACTGCTGTCAGACTGAACTAGACTGTAAAGTATCATGTGACATGATCCCTGTATTTACATCACTGACCTGCGTCACTTTATCAACCACCTGCACTATGACGTAAACCTGCCCTGCTGATACTGACTATAAAAACTTTTGTAATTGTACTTGTAATATTCCTTTGGTGAGACTGACCCGTGTGCCCTGTTTTCCTCCGTGTCTGTCCTGTGACTGCAGAGAGTGGTACAGGCGTAACTTCACCATCACCTTCCTCATGGCTCGAGTCACTCTCCAGAACATGTGGAACAATCTGTCTCCAGCAAACGGCGGCAAGAAGAACGACCCGACCGCGACGTAACGCTGTCCACGGGGGTAAATGGGTTTCTGCAATCTCAAAGTGTGGCGCCTCCTTTCACCAGCAGATGGCACCACTTCCACTTAATTTTACCCCAGCTCCCTGTTGTCGTCACTTTATTTCTATGGTCTATAAAAATCTAAACTTACAGGTGAAACTCACAAAATTAGAATATCGTGAAAAGGTTCGTTTATTTCTGTAATTCAGTTTAAAATCTTGAACTAATAAATGATACAGACTCAAAGTGACACATGACAAGCCTTTGTTTTTTTATTTAGAAAGCTTATAAAAACTCCAAAATGAAAATTTCAGAAAATTAGAATATTACATGAAATCAATGGCTACTATCAAATTAACGACGTAGTAATTCTTTTTCAGATGTACTTCGTCCTATCAATTGTTCTTTTTCCTTTGGTTAATTCTGCAAACATCTGTAACAAATGTTCCAAGCTGCTGTTATGCATTTAAATGCTCTTCATGGCAAATGTTGCACTGTCTGAAGCTTAAAGCTGATGATTGTATCGTTATGAATCTGTATCTGTTCAGCTCAGGAAGGACTTGCTTGTATCTAAAGTCGATGTAATTTAGACCTTACAATTTATTATGCTATGTAGATGTTTATTGAGTTGAACACGGGTTTGGCACTTATAAGCTAATTACTTCAGCCGACTCCATTTTAAGCATCCACAATTGTATGAATTTTGAAAGACAAAATGAATGTAAAATCACTCAAAATAAACTAAACTAAAAACGTATTCGCAATATTAGCAGTGATCTAGAACGATGGTCCGCTCCCACTATTGGGTCGTGTCGAAAGTATAGGCTTGAATGTCCTGCCTCATCTTCTCTACTTGCATTCGATCAACAAAGGAATATCCTCATTCATAGAATTAGACTGAAGACTTTACAGTTAGCCAAACCAGATGGTCTTAAACTCCCAAACTATAAATGTATCTTTGGGCTGCCCAGCTGAAAGCATTCATAGTATGGATTCAGAATGACACAACCCGCTGGCTTAATATTGAAAATTCTCAGTGTGTAGACCTTTTACAAAATATGCCCTTTTCAGATTCTCCCATAAAAGGAAAAAAAATACACTGAAGGTTTGGAACAAGATTCGATCTTTTTTTTGGGTTGCCAAAGTCACTTTCATTGCTGACAAATATTGGATTAATGAAAACCTTTGCACCAGACAAGTTAGATAATACATTCAAGAAGTGGTTCGATTATAGATTAACTTGTATATATCAGGTAAAGATGGGAATATTAAAACATTTGAGCAGTTAAATGAATTTGGCCTGTCTAATACGGATTTCTTTAGGTATTTACAAGTAAGATCATTTCTGACAACCCATAAAGACTGGGAACGGTGTATAAACCCTACTCCTATAGAACAGGTTCTTGTTAGACAATTAGCTAACACTGATAAGAAAATTATAGCAAGCTATGTACTATATTTTTAAGTATGTGCACAAATGACTCCGTACATAAGAACGAGATGGGAAGCGGAGTTGGCGATAGTTATACCAGAGGATATATGGGAGGAGATCTGCACGGAGGCACATCTAACTACACATTCAAACATGTGGAAGGAGTTTAAATGGAAAGTGATAACCAGATTTTTCAGGACACCAGAAATAACCGCTAAGATGGGTTCGAACCACCTTGCCCTACATTAAGATCGTTCTGGGAAGAAGTCTTTGTATTCAAACATGACATTCCACTTAGTCCAATAGTAGCACTGTTAGGAGCAAAAAGAAATAACAAAAAAAAACACAATTTAATTATAAAAATAAAATAAAAGATATCAAATTAAACTATAAAAAGTATAAAATATATAGAGAGATAACAACTTAGAGTAATTTTGCCAAATTTCATATCACAATAATTCTGTTTCTCCTCGTCTTCTGTTGCAGCAGATTATTGTGTGCTTTAGAGCGGCCCCCGATCTACAAGCTTTGGATATTTTTTGGGACAAAACGGCAGAAAAAAAAAATACAAATAAAAAAGGACATTTCTAAAATACATTACCAAATCACTAAAAAAGGGTTGGAGAAATGTTTAATTATTTTAAAAAAAATAAAAGAGATATTAAATTAAACTTGTTTTGTGATAAAGACCTGAGCTCTTTCTTTCTTTGGAGCGAGTGGTTTGAGTGTGACGTGTTTTTAAAGGATGATTTGTATTTGTTTTTAGATTTCAACATGGAAACCTCGACACACAGAGGTTAATGCTGGATAGTCAGACGGTCGACTGAGAAAACATGAGATTTCATGACACACATTATATATTTATTAGAGTTAGGCACAGGGATAGATACAGACAACGTCTCTGGGATCGCCCATATATGGTCATGTTTGGAGCAGTTGAGCGGGAAAACAAAGAGGAGACAAATCAAAACTTTCTATAATTACTCCAAAACTGCTTTAACAAACGCATGAATATAGTTTACTACCCAATAAAGATACAAAGACATGGAGAGGAGCAAAGTGATTCAACAGCCAGTGTTGGGGAGTAACTAAATACAGTATTTAGAATATAGTTACTTTCCAAATATCAAGGGAATGCATCGAAGTACTCAGTCATTAAATTTGAGCTCCATATTGCACAACATTATTAAAGCAGAACTAAGTAACTTGTTTACCTTAATAAATCCTTTCCGTCGTCCCTCTTGGGGTAATCAATGTGAAAGTATTGTAAAAGTATTCAGAATATAGTACTCTGACAAAGTAACGGAATACATTTTTACATTAAATGAAGCTTGAACCCTTGAATTGAAGTAGACCTCGCTCTCTTCATTCTATCATATTGCCATAAATAATTATTCACCGTCAAACACAACAAAATCAACTGTGACAACTTGCCCCATATCCACCTGTGGGGAAAGTTGTCACAATTGTTTTTAATGGAGTTTTTTTGTGCAAAACGCTCTGTGAGTTCTAAAATGTGCAAATTCACTAAACATAAAGGCTGTATAAAATATATTGTTAAAATAGATTAATAATAAAAACATATTGGACACAAAAGCAAAAAATGTCCCACTAGTTATTCCCCATGTGACAAATAGGCTTTATGCAAATGACACGTGACTTCCAAGTGGATCCTAAGTCGGTGCTTCCGTATCCTGTCTCCGTTATTTCCCTGTGAGGTCGTGTCTAAAACGATGTATAGTTCAAGGAAACATCCCTGACAGTGAGATCCTGATCCGAAGTGACTCGCTACGTGTTAAAAACATTACGTTGGATGTAAATTCTTCACTGCAGGAAACGTCTGTGTTTTTTGAGGCGGGACTTTTTATCTCAGCGCTAACGGCTAGCATCAAAAAACACCACCACAAAAATTAAACGTCTAAAAAGTATTTATACTAAAGACAGGCAGATTATATTTTGAGCAGGCTCGTTTAAAATCGTGTAGCTATTTTCATGTTTAATTCGTGTTAGCCGTTAGCTTCAAGACAAAAACACTTCCTGTGATGAGCACGGACGTTTCCTCTAGTGATTTTTTTGCGCAATGTTTTTAACCTGATGCTGTGACTCCACCAGTAACTCACCGTCTACCATGTGATCTTCAGCTATTATTTTTTTTAGACAAGACCTCATAGGGAAATAACGGAGACAGGACACGCAAATGACTACTTTGAATACACTCGGAAGTCACGTGACGCTTGCGTGCATAAAGCCCATAACCCCGAGTGTCCCCTCTACCAACAATGTAAGCTAGCTAACAAACGGCTTTAGCATGCTAGCTCTAAAACAGCTCAAACCAAAGCTAACGTCTCTGTCTTTCAGATCAGTGTGTTTTGTTTAAGGCATTAACAAAAGGAAAGCTCTCATTACAGAAACAACACAGACATTAAAGTTTGGGAGAAGGCGTAACAAACATTCAAATGTCCTCATGTCTTTAGTCCAAATGAGAAAACTATTATTGGAAGAGAAGAGGAATACCAATACACATATTATATCAGTCCCAGTGTACAGCGCCCTCTAGTGTGGCTATGAAAAGCAAATTGATGAATTACCCCGCGTGACAAATAGCCCCGGTCTCCCCTAGCACAGTGTTGATGCCTGTAAAACATCTTTATTCATGCACATTTTACATTGGGATTACTGGGAGAGAGCACATTTATCCCGATTGACCTTTGACCTGAAGGGCTAATTTGACCTTTGCGCCTTACGAGTATTGGAGAATTTGAGGAACACGTCACACGTACGGACAGTCCTCAGGTCCCTCTTCTTTCTTCTCTTGTTTTTTCGGGGCAGTCTTCCACTTCACCTTGACGTCAGTGCGACCTCCTGCTTCAAACCTTTTCTGGATCTGAACAAACACAAAGTCAGCGTTAAAGCTCCTCTGCTGAGCGTTTCCAGCTCTGGGAATGTGTAAAACCAACCTCGTCTAAAATCTGCTGGTTTATCGCTGGATCCTCCAGGTCGTGTCCAGAGAAGAACTCCATCTTCACAAATCTGAAGACTTTGGGCTCATCTGAACAAAAAACAGCAGAAAGAAAAAGTTTTTAGGCAAACTGTTTTTGTACAGCACTTTTCACAGACAAACGTCACCAAGTGCTTCACAATAGTAAAAAAAAAAAAGTCTAAAACAACATAGTTAAGACCAGTCTGTTATGTTGTTTAATCTAACTGCTGAGCCACAGCGCCACCCAGTGTTTTCCCCAAAGTGACTAAAGCCGGGCTGAGGAGGTACCAGTGTAAAGTGTGTTACCTTGACAGTAGAATGGGCGTCTCTCCTGACAGGAAAAGACTTCCCAGGTGTTATGGACGTTCTGTGCAGCGCAGAAAGGCTCGTAGTAGATTTTAAATCCACTCAGCTCATGGTGCCAGGCTGTGAAGGAGACGGTCCTGTTGTCCGACCACTTCCCTGTAGATCTGAACAGACCGATCCATGGACCAAAGTCGACTGCTACAGCACCAGCATCAGCGTTCTCCTGTTCGCTCTCAATCAAAGCCAGGTCTGTGTAGTGAGTTCTGCAGTAGGTCACAGCATCATCCCAACTCAGAAGATCAGATGTTAAATGAAAGACTTTTGGGCTGGAACCTAAAAAACAAACATAGTTTTATCTCAATGAAAGAAACACATCTATCAAAAGCCACAATCAAGTATATGCCACAAATCCCAAATCCTCACCTGAATAACAGAGGGCTCTTAGCAGGAGGGTGCAGGAGCGGGTGCCCCAAGACCACCAGATAATAGCGCACTGCTGAGGCTCGTGAATGTAACGTGGTTCTTCAGAAGGGGAATACCACCTATGAAGCGATCCGCTGGAGTTTGTGGCCGTCCACTTCCACTGGCTCAGGTCTCTGGGGTCATCGTACAGGCCGATCCACACGGGGGCGCTGTAGCCTGGAGGGCGGGGCAGTCTGAGATTGTCCTCAGTGCTGCTCACACAGGCCAGGTCATGGTAGTGCTGTCTGCAGAACTGCTGAGCCTCGCTCCAGGTCAGATTCTGATCCACAAAGTGGTACAGGGGGGTCTCACAGCAGAGACTGAAGCTCACGGCTGAAACACAAACAAATCTGACTTCAGGCTCACATGGGACACACAGACTGGATCAACACTCGCCGACTCAACCTTTTAGGAAACTGGTCATTTTAAAAAAGGATAAATGAGATAAATGATTCAAAACTGTTTAAAATAAGACGATGTTGAATTTGAGTAGTTTGTTCCAAAGCGCAGAGGCATCAGGGGTTGACAAGAAACATATTTATACTGTCACATTATTGCAATACAAATATATAATGATAAAATAAAACTAATAAGCCTTCTCAAGTATATTATTGTTTATTTGTTTTGTTTCTTTGAGCTGTTTATTCTACCTGTCTGTGCATGTCCATCCTAAAATACATGAAAGAGAAGAATGTGCTGAAACAAGTCAGAAACACCAAATAATCCAGTTTCTCCAAGTCGATCATTTTAAACCAGTCACATCCACTGAAATTAGGATCAATGTTCTGTTTCTAAAAAGGCACTTACCACAGAGCAGCAGAGCGAGCAGCGTTCGGACCCACATTTCTGCAGAGACTCGGAGCAGGACCTACACTCCCGTGTCCACAGTGATCCCGAAGAACAGCCTCAGACTCTACTTTAACTTTCAAATCCTGAGAGGAGGAGAATAAACAACGTCATGGAAGGACCAAGACATTAACATAAACCAGGTCAAACCTGATTTACATGTGCCTCTCGTGATGTTTAGTCTATTTGCACAGGGTAAGTAAAGTATTGTGTATATATAAATATATATATATGGTACATTTAAAAAATATTTACTGAAATAATTGTGTTCTAAATATTATACTCAACATCCCAGGAGTAAGTCTGGTATTGTGTTCACCTTATTCCGGACGTTTCCATGTCTCTTTGCGTTAATGATCATATTTATATCAATAGTTTGTTGAGCTCATATTTTACTGCATTTTTAAACTCTTTACAGAGGATTTTGCTGAAAATGTAAAATTACTTCTAATTAATGAGACACAACAGGTATTTACTGATGAGTTATAAAAACATTTTGTCTTTTTATTTCAAGAAACAAAAACGTTACACGAGTTTGATCCAAATTCACGTCAACAACAAAAACTTCATTAACAGGATTTCTGCGGTGGCTTTAAAAAGTATTAAATGAACTGTGTTAAAATCAAGGCCTTAAATGTCATTAAAAAGCATCAAATTGGATTCAAACCGAGTCTAAATTTGTTTGAAAATGATGACGTTGCTAAACAGGTTTTACCGTAAATGTTTTGGTCAAAAACAAGTTCAGCTGCAGTTTTGCTGAAATTTACCACTTTTTTGTCCCGGTTTCTTTTCACTTTCTGATGAAATATTTGCAAATCTTAAAGGAACTGTTTTTCCAGACTGAGATATGTTCTTACCTGAGCTTAGAGGAGTTGATTCATACCTGTCTTTTCTTTGTGCGTGTGCGCTCAGTCACACAAAACGACCAAAGATGTTGTTAGCATTTAGCCTCTCCCAGCATATCCCTATGGCTCCAAACTGGGGGAAAGTTGGAAGCTACGACGCTCTTCCACGGGCACAAAGACCAGACAGGTCATCTAAGCTCAGGCAAGAACATTATCTCAGTCTGGAAAAATTGTGTCCTGTTTCTATAAAGAGTAACTCACCCTCAAATCCACTTTTTCGTCCTGATAAACTGTATAAATGAGTGTCCAATAGTGTTGTCTACATGTCATTATTTTGGCTATTTAGTGCAAATTAGTTGAAACTTTCTGCCTAAACGCGTCAGTGAGGCGCCCTCTGCAGCGAACTGTCGGTACTGCATTTGATTGTTGAATTTGGCGCCCCTATTTGCGCAGAGGTTTGAGATGACGTCAGATGCCGCGCTGGGCTATAAAAGCGGACCAGTCTCGCTCACGCCCGGTAACGAGTTGGAGAAGGAATAGCGAGAGAATATTTTCATCGATTGTCAGGTTTGCGAATTGTTAACAAAGCGTTTAGGTAGATTTTATTAGCTTAGCTTTTTGTATTATAGATAATTGTATAGTGTTAGCAGTGTTAGTGGTTGAATATTGTAGTTTTAGTCATTAGTTGCTTTTATTGTTAGATTAGTTAGCTGAATTTAGCTTAGTTAGTATTGGTATTTTGAACTGTTGTAAACGCCAGTAAGTAGTAATAGAAATCACTTTGGGCTATTTACTTAGGGGGATAACTGTGTCTTTGGGTCCACAATGTTACAGACCGTTAGTCAAGCCTTTAGATAAACATGACCTGGATGATTCTGTGTTATCTTCAATGACAAATCGAAAAACCATTTCAAAAGGACAGTGTTCCTGCACAATAAGATATATTTTTTATTTATGTGATATGTTTTGTACACTTTGCTGTAAGAAAAATAAAATAAAGCTTTGTAATACATATAGTCACGTCTCTATACCTCACGCAGTATCTGCTGAGGACACTGAGATACATCTCCCATGCTTACGTAGACTACAGCAAAAAGTCTACATCTAAAATAGGACAGTTCGGTCCTTTAGCTGCGATGCTAACATCGATCGAGCTCAATGCTAAGCCGCTAGCTTTGTAAATTACAGAGGAGTCACTCTAATAAAATAACCCAGCGCCTCAGAGCAGTCTCAGGTACAAGGCCTCTGTCTGTCACGATGCTTCTCCTGTGTAGAGAGAGCTGTAGAGATGCTTCTCCTGTGTAGAGAGAGCTGTAGAGATGCTTCTCCTGTGTAGAGAGAGCTGTAGAGATGTTTCTCCTGTGTAGAGAGAGCTGTAGAGATGCTTCTCCTGTGTAGAGAGAGCTGTAGAGATGTTTCTCCTGTGTAGAGAGAGCTGTAGAGATGCTTCTCCTGTGTAGAGAGAGCTGTAGAGATGTTTCTCCTGTGTGGAGAGAGCTGTAGAGATGTTTCTCCTGTGTAGAGAGAGCTGTAGAGATGTTTCTCCTGTGTAGAGAGAGCTGTAGAGATGTTTCTCCTGTGTAGAGAGAGCTGTAGATATGCTTCTCCTGTGTAGAGAGAGAGAGCTGTAGAGATGCTTCTCCTGTGTAGAGAGAGCTGTAGAGATGCTTCTCCTGTGTAGAGAGAGCTGTAGAGATGCTTCTCCTGTGTAGAGAGAGCTGTAGAGATGTTTCTCCTGTGTAGAGAGAGCTGTAGAGATGTTTCTCCTGTGTAGAGAGCTGTAGAGATGTTTCTCCTGTGTAGAGAGAGCTGTAGAGATGTTTCTCCTGTGTAGAGAGAGCTGTAGAGATACTTCTCCTGTGTAGAGAGAGCTGTAGAGATGTTTCTCCTGTGTAGAGAGAGCTGTAGAGATGCTTCTCCTGTGTAGAGAGAGCTGTAGAGATGTTTCTCCTGTGTAGAGAGAGCTGTAGAGATGTTTCTCCTGTGTAGAGAGAGCTGTAGAGATGCTTCTCCTGTGTAGAGAGAGCTGTAGAGATGTTTCTCCTGTGTAGAGAGAGCTGTAGAGATGTTTCTCCTGTGTAGAGAGAGCTGTAGAGATGCTTCTCCTGTGTAGAGAGAGCTGTAGAGATGTTTCTCCTGTGTAGAGAGAGCTGTAGAGATGTTTCTCCTGTGTAGAGAGAGCTGTAGAGATGTTTCTCCTGTGTAGAGAGAGCTGTAGAGATGTTTCTCCTGTGTAGAGAGAGCTGTAGAGATGCTTCTCCTGTGTAGAGAGAGCTGTAGAGTTGTCCCTGTGGAACATGTTGCTAAACACGTTAGCTCACTGGAACTCCACCGGACTTTGTTTACGAGTAGCGCTGCAGGTGCCGCGTCGAAGTCAGATGACTCAGGCCTGTCAATCACAGACCCAGACCCCGCCCACTCCCCCCCCCCCCCCCCCTCCCGCGCGCCCCTCAGTCCTCCAGGCAACGCCCCTTTTCTGTTAATATTTTCAAATCTGAGGCTCTACAGCTGAAGCTCTGGAAGGGAGGTTAGTAACCCTTTAAGAAATATAATCTGCACTGATTTGAAACGTTAGTACTTAGACATTAACTCATTGACTGCCAGACATTTTCAAATGATAGAAAATTGAGTTCTAGGTCTGAGTCAACACCAAACCTACCAAGAGAAAGATTAGACTCTCTTCTTTCATCTAAAAAAAGTGGGCGCAAATGGGTAAATCTTGCCCAGGGCGCCAAATCGCTTAATATTATATTAATATTATAATAATTTTATTTATTATATTAATTGAAATTAATTTCACAGATAATACCCAAAACAGATTAAGGCGAGACGCTGCAGGTGAATAGGGAAAGATTTTAAAAGACATCTTCTGCTGTAGATTCCTGACATAAATATGAGGTAAAGATGTGTTTCAAGTCTTTTTATGTTTTCATAAAAGAATAAGAATTTTATGCCTAAAAACGTCCCCGATTTTCAGTGACACATTCTGAATAATGGATGGAGCCAAGTTTAAAAAATTAAGAAAAAAATAATAATCTGTAAAAATGTGTTAAAAGATCCCTCTGAATAAACCTTCAAAATATTGTTCAGTCCAAGGCTGGACAGTTCAAAGTCTGTCGGAGCTTCTTAAGTGGAGATTTTGTGAGATGTGAGAAAAATGCATTTTCAGAAAATGGCTCTTTTCAATTTCTCAAACTAATCTATGGAGAAACATTGGATCAGTTCAATAATTAAACATGTTATTGTGAAGATTAGTGTTTGTTTCCAGGTGAAGGTTTATGTTATGCGCGGTACAGATAAACATGCTTTGCCTAAGGTTCATGTGAGGTCCAGGAGAACTAAGCAAAATAGAATTTGCATCTCTTGTAAACTGACGTCCCTCTCGAGGACTAGGTACATTTGCTCGATTCATTAATGCTGCACGCAGTGGCCCAAACTGAAGCTCCATTTTATACAAATGCTGGAGCTGCATCATTTAGACCTTACAGAGGGGTCAGGTCGTTCTCTCTCTTTGGAAGCACTTTACAGTTTCTGCCCGATGCTTGAGCACATTTGGCAAAACTTCGCTCATTGTTCCAAAACTCTACACACAAGTAAACATGACACAACACTGGGAAATATACCATTCACATCTGTGTCAAACCTAAACTCTACTATCAAAACCTAAACTCTACTATCAAAACCTAAACTCTGCTATCAAAACCTAAACTCTACTATCAAAACCTAAACTCTACTATCAAAACCTAAACTCTACTATCAAAACCTAAACTCTACTATCAAAACCTAAACTCTGCTATCAAAACCTAAACTCTGCTATCAAAACCTAAACTCTGCTATCAAAACCTACTATCAAAACCTAAACTCTGCTATCAAAACCTAAACTCTACTATCAAAACCTAAACTCTACTATCAAAACCTAAACTCTACTATCAAAACCTAAACTCTACTATCCAAACACAAACTCTGCGATTACAGTTGTTGCCCGTTGCGTGAACACTATAGAGCCATGCTTAGACTAAAGTTACACAACTTGAAGCTTTTGTTACCATACCTGAAACACATGTACCCATACCTTAAACCAAAGCGCTGCTTTGCACTCTAGTTACAATTCTGCAACACACTTACTCCTTTATGCAACACACTTGGTCCTGCATACGACAACCCCATGAACTGCTACCTTAACGTGGTGGGGTTGTTTGAGTGCCCGAATGATCCTGGAGCTCTGTTGTCTGGGGCTTCGTGCCCCTGGTAGGGTCTCCCATGGCAAACAGGTCTTAGGTGACGGGTCAGACAAAGAGCAGTTCAAAGACTTCTATGGACAGTATCACAACAAGGACCGAAACATTGGATCAGTTCAATAATTAAACATGTTATTGTGAAGATTAGTGTTTGTTTCCAGGTGAAGGTTTATGTTATGCGCGGTACAGATAAACATGCTTTGCCTAAGGTTCATGTGAGGTCCAGGAGAAATAAGCAAAATAGAATTTGCATCTCTTGTAAACTGACGTCCCTCTCGAGGACTAGGTACATTTGCTCGATTCATTAATGCTGCACGCAGTGGCCCAAACTGAAGCTCCATTTTATACAAATGCTGGAGCTGCATCATTTAGACCTTACAGAGGGGTCAGGTCGTTCTCTCTCTTTGGAAGCACTTTACAGTTTCTGCCCGATGCTTGAGCACATTTGGCAAAACTTCGCTCATTGTTCCAAAACTCTACACACAAGTAAACATGACACAACACTGGGAAATATACCATTCACATCTGTGTCAAACCTAAACTCTACTATCAAAACCTAAACTCTACTATCAAAACCTAAACTCTGCTATCAAAACCTAAACTCTACTATCAAAACCTAAACTCTACTATCAAAACCTAAACTCTACTATCAAAACCTAAACTCTACTATCAAAACCTAAACTCTGCTATCAAAACCTAAACTCTGCTATCAAAACCTACTATCAAAACCTAAACTCTGCTATCAAAACCTAAACTCTACTATCAAAACCTAAACTCTACTATCAAAACCTAAACTCTACTATCCAAACACAAACTCTGCGATTACAGTTGTTGCCCGTTGCGTGAACACTATAGAGCCATGCTTAGACTAAAGTTACACAACTTGAAGCTTTTGTTACCATACCTGAAACACATGTACCCATACCTTAAACCAAAGCGCTGCTTTGCACTCTAGTTACAATTCTGCAACACACTTACTCCTTTATGCAACACACTTGGTCCTGCATACGACAACCCCATGAACTGCTACCTTAACGTGGTGGGGTTGTTTGAGTGCCCGAATGATCCTGGAGCTCTGTTGTCTGGGGCTTCGTGCCCCTGGTAGGGTCTCCCATGGCAAACAGGTCTTAGGTGACGGGTCAGACAAAGAGCAGTTCAAAGACTTCTATGGACAGTATCACAACAAGGACCGTGACGTCGCCCGGTATGGCGCAGCCGGGGCCCCACCCTGGAGCCAGGCCTGGGGTTGGGGCTCGAATGCGAGCGTCTGGTGGTCCGGCCTCTGCCCACAGGGCTCGGCCGGGCACAGCCCGAACAGACGACGTGGGCCCGCCCTCCTGTGGACCCACCACCCGCAGAGGGATCCGTAGGGGTGCAGATAGGACTGGGTGGCAGTCAAAGGCAGGTGCCTCGACGACCTGGTCCGCGTGCGCAGCTTCTGGCGTTCGGGACATGGAACGTCACCTCGCTGGGGGGGAAGGAGCCTGAGCTCGTGCGGGAGGTAGAGAGATACCGGCTAGATATAGTCGGGCTCACCTCCACGCACAGCCTGGGTTCCGGATCCCAACTCCTGGAGAGCGGCTGGACGCTCCATTTTTCTGGAGTTGCCTGCGGGGAGAGGCGGCGGGCTGGGGTGGGTTTGTTTATAGCCCCCCAGCTCAGCCGTCACGTGTTGGAGTTCACCCCGGTGAACGAGAGGGTCGCGTCCTATGAATAAAAAAATAAAGAGTGTAAGGCCCAAAAATGCAGCTATCTGACTCCCCGTCTCGTTGTAAAAAACAGATAGACCAAAAGGTTACGTGTTCTCAGAAGGCACTTTATTCTTAGATGGTAGGTTACAAGTTACATGTTATTCGTTCAATTGCTAGGAAAAGTCTGACTAAAACACTTCCCTCCTGGGTAATTCTTTGCCTGTTAGCCCCTCCCACTCAACGTATAGCCACACACACGATTCAGCACACAAGGCAACAGGACTCCAGATGACCATCCCCCCTTACATCAAAGCACATTGTTTAAAAGGGACAAAGACATCTCTATCTCGCCATCTGGAGATCTGATCAGCTCCTTCCTGACAACGCTTTAGGGCCCAGTGACTTTTAACCTTTGATCGAGATTAGCATACATTCTTTAGCATAGGGACAAAGGCTGCCTGCTCTGGTCAGATAAACAGACATCCTGTTTATCCCCCCTCAAGGCCCAGTAAAAACTTTTACACAGTTAGCATACAATATTCAGGGGGACAGTAACAGACATTTTCAGATATTGACAGTCCCTACGCCTTCGGGGCGGGGACAGGTCTCTCACCGTTGTCTCGGCCTACGGGCCCAACATCGGTGCAGAGTACCCGGCCTTTTGGAGTCCCTGGGAGGGGTACTAGATGGTGCTCCGGCTGAGGACTCCATTGTTCTACTGGGGGACTTCAACGCCCACGTGGGTAACGACAGTGAGACCTGGGTGGGGGTGATGGGGAAGAACAGTCTCCCCGATCGGAACCCGAGTGGTGTTCTGTTATTGGACTTCTGTGCTAGTCACGGTTTGTCCATAACGAACACCATGTTCGAGCACAAGGATGTCCATAAGTGCACGTGGCACCAGGACACCCTAGGCAGGAGGTCGATGATCGACTTTGTAGTTGTGTCATCTGATCTCCGGCCGCGTGTCTCGGACACTCGGGTGAAGAGAGGGGCTGAGCTGTCAACCGATCACCACCTGGTGGTGAGCTGGATCCGCTGGCAGGGGAAGAAGCCGGTCAGACCTGGCAGGCCCAAACGTGTTGTGAGGGTCTGTTGGGAACATCTGGTGGATCCCTCTGTCAGTAGGGTCTTTAACTCCCACCTCCGGAAGAGCTTCACCCAGATTTTGAGGGAGGTAGGGGACATGGAGTCCGAGTGGACCATGTTCTCCTCCTCCATTGTCGATGCGGCTGCTCGTAGTTGTGGCCGTAAGGTCTCTGGTGCCTGTCGCGGCGGCAATCCCCGAACCTGGTGGTGGCGCCCGGAAGTAAAGGACGTCGTCAGGCTGAAGAAGGAGTCCTATCTGGCCTTGTTGGCTTGTGGGACTCCGGAGGCAGCTGAGAGGTACCGGCAGGCCAAGCGTGCTGCAGCTCGTGTGGTCAAAGAGGCAAAAACCCCGGTCTGGGAGGAGTTTGGAGAAGCCATGGAGGAGGACTATCGGTCGGCCTCGAAGAGATTCTGGCAAACCATCCGGCGCCTCAGGAGGGGGAAGCAGTGCTTCACCAACACTGTTTACAGTGTGGGTGGGGGGCTGCTAACCTCGACTGGGGAGGTGGTCGGGTGGTGGAAGGAGTACTTTGAGGATCTCTGAATAATGGATGGAGCCAAGTTAAAAAAATTAAAAACAAGGCAGTTTGTCTGTCGGAGCTTCTTAAGTGGAAATTTTGTCGCTACAATGTGAGATAAAATGCATTTTCAGAAAATGGCTCTTTTCAATTTCTCAAACAAATCTATGGAGAAACATTGGATCAGTTCAATAATTAAACATGTTATTGTGAAGATTAGTGTTTGTTTCCTGGTGAAGGTTTATGTTATGCGCGGTACAGATAAACATGCTTTGCCTAAGGTTCATGTGAGGTCCAGGAGAACTAAGCAAAATAGAATTTGCATCTCTTGTAAACTGACGTCCCTCTCGAGGACTAGGTAAATTTGCTCGATTCGTTGATGCTGCCCGCAGTGGCCCAAACTCAAGCTCCATTTTATACAAATGCTGGAGCTGCATCATTTAGACCTTACAGAGGGGTCAGGTCGTTCTCTCTCTTTTGAAGCACTTTACAGTTTTTCCACAATGCTTGAGCACATTTGGCAAAACTTCGCTCATTGTTCCAAAACTCTACACACAAGTAAACATGACACAACACTGGGAAATATACCATTCACATCTGTGTCAAACCTAAACTCTACTATCAAAACCTAAACTCTACTATCAAAACCTAAACTCTGCTATCAAAACCTAAACTCTACTATCAAAACCTAAACTCTACTATCAAAACCTAAACTCTGCTATCAAAACCTAAACTCTGCTATCAAAACCTAAACTCTGCTATCAAAACCTAAACTCTGCTATCAAAACCTAAACTCTGCTATCAAAACCTAAACTCTGCTATCAAAACCTAAACTCTACTATCAAAACCTATACTCTATCAAAACCTATACTCTGCGATTACAGTTGTTGCCCGTTGCTTGAACACTATAGAGCCATGCTTAGACTAAAGTTACACAACTTGAAGCTTTTGTTACCATACCTGAAACACATGTACCCATACCTTAAACCAAAGCGCTGCTTTGCACTCTAGTTACAATTCTGCAACACACTTACTCCTTTATGCAACACACTTGGTCCTGAATACGACACTCTATTTCATACATAAGACACTTTGCTCAAACATGAAAGCTCAGGGAGTTATTTGGAAAACACATGTGTCCAAAATACAAAACACATCTGGTAATGGCAACCACTCAAATACACGCCTGAAGACACTGACTTTCAAAACTGAAACCAAACAGCTACAAAATGTCCCAGTTTAGCCATTTCAACAACTTTGCAAACATGGAGAGAGAGCGAGAGGCTACGGAGCCCTGGAAGTGACATGTCATTTTGTCATCAGAGTTACATTTTGACAAAGGAATGTTAGGTTTTGATAGAGTTTAGGTTTTGATAGAGTTTAGGTTTTGATAGAGTTTAGGTTTTGATAGTCCAGGCAGGACACTTGCCTTGGACTGAAAGGAAGTGAGTTTGGAGGCACTGCCTTCAACACCAAGGCGAGGTACCTAGGCTTTGGGAAACAGCCAAGGACTCTCCACCGACCTGGAGAGGGCGCCACCTTTTTCCGATGAAGAACCATGGCCTCGGATTTGGAGGTGCTGATCCTCATCCCAGTCTTCTTCGACTTCACACTCGGCTTCAAACGGCCCCAGAGCAGCTGAAGGTCCAACACCATCTGCAAACAACAACTGCAGGCGCCCACTGCTCCTGACGGGTCGCCCCAGCGACCCTACAGGGTCAATAAAGTTCCCCTTCACCTTAAACCTCCGTCTCCAAAAGCTCTGTATGTAAAACAGCCTCAGCACAAACTCAGCTCTCGATTTCACATGCAAATAAAAACACACCATTTCTGAGGGAACATGCTGGACTTCATGATTTCATTGGTGCTTCTACATCACCTGGACCAAAGTTCATGTCAATTTAGTCAACTCTGAGTCTGACATATTGACTAATGGTATAAATTATATTATTGATATTTCGTGGCCTCAGGGAACTTTGAGCAAACGAACAAAACACCTGCTCCTGGGATGTAGAGTTTATTTTCAAATAATAATTTCAGTAAATGTTTAAACATTTATTTATGTAAAAGTCTTTTGTAGATCTTCTTTGGTGCTGTGGTTACCTCACCTTTCCGTGCGCAAACAGGCCTCAAACTCCAGAAAGAACATATCCAAATGAGGCTTTGATTATTCCGATGAAGTCCTTCAGGAGGGGTGTTTGTTTGTGCGCTTCCTTCTGAGATTTGAAAGTTAAAGTAGAGACAGGCTGTTCTTTGGGATCACTGTGGGCACGGGAGCGTAGGTCCTGCTCCGAGTCTCTGCAGGCAAGGCGAGTTTATTAGTAGAGCACAATTCATACACAAGGCAATTCAAAGTGCTTCAAGGTTGCATAAAATTACAAGAAAACAGATCAAATCAATCAATAAAACATCAACATAAAAAATAATCAATTTCAGTAAAAGGCAAGAGTGTATATATAGAATAGAAATGTATGCAGTTTACCAATTTATATAAACATTTACTTTTAATTAATATTTTGAAGAATCCTGAGACATTCACAACATGCATGGAATAAGTAAGTGATCCCTTGTATTAAATATCTGCTGCTTTCCTGTAGTTGCAGATCAGACGCTCACAACGATCAGGATGAATCTTGGACCATTTACAAAACTGCTGCAGCTCTGATTCCTGGTTCATTTACTTTTTCCTCCCTGTCCTGTGAATGTTTACATGTTATGGCCTTTGAAAATATGATAACATGTAATGGTTTGGGTGGTATTAGTTTAAGCAGACACTTTTTGTTCATTTTCATGATTTTGATGAAGCTCAGACCACATTTTATGACCAACTTAGGCAGAAATGTGAGAAATCCAAAGTGTTCACATACATTTTCATCCCACAGTAAACAGTTATGTGTCTGAGCTTCGGTACAAACACTCATATAACACATTTTATGTAATTTAACTAATTTCAGAAGATGTTTTTTAGAATGAGAGTTTCCTAAAGAGTAGAGTCGGCGAGTGTTGATCCAGTCTGTGTGTCCCATGTGAGCCTGAAGTCAGATGTGTTTGTGTTTCAGCCGTGAGCTTCAGTCTCTGCTGTGAGACCCCCCTGTACCACTTTGTGGATCAGAATCTGACCTGGAGCGAGGCTCAGCAGTTCTGCAGACAGCACTACCATGACCTGGCCTGTGTGAGCAGCTCTGAGGACAATCTCAGACTGCCCCGCCCTCCAGGCTACAGCGCCCCCGTGTGGATCGGCCTGTACGATGACCCCACAGACCTGAGCCAGTGGAAGTGGTCGGCCACGAACTCCAGCGGATCCTTTCAGAACTGGAGGCCTGGTGAACCACTGTACATTCCTGAGCCTCAACTGTGCAGTCACATCATGCCAATCTTGTAGAAATAAAGTTTTGACAGAAGTTGATTCATATCATTTTAAATGTCTGAATCGAGGAACTTGATTTGTGTATCCCAAACAAGTATTTTAATAGGCTATTAAGACTTTTAGTGTTGCACAGTGAGATGAGGCAGTCACTGAAAGACCAGTGTCAGATACATCTGGATATTATATCAGCATAACCCAAAGCTTCAACTAAAGTTTTTGTACTAGCCAGATATTTGCAACTTTTCCAGTTTTGTGTAAAACCCCCAGGGCCTTTGAATGAACCAGGGAATTGGCAAACAAGTGTAAAATGAACTCGTATCCTTAAACATGTTGAGTCTTGTTCTCCGTCGTATTTTTATTGTTATCCAAGCCAGAAATCACCAACACACTACACTGGAATATGACATTTTGTTATAAGTAGTGATTTGACTGGATAATCAGCTGAGTCATTTTTATTGTTCAGCAAATTTCATTCAGCAGCGAAACGTTTCATCAGGAAGCGTCCATTTAACCCTCTATACGTTACCATTACGATTCCAAGGGGTGTCGGGTATTCTCTAGATAATTCTTATGTGTTTGTCGAACTCATAGCTCATGATATGAATATCAAAGTGGATATATATTCCTACAAAGCGGCCACACGTGTGAATATGTGCGTTTATTCCAAGTTTCGTGCTTAAAGACATGGTTCGGTCCGCTTTGGTCACCCCTCCGTCCGCACAGTTGGTCTCGCCCGCCGGCTTCTCCGCCGAACCCCGCACGTGTCGGCTGTGTTTTGCTAAAGTTTTCGCCGTTTTCACCCCTACCAGCGGCCCGTGTCGGCGTTCGCGGGGGATAAACTCGTTGCCGTGTCCGTCGAGGGCGTTGTCACGATGAAATAACGCTAAAGGGAGGATACGTTCACGTTAAAAGCGAGGGGAACGCGTGGAGAAGCGAGAGGCGTGCTGCTGTACAGGCTTGGCGAGAGCGCGCGAGAGGGTAAGGATTTAACTTTTTAAAGCTTTTTTGTACGTGAAGAAATCCTGATAACGAATGCAAATGGTGACACGGCAGAGGCTCGAGGATCTGGGGCGGACACGCGGTGACACCGATAGTGTTTTGAAGCTGTCACGGAGAAAATAGCCGGAGTTAGCACGAGCAGAGCTGTGCCACGTAGCAACGCTATCACACATGGGGTCACACTTTTACTGTTTTTATTTTCATGCATTTTCAGGTTTTTGCGGCGGGATGAGGGAATGTCGTCAAAGATTTAAGTCAGTGACGTTTTGTAAAGTAATGCTGTTCTAGGAAGGAATGAATCAAAGTCGGTGCCAGTGGTCGATAAATGATGACAACGTGAACGAAGCATATCATCAATTTAACCTCTGACCCCTCGCGTGAACTGAACCCATTTTCTGAATCAGAATCAGAATAGGTTTTATTGCCAAGGTTTGAGGGCAGGGTTTACAAACTAGGACGTTTTCTCAGTGCAAACGTGTGACATAGAACATGTAACACACAATTAAGATAAAAAAAATAAGCTAAGAACGTTAAACTATGAGGCTATAAGGGCATAAAAATATTAAATAAATAAGATAAAATAAAGTGACATATGGTAGGACAACAACAATTTGACAATGAACAACAGCGGGATTGTATTTACAGATGTGTAGGTGTATAAAGTGACAGCAGCGGGTCTAAGTGTGGACTCACCAACAGCAACAGAGCAGAAACATCCATGTCTCTGTGACTGAGCTACAGAGACTTGTTATTGTTCATGAGTCTGATGGCGGAGGGAAAAAAACTGTTCAAGTGGCGGGAGGTTTGGGTCTGGATAGACTGTAGCCTCCTGCCTGAGGGGAGAGAGGTGAATAGTCCGTGTCCAGGGCAGTGTTAATTTTGACAAGATATTTTAATTTAGTTTTAGTCTTTTGACAAAAATTTAATTACATGGTCCAGTCACAGAAAGCAAAAAAAAAAAGTAAAGCCCTGAATCATCTTAATCCTTTTAAACACACATCATTAAGACTACTCTTGTTAACATGAGCATTAATTAGTCTGCGATTACTGTACCTTTCATGAAGAAATGTGGACTATGTTATGTATCATCAAACACCTTGATACGGAGTAATGCTATATGGGTTGTCATGGTGATGATGAATAACGGTAAGGCCAACACGGTAATAAATTCAGCATGGGAAACAAAATTATATATTGTTATTTAAGTTTATGAGCAGGGGTGGGAGTCAATAAGCTTGTCTTCTTCCCACTCCTTTTCGAGCTAAAATGTTAATAATTTGTTTTATTTTTTTTCTCTCTTATTATGTATATATATTTTCTGTTCTTCTTTCTTGGCTTTGTGCCTTGTGTGTGTAGCTCGAAATAAAAACTCAAACAAACAAATTTTAGTCGAGTTTTAGTCAAAAAAATACCTTACATTTTAGTCGAGTAAATTTAAGACACATTTAGTCGACTTTGTATTAATAATATTCATTATAATCATATTTAATGGAGGTCCTGCTTCATGGAGCTGCTCCTCATGAACAAAGCTCAGAGCTGCTCCTTTGGCAGTGAAGTTACATGATATGAGGCTCTTTCAGACGGTCAATAGAAGTTTGGATGATTTTAGTCTCTCCTTTTCATTTTTATTTAGTCTTATTTTAGTCGACTAAAATATCTGGACATTTTAGTCATAGTTTTACTCGCATGAAAAACTTTTAATTTAGTTTTAGTCCAATTTTAGTCGTCAGAAATATCACTTTGACTAAAATTAAGACTAAATATTTTAGTCGACGAAATTAACACTGGTCCAGGGTGAGAAGGGTCAGCTGTGATCCGACCCACACGCCTCCGGGTCCTGGAGGTGAACAGTTCCTGAAGGTCGCTTTTTTGTCATGCGGATTTTGTCACTTTTTGTGTGTTTTCATCACAATTTTGTCGCTTTTTTTGTTGCTTTTTCATCCTCATTACTATTTTGATGCATTTTTTTTTATTTATAATTTATTTTTTCCATGCTTTTAGATTTGAGTAAAGCCAGGCTGGAGAGAATGTGCCCGGTTCAGGTTAGGTAATTTGCGAATGAGTAGTTCTTGGGACGCTTCAGGGCTGAGGGGGAGAAACGTGTGCGTCATCTCAGGTGTCACTTCAACCTCTTCACCAAGTGCAGTTCCTCCAGTCCCGCTTTACCCAAATGTAAAAGCTTGTATACAGCCTGCAGGCCAGCGTAACGCCTCATTTGAAAGCTAAGACTGACACAACTCATTGATCTTTTTCCTCCCTGAGTTGTCACCTCGCTTTTTGTCACTTTCCTATTGCTCTTGTGTGACTTTTTTGTTAATCTTTTGTTGCATTTTCATCCTTGTTCTTGCCTCCATTTTGGAGAAAAAAAAATGTCAAGAAGCTTTTAGATTTTTTTTAAAGTCAAGCTGGAGAAAATGTTCTGGTTCGTTGTTTGGGATACCGGTACCTGAACTGTGCTTTTTGGTTGGTAAACTCTACTCCCCGAGCCACACAACAGAAAGATTCCATAAAAAAACGAAACCAGTCGCCTTTTATATTTCTTTTCAGATCAGACATTCAGGTAAATGTCTTGGGTGGTGTCTCAGGATCCTCCTGCCTCAAAACCTTCCCAAACTGAGGGTGCAAACATTTCTAAACAGGGATGTAACGATTCACTCAAGCCCCGATTCGATTCGATTTCCGATTTGAAGTTCCCGATTTCGATTTTTCCCGATTTTTTTTTTTTTTAAACCTTTTTTTTTTTTTTAGAAAAGAATGACTCCTTCATACCAATGTTTCTTTTGTTTTTAACATCTGTATTTTTGTCCTTGTAAGAAATTGCAACTGTCTCAGTGAGAGAACTTTACATTACAAAAAATTACAAGACATGAAAATGAACTATAATCATTTTGACAGAGTGCTTCAAATTTACATGTTTTCAGCATAAATAAGATGTGTAGCAAAGCAAACATTTTGAGATTATATTTATTTTACCAAACCTTTATTTATTTATTTATTTATTTTTGCAGTTTGAACATAATACTAACATTTAGAACTAATTTTACAGTGCAGTTTTGTTCACCCTTGAAGCCTCACTGCCTCCGGTGCAGCCTTTGTAAACATAAGGAGGAAAAACACATGACAGCTCCTGTAGGTGTTGGATTATTTGAGGATTTCAGCAGAATCAGAGCAGGTTGGTCAGATGTTTGTCAGTTTACGATCTTTGGTAAACTTCTGTCAAAATGCTAAACTCTGCGTTAGCCGCTAACGCTAATCTCATAGCCGCTAACGTTAGCTGCGTCTGTTGCTTCGATGCCTGCACGTGTATGTGTTTACATGGTGTGGGGTGTGTTGGGGGAGGGGTGGAGCTCGTCTTGAGAAAAGGTTAACATTGTTAGAAACATCGAGCTGAGGGTGGCTTTAAAATCGATTCTTTTATTTTTTACATCGATTCACATTTTACACATATTAAATCGATTTTTGATGAATCGTTACATTCCTATTTCTAAATGCACCCTTTTGCCCCGCTGTAGAGCTGGGCTTGCAATGGAAAGAGCCGCGATAGGATTTTATCTTTTTCCTCGCTAATAAGTATTCGATCCACCACCAAATGTGCAAGTTCTCTCACTTGGAAAGAACGGAGTGGGATCTAGGGTCGCTGAGAGGCAGAAACGTCTCGATAAGCGCCGACACCGTGATATCTCGAGCAATGTTGAAAAGATTACGTGCGATATATGGCGCCTCTACAGTTGCTCTTGGGGAACTGCAGCGGCTGACCTATAGACTTTAGAAATTAAAACAGCTCTGCTTGTGTACAAGTCGTTTCATGGTTTAGCACCAAAGTCCATCTCTGACATGTTAGAGCCGTATGAACCATCTCGGGCCCTGAGAACTTCAGGGAGGGGTCTCCTGGTGGTTCCCAGAGTCAATAATAAACACGGTGAGGCTGCGTTTCAGTTTCATGCAGCTAAAATCTGGAACAGTCTTCATGAGGATGTGAGACAGGCCTCAACTCTGACAATGTTCAAATCCAGGCTGAAAACAGCTCTTTTTACCCGAGCAGATGGAAACTGAAAGTATTTTATCTGCACTCTTGCCTTTTACTGTCATTGATTAATTTTATGTTGATGTTTTATTGATTTGATCTGTTTTTTTTGTAACTTTATGCAACTGTGAAGCACTTTGAATTGCCTTGTGTATGAATTGTGCTCTAAAAATAAACTTGCCTTGCCTTGACAGCAGAACTCTAACCCCCCCCCCCCCATCCTCAGGTGAGACCATGGTGTGCCAGCAGTGTGGCTCGTCGGAGGTGGACGTGGACCACGCCCGGGGAGTGTCCGTGTGCATGGGCTGCGGCTCGGTGCTGGAGGACAGTCTCATCGTGTCTGAGGTGGAGTTTGTGGAGAGCGGGGGAGGAGGCTCTCTCGCCGTGGGGCAGTTTGTCTCAGCGCAAGGTATTTATTTACTAATGTATTTATGTGACGGGGACAGTGCAATTGGGCCTGGCGCAATAACAAATATGAAGTTTGATATATTGAGGCTGGAAAATATAGCAATAAACGATATTATTGACTCTAATGATACTAGATACTGTCAAGCATAAGAACGACAGTAAACCTTTGTCCTAAAAGTGCATAATCATCCTGAACACCACACGAGCTGCGACAAACATGAAATGTGTAACCCCTTTGCTTCAGTTAAAGTTTTACAAGGAAAAAATAGGGGGATATGCTAATACTGTAAATGTACAGACGATAAATATTGAGGCCAAAAAGATGTAGTTTCTGTTATTTATTGAACGATAAGTCAATATAGTCATTATCATGACCGCCCTAATTGCAATACAACATAGTACAAAACAAGAAATGAATGTCCTGAAGAATGTCCCAACATAATAAAGGACTTTTATTATTTGGACTTCCTCTGATCCTTTTCTTTCTCGTACAAAACGAGCTTGTAGCTGATGCAAAAAGAGTTTCTAGCTAGTGCTACTTTTCAACTCCAGCCCCTGGTTGGGCCGTTCTACACTACATTGATATTTTAAATTTGGAGTGAATGAAAAGTGCAATGTGAAGCGTCTTTGAGTGTCCAGAAAAGCACGAATTAAAATCAAATGCATTATTACCCAGCATGCATCAGCACTCCCACCTCACGTCAAGAGGGTCCTGGCTTTTATCATCTGTAAAAAGATCAGTGGATGCCAGACTCTGTGGATGTCATTAAAACTACACGGAGAGAAATCTGCCTTGCAACTAAAATCCGGTTTAAGTCTTTTGACGAAAAGGTAATTTAGTTTTAGTCGAGCTTTAGTTGACATTTACGAGGCTCCTCCTCAGGAGTTTAGCTTTAAAGAAACTTGACAATATTTTCAGTATTTTAAGCGTTTTTTAGCAGGGGTTTAAATCTTTGTTGTGCACAATCTTATTTCTCTAAAGGTCACGGTTCCCAAGGTGGGGTCTAGGGACCCCTGGGGGTCTCTGCCAAACTGTAGGGCGACTTCCAGAGCTCGCTCAAATATCATAAAAGATAATATAACTTTTTAAATGAGCTTCATGAGTATTAAGTTTTGCATTATTATATATTATATATGCAAAATGTTGTGCAAATATATGAGACATGTCTGGAGGAATGTCTGGCTCCCGGGCCCGGCGCTTACTGCCCTTACAGTGATGACGACGCGTATGGTCGTCGAGGCTAAAATCCGTATTTTTCCATTTGTGATTATTATTTTAGTCTGATTTAATGAATGTTTTCCTCCTGGTGCTTTGACCCACTCCTAGTTTGGTCCAGTTAATCCCAGCTGAGACCAGGTTTGAGTTCGACTCTTCTAATGACTTGTGCATTTGTTTTCAGGTGGATCCAAGCTCCCGACCTTTGGAGACTCTCACATTTCTTTGGGCCGAGAATCCAGAGCTCAGACGCTGCAGAAAGGTGAGCGTCCAGCAGGGGGCAGCGGAGACCAAGTAGAGACAAACTCCTCACACACGTTAGTCCAGAGAGATTCCGCTCTGAGCTTTGATAGAAACTCTGATTGCCTTTTGTTGACTCCCTGATTCCCTCCGTTCCCCCTGCAGCGAAGGGTCACATCGGGGTCATGGGGCATCAGCTGCAGATGAGCCAGCACTGTCTGGACACGGCCTTCAACTTCTTCCGAATGGCTCTGACGAAAGGCCTGACCCGCGGCCGGAAGAGCGTCCACGTCATCGCCGCCTGTCTCTACATGGTCTGCAGGACGGAGGGCACGCCGCGTATCCTTCAAATGAACATTAAGACTCACCTCCTGCCACACAAACCCTGGTCACGCCTTAATTCAGACTCTTCAGACATGCTTTTGGACCTCAGTGACCTGGTGCAGGTAAGAAATGACTCTGGAGAGTGACCCAGTAATACCTCGATCGGGGGGTGGGCAACGTCAGGCCCGAGAGCCAAATCCGGCCTTCCGGTCTTCGCCCAAATCTAGAAAGTTCTTTGGGGAAAAACAAAAAGGCTAAATGGCAACAAAAATGAGCCGAGAACGAGGATGAAAGAGCGACTAAAACACGACGCTGAAGTGATAAAAAAGCAACCAGAGAATAACAGAAAAGTGACTAAAGTGTGTGGGGACAAAAAACTATAAAAAGGGCAATAAAAAAGTGATGAATAAGCAACAAAAGAGTAACAGAAAAAAACATGGGAAAACTGCGATGAAAATGATCCGTTTAAGTTCAGTTTTGTAGGTCTTTACACTGAGGCATTGCAGTGGCCTGTAGGCTGTAAGCTTTTATATTTGGGTAAAGCTGAACTGTAGAAAAGGCGCTCGGTTGAGAAGCTAAAGTCCTCCAATGTAAATTCCTTTAAAACCTTTCTTGGAGAAGACGTCTAGACCCCCATTTTTGGTTTATATCTGAGGTTTTCAACAAATTAAATTCTTGTTTGGGCCGCGGCCTGTTGTTGGATTGATGGCGGGTCCCAACGCCAGGACAGGTGAGACTCACTGGGTCCACAGGACGTACGAGATGTATAATTGTAGAAAGTGGATTTCCCCTTCATCTTACAATCTCCAAGCCAACCCCTGACCTTAGATACTTGACTGGGACAACTGTTGGGATCGAAGCAGGTTGGTCCTGGAGCAAACTCCTAATTATTCCCCGCATCTCAAACATCCCGTCTGCGCTCTGCCCTGTCACGCCCCGGACGCCACTGCAGGGCGACGAGGGGCGTGTTCAACAACTGGCCGCTCGAAACACGCCATGGGACGGCCGGCACTTGTGCAGACAGAGAAGGTCCCAGGCTCGATCCCCGGGTGGGGCCTTTCTGTGTGGAGTTTGCTTGATCGCCCCGTCTCTTTCCGTAGGTTTCCCCTAACACTGAAAACATGTACAATAGGGTTGAATGCGTGGTTTGCGTTTGCCGGCTTTCGGCCGGTTTGGGAAGCAAACGGCAAAGATAATTTCCATCGGCCAAGAGAGAATACAGCGTTTCCTCTCTCCTATTTGGGAGGCGTGTCCTATTGGGAGGAGGCCTCGTGGAAGGCCCAGGACACGCTGGTGGGACTATGTCTCCGAGCTGGCCTGGTGTCGCCTCGGGGTCAGAACAGCTGGAGGAGGTGTGCGTGGATCGGGGAGTCTGGGTATCTCTGCTGAGACGCTGCCCCCGCGACCCGGCCCCGGATAAAGCCAAAGAAAATGGATGGATGTAAACTTGGGAGAGACGTGTGAGTGAGGGTTACGAAGGAAAAGCCCGTAGGGCCGCTGCGTTTTAAACCCCCCTCCCCGCAGTCAAATTGAGTCAAATTCTCGGCTTAGTTACTGGCGTCTGCGCAGACGCCTCTCGGCTTAGTTACCGGTGTTCGCAGCCGCTCAGAGAGTGGCAGAGCTGGATCTGTGTTTTGATGACTTCAACATTGTCGATTTGTCCCTCCATAATAACTCAGCGGTGAGAGACGTCGCTAATGTTCCCCTTGAAGCCACGTGAACGTGTGGAGGGGCATCTACAGCCCAGCACTCGCTGTGCAGCTGATGTGGTCAGGACTGGATAAGGACAGCGTAGGGTCATAAATTCCTTCTGTCTGAGTTAACCCTCAAATGTAATAGGGGGGGGGGGCTATGGAGGTGTTGGAATTTGGACATTTTGACCTGAAAGCCACTGGTGCCGCAGCCCGTCCAGATGGCTCAAAAGCCACTGAAGGATTTTTGTAAAAAAAAAGCAGAAAAAAATATGAATGTGTGGTAATTTTCAGGCTCTTTTTTGACATTGGGGTCTTTTTAAAGGTGCAAAATTGAAGGACGTCACGAGGGTTAAAGTGCAGATGAGTAATTCTCGTGAATGGCCGACATTTTACGACCCAGCCGGCCAAAGTGGCAGACAAACAAAAGTCGGAAGCTCTGGTTGCATGATGTGTGTGTGCGGGGGCTCACATGTTACCAGGTTAAACATACAATATTGTGGCTTATTTCCAATTCCTAGGTTTTCACTACGTCTTTAGGCAATGCTCAGTGTTGACCTGCACCTCCAGGAACATCGAAGGTCTGTGTCCTCGCTCCTCCTCCGTTTCTCCTCTGTGCTGTTAGGATCACCCTCATATTAAATGCAGTGTCTGAAGTATTACTGTTGATTCCTTTTTGCAGACCTTAGTCCAAGATGATGTTGTTGTTGTATTTAACAGTTTAGTATTTCCCCCCCCTCTCTCCCTCAGGCTAAACCCACCGGTGCCTCAGTGTAAAAATACCCCGCGCCCTCCCCCCTCTGCTGCGTGTCGGGGGCAGAGGGACCAGGCTCTGGGTGTGGTCTTCCTTTGAGCCACAGCTGGTCGTTTCAGGCGGGTTTCTGCTATTTTAAAACCTACAGTTGTTAAAATAGTCGGACACACCCATCACTGCGAGCGGGACGGGGAGAGCAGGCAGTTTTCCACGACCGCTTTAGAATGAAACGTTTGCCATGACCCCCCCCCATCCCCCCCATGGCCGGGCAGCGTTTCAGCGCGGCGTTCAAAAGTCACCGAATGATTCAGGCCAAAAGGAAGACCGGAAATGATGAGATTCTCGTTTGGTCCCTTAACCTCTAAACCCCCACCTTAATCATTTTGTCCAGGTCAGTTTTACCCACATCTAAAAGCTTACAGCCTATACTGCCCTACAAAGGAAAAAAGGTTCGAGTTCCTCTACTGCATAGGCAGGTCAATTTAGGCCAGTGTAATGCCTCATTTGAAAGCTAAGACCTACAAACCTCATCAGGAAGGATCTTAATCCTCGTGTTTTCACATTTTTTCATCAAATTTTTCGTCATTTTTTCATATTTTTTGTAATTTGTACATCACATTTTTATGATTTTTTTTTCTTTGTTGCAATTTTCTCATTTTTTTAAATCATTTTTGTCATAATTTTTAATATTAACTTTAAAAAATATTTTTTACATGTTTAAAAAAAAAAAAGAATTCCATCTCCATTTTTGTTCCTCTTTTATGTACCCTTTTTTGTTGGGTTTTGTGACCTTTTTTCATCCTCGTTGTCTTTTTGCTGCTATTTTGTCGCTCCCTGGTCTCTCCCCACGCTTATTCATTCCCAAATGCTGACAGTTTGGTATCCACGTGTAGCACGAAAGGCTGTGCCCGAGATCACGCTGTAATCCAAATATGGTCATTTCCTTTTTGGGAGACAGCAGCGGCTAAAGACGGGAGAAACACACACAAGGCGAACATACAGGCTCCGACCACATTTGGAAGGTTTTTTTCAGAAGGTTTTTTCAGTATCTAATTCCTGCCTGATTTATTGAGCTCTATCCATTATTCCGATTTTGTCGCTGAAAAAATTGGCGCTTTTAGCTATTTTTATGCACAAAATGACTTGTTATATAAAATGACAGAAAACTTCAAATGCAAATTTCCCTCATTTTTATGTTGGTAATCTACAGCAAACGTTTCAAATTGATATCACTAAATTATTAGTTTTCCCTGTTCACCAGCCGTGTCTCGCCTTAAATCCAAATCGTTCTTCATTGATCTCCCTTATGTAATGTTTAGCCAATATACTTGGTAAATGGATTTGTTGTAAAGTGGGATAAACAATCTGACTCTCTGCCGTCATGAACCCAGAGTCCGTTTTCTTCTTTGTCCCGGAGCAGCTGGAGTCGGTCCCTAAACCCCATTGTCCCGTAAATAAGGGCCTTGTTGGGCTGAAAATTGTTCTTAGTGAACTGGTGCGTATTGATCCGTGCAGGTTTACATCCATCTGCTTCAGGACGTGTCCTTGACCTCTGACCCTCGGCGCTTTTAAACAGGAGCCGTGAAGGAAACATCTGCTGTAACAGTCCTGATTTATTCAGAAGGGGAATTGAAAATCGAGTCGAGCCGCGAGACTGATCGCAGATGAATCACGTGTGAATGGTTCTCCGAGGTTTTCCGCCGCAGTGATGAGGCACGAGCGGAGGTGTTTATATTTATCGTGTTGTGCTTCAAGCGAGGACGACTCAGGGATCTCACCAAGATCACGTGACCAAAAGTGAAAATCTATTAATTTTTTTGGATGGTTATGATTTTAATCGATTTTATTGAATTCTTTTTTTTTCTTTAAAGGTCTCCTGATCTTTCATAATATGACAACTGCTCCGAGTCCAGACCATTCATATTTAGATTCATAATATAACCCACATTTAGGCCGATTAAAATTTTTTATTTCTCTTTTAAATATTCCTTGTCGGCTCTCAAAAGTAAAACTTCTTCTAAATAAGCCGTGGAGTTTTCAAAAGCATTTTAGTTTTCTCATCCTCACGCCTCTGCTGTGATTGACAACCGTTTCCATGGAGACTCGAGGGCAAAGGGGCGGAGCTGCTGCTGCTGTAAACTCAGATTTAGCGGAAGAAAACTCTATTGCGCGGCCTTTGTAAAGCAGCAGAGATGGTTAGAAAGTCTCTGGGTCTCTCTTTGGCTAACGTTTCCGTGCGGCTAAATGGTGCACGTGAGGAGGACATGGAGCGGGTTTACGATTTAGCCATTTTCCACATCGTCTGTTTTTAAAAGCATGAATTAATTAGATTTATCGCCCAGCCCTCCTCCTGCCTGTATAAACCCTGGAACGTCAGTGACACAGTTTGAAAGGGCCTCATGTAAAAAAAAAAAAAAAGAAAAATCACTTCTCCATGTGGAAGAACAAACATGAGGCGCAGAATATCATTGAATATGTTTGAATACAGTAATTCACGTGAAGCTGACAATGATGAATAATCACAGCTTTAGTCGAAATTTTCATCAACTAAAACTAGATGAACCTCGGAAAACCGCTTTTAAACCCCGACGGCGGCGCACAACACTTCCTCCAGTCGTCCGCTGCGGTGTCGTTGCTCGGATCAAAGGGACGCCAGCTTCGACCTTTTGACCTTTGTTCACTCGGCGCCTCTCGGGAGAAACGCTTCAGCTTTGAGTTCCCGATTTAAAAAAAAATCCCCCGGGGACGCTCTGCTGTCACAGCGCGGATCAACTCTGGAGCTAAGGTTTCAAAGTGAACGGTTCGAGCCTGTCTCCTGCCTCTCACGGAGCAGGTTGTGGGTTAGATTTCCAATTTCATGTAGAAAAATCCCAGACGAGCACCTGCAAGACCTCACGACTGGTTTTGGTAACCCAAGATGGCCGCCTCGTTACCCAGAGAAGAGCGAGACTTTGAGGAGACGTGTCGACTGTCTCCTCCACATGAACTGCTTAGCCGGCGTCTCTAACCCAGACACTAAACACTCGGAATAACAGCAGCGGTAGGAATAGTAGAAGTAGTAAAAGTAGGAGTTGGACTAGTAGGATTTGTAGTTTTGCTGTTGTAGAATAGATTTATTTATGTTGTAAACACAGGCCTTGTTGTATTGTCTTCACCTACAGTTTTATTGAGCAATGGATGATACAAGTCTGATCTAAATGAGTGTAATTTATCCTGCTTCACTTTGTCCCCGCTCAGTGCTGTATATGGGTGTGAAATGTGCATTCTTTTGAATAATCTGAATACACAGGAGGGACTGTGAGAGCTAGAAACAAGTTTGGGCCAAAAGAAAAAATGTCACCGTTTGAACAGGAACAATCGGGTACCCCAGCTTTAACGCAAACCTCGCCGCTTTCATCCCTCCTGCCTCTCCTGGATATTATTTTAATATATGTGGGTTTGGAGTGTGCAGTACCTGTGTGTCCAGCCTCATGTCACGATAAAATCCCCTTTAAAACATGTTTGTAATCCAGTGCTGGAGTCGACTACAACAAGGCAAAGCTTTTTTTAGTCTCTCTGGGCCACGATCTTGAAAAAAGGAATAGTAATAGTCTCAGTACTCGTGGTGGAAGGAGTTGTTTTTGATGTAGGTTTTTTGGTTGTGCTGTAGCTTTGGGAAGATCATACTTTTTTACTATGACCATAAGAGAGGATTCCCAGATGATGTACCTTGAGTTTTAGATGGAAACAATATTTTTCGTATATTTTTCGAATAATGAGTCCAGTGAATCAACACAGCTCTGGCACCGACCAACTCCCCCCCCCCCCCCCCTGGATGCAACTGTGAGCAAACAATCTTAAAAGTTAAAATGTGACTCCTCCAAACTCACAAAACCCTTTCCCTTTTGAATGCTCGTCTCCAGACTTCGGCAGCAGCTGTCTGTGTGGACCGGCAGTAAAAGTGTGTTTCTAAAACCCACCTGCGGAGCTTTGCAGGAGGGTAGCTCCCGCTGACCTCTGCGCCCCGTCACCCCCCTACGCCCCGGGGTTAAAGCCAGTGCCTTCTCTCCGTCTCCAGCTTGCATCTATTGTCATACGTGTCGCCTCTTTTGTCGGATTTAAGGTTTGTCGGGCCGAGTGGGGGGGGGGTCCGTCTGTCGCGGCGCAGAGACAATGGGGACATCTGTGAGTGGCCGGGACAGGCACACTTTAGGCACACTCCCCTCTGAAGGCATTCACTGACGAGAAGGAGCAGGTCACCCCCACACTGCTCAACCCTGTAGACATCACACTGTTCAACCGAGAGCTTCTGCAAACGGGGTTCCCCTCCTCAGGACCCGAGGCTTTTAGGATCTTCACTTTTACTCGCTTGTACTCTCTACTCCACTACATTTCTGAAATCTAAAACAGCAATAGTAAATGTAGCTAATTTTAAAAGTACATTTAGCCACGGGTTTATTTTAAAGCGAGACCAATGCTTTAGTACCTCCATATAGCCGCTAGTCTCCCATTGAAAAGCATTGGACTTTAGACACGTTAAAAACAACTTTAACGCCTGGTTTCTATTTCTATTCTATATTTCTCCTGAGATAACACTGGGTTAAACACAATTAAAGAAACCAGGCTGGTTTTCTAAAGAATTTTTTTTTAAATCTCGTGCTAATGAGAGTCGGACTGTTAGCATTGGAGCTTTCAAGTCACGCACTGTCAAATCTTCCAAGAGAACAGCGACCCACAGGTTCACTTGCATTTATAAAAGTGTCTGCAGAACTTAACCCCTTTATACATACAATTATATTATTATTTAAATCCACGTGTTCAGTCAAACTAATTACTGATATAAAAATGCATAAATATACAAGTTTTCTGTCATTTAATGTTTTCATATTAAAATATAAGATAATAAGATATTTCAGCGACAAAATCTGAATTTAGATTTTTATTTTGTTGCAGGATTAGTTGCACTGATTTTCAAAGGTGATTCTGGACATTGTTTTTTTTTTTTTTATAAGTTCGTTCAGTGGTTGGCGCTCATACTTTACAGCAAGAAGGTCCCGGGTTCGATCCCCGTGGAGTTTGCATGTTCTCCTCGTGTCTGCGTAGGTTTCCTCTGGTGTCCCCTGCCAATAAAAACATATACAATAGGCCAGAATGAGTGTTTTGGAGAGAGTGAGGGAAGGATGGATGGAAATTAGCTCAAATCTGGCATGGGTCCTATGTGTGTTCTTTAACGTGCGCTGTCCTGATAAATAAACAATAATAATGCAAAAGTGAAAAAAAAGAAAAATTGCCTAGTTTTTTATGGTTTAAAGCTCAATAAATCAGGCAGGAATTGGATATTGAAAAATAAATAACTTTAGAAAACCCTTCAAAATCTTGTCAAAGCCAGGCAAACTAAAGTGAAGATGATATTTCTAACATGTTCTCATATTTATACTTTTTTTTAAATGTTTTTTTACATTCACCTGCAGTGTCTCAGTTTAAATACATGAGGTCCTCTTCCAGACGCTGTATTTTAATAACTAGTCCGTTAGTCTCCTCTGGTCGGCCTCCTCTTTCTGTGTGATTTCTCATTTCAATATTGAAGTCAAACTGAGCGACGGCAGATAACGAGTCGGTTTTGAATCAAACGTATTGCTCGGCGAAAGGGACAGTTATGTAACGAACACTGGGACGTTTTATCCCGACCGAAGCCGCCATTATGTGGATAATGAAACGTCCTGCAGAGATCGAGTCGTATTCAAGAAACCTGCTGAAGGTTCACAAACATTAGTCACACGCGAGGATTCACGACTCAAACTGCTCAAGTCCATAAGCGAAAACAGACGTTGAGTTGTGTTTCGAGCCACATTCGCAGCTTTGAGTGATCTTTGACTCTACTCCCCCCATGGCTGTTCTTAGCAGCGCTTTTACAGCCCCCGAAAAGCTCCTCCTGAGCTCCTACGTATCCAGGAAAGGCCTTCCTCACCTCTCCATCTCTGGCTAAGCTTAATCCTTCCATTGCAAAGTGAAACACTCGCCATAGCTTCACTACAGCCGGTTTTAGATAAATATTTAATTTTTTAACCATCAAAGTGTAAGATGGTGAGAAAGCTGTGTTTGACATTATTACCAAACTCCTCTGGTTGATTGAATGTTTGTATCTCAATGAAATATGCACTGATTTCTGTAATCTAGTATTTGGCCCCTCCTGCACCTGACTGATCCTGGAGCTCTGTTGTCGGGGGCTTCGTGCCCCTGGTAGGGTCTCCCAGGGCAAACAGGTCCTACGTGACGGGCCAGACAAAGAGCGGCTCAGAAGCCCCTTATGAGAGACCAACAGGCCCGGTTAGAACCATGAGGCCGTCCTTCTGTGGACCCACCACCTGCAGGGGGCGCTATAGGGGCTGGTGCAGCTCCAACAGCTGCCCCACGACCATCCTTCCACCCGGAAAATGGATGGGTGGATGCATATAGTATTTGGCCAGTAAAATGGCAGTTATAAGTTGACTGTGTTATATAGTAAACCCTGTTACCCGGACATGTTTAAAATGTATAAAGGATCAAACTCTAATTCTAATTGCAGGGAGAAACCTCTTTATTTTTGTGCTTTAATCAGTTCCTTTCCTGTGACCTTCTTATGGCTCATTCGCTTCATCGCGGTCGTCTCCATTCGGGAGTGGTCGAGGTGAAGCCAGTTTTGGGCAATCACGTTTGTGAAGTCGCCGTTGCTCTGTCTCCGCACTCTGAGCGCTGTGATCGGCCAATCGGCTGATCGTGGAAGAGTAGCTTTTTTCTTTTTTTAGAGTTGCTGTACTCGCTCGTCCAATTTACAAGAAACGGCACCTAGTTTTGTCGTTTGGATGATTAAATGATACTGGAGTAAAGCATTTGTTTTTAATCTGAATCGGCAACATGTATCGTATGTAAAATGGAATTAAAAATTTATCGAAATTGGCACACTGTCTTATCAGCTAGTCGGATAAATGTACAAACTTCTTTGTGGGACACGGTCACAGAGGCGGCCGCCACACGGCCTTTGTTTGAACGGAACCGAGGCATTTTGTTGACAACTCAGAGCCATCATCTGTGCGGCTGTCGGGTTTGTCCGGGTCACTTCAGTGCAGATGTTGCTCTTCAGGAGGGGAAACCTGAGCAGAAACATCTCCCTGTCTCCCCAAACAGAGACGGGGCGCTTCATTGGTTTGTATCCACCTTTAGGCGTCTTTAAAACTGTTATTGGCTTGTAAATCACAGTGACTCCCGGAGCGCGTTTTATCGGGACGTTTTCCGCCCGTGTGTTTGGTTGTTCTGCGGCGGGACTCTGGGGTCCGTGATTACGTTAATGTCTCCTGGAGCCGAGCGGACAAACGCTGAAATCGGGTTAAAGAGTTTGGTCGAGTATGATCTGTGGCACTCGAGACTGAAAACGAGGGTTGAACTCGGACTAAGCCCAGGATAAATGTGGATGTTCTCTTGTGTGTTCTCCTTTCCAGGTGAACGTTTACATCTTGGGGAAAACCTTCTTGGTGCTGGCCAGAGAACTCTGCATCAACGCTCCAGCAATAGGTAACGCATGAACTTCCCTCCTGCCGTGGAGAACGTTGATTTTCCACACTTCAAAGCTGAAAACAAAGCAGGGCTGGTGCCTACTCGTTTGGAAGCCACGGTGATGAGTTTCATGAGCCGTCGTTGTTGGACATTGTCACTAAAAAGCCGTTTCTGCCGCTGGAATATCTTAATGTTTACTTTGCAAGAGCTTCAGAAAGTGTTCAGGTGCCCTCAGAACGGAGTCTTTCGGTGTGGAGTTCGCATGTTCTCCTCGTGTCTGCGTAGGTTTCCTCTGGGTACTCCGGTTTCCCCTACAACTAAAAACATGTACAATAGGCCAGGATGAATGAGAGTGTGTTTGAGAGTGCGCATGGGGGACGACGGGTGGAAATTAGTCCAAGGCGCTGCTTGACTCTTGAAGGACGGGACTCCTGTAGAACTTGTACTTTAGAGTAATATTGGACCAGCTTCATCTCTGCGTGTGATCTCCCTGAACAAACGAGCTTTAAAAGTGCTTGATAAAAAGCCCATGATGAGGCACTATTGCAGAATTCAAGAGAAGCATAATGAAGTTTTGAACATTTTAATAAGTACTCTTTTGTGAAATTTGTTTTTAAATGTGTCAACAACCTCGCTCCCGATATCGCTGCAGGGATGATTGTAAAATGTGCAGCTCACGGGATCATCACTAGGGGGCGCTGTCAGTGGAGACTGTAGACCCGCCAGATGCAAAACAGCTTTTGGACAGACGGCGTTCGCAGGACAAGGGCCACAGATCTGAACTTTAACAGACCTGAACGAGTTTAAAAGTAAAGTTAAACAATGGCTCAAACTTGTGGACACAACAGAAGTGTATAATATTTCATTGCCTTTGTGTTTTGTATTGATTGTATTGACTTGTGTAGGTTTATTGTGTGTTTTTGTGTCTTAGGGACCAGGTCTGCGAATTAGCTGTTAGCTATAAGGCCTATGAACATGGCATCGGTTATTTTGTAGCAATGCTTCTTGTAATGTCCCTATTAAATAAACATATAAATAAATATATTTTACCCAAATGATGAAACAAAGTACTTTGACCCATACTGCAAATACTATATGTATAAAATATAAGAAACTCAGTCCAGTAAATCACAAACACTAGTGCTGATTAACCTTTATCACATCGATATTAAGGTTTTAGCAACTGCGGTAACCTAACCTTCTTTTAGGTCACCGAATAAAGGTTAAGGTTAGGTATATTGTAGGGACATTTTCCAATCATGTCATCGCGGAGCCGGTTGGGGTGGCCAGGGGGCGACAGCGGGTAGAGCAAGTCGTCTCATGATCGTAAGGTCGGGGGTTCTTGGGCAAGACACTTCACCCACTTTGCCTCCAGTGTCTGCGTTCACCGGTGTTTGAATGAGAGTGGATGGGGCCCTGGATCCTTGCTGTAAAGCTCTAGTTGTATATATAAAGCTCATTGCCTCCGCTCATCATGTATCATTGTGTAAATCTGATGTTAATGTGGGGCAGGTTTTCAGAAGACGAGCTGCATTTTGGAGCTTGAACACTTTTCTGTAGCTGAATTGATTGTAGACACACAAAGACAAGAGGGAGAAATGGAGCGCCAAGTCCATTCATCTGAGAATGACTGAAACAAGGATGTTTTTCTGACTCCTTAAAAAAATATGCGTAGCCCGATGCTCAATTACATGACAAATAGCTTCTTCTTTTTGCTCAAACTCATGCAGCCCTTCTATACACTGTAACTTTTAAAAATAAAACTAGATCCGTTTTTCCTTCAGGATTTTCCCCCCGAACCCACAAACGCTCACACGCAGTTTCCGTACTTTCTCATGACATTATAACTTTATGATGAATAAGGATCTGGTACATTTCTAAAACCGCATCAAGCCGTTTCACACAGAAATATGTTACAAAAAAAGACACGTCGTTTTGAGGCCGTCCTCGAAGTGCAAACAACAAGAAAAAATACTAGTTTAAATGTTATCACTACAGTAAAGTCCAGCTGCTGAGAACTATCGCGACGAGAAGAATGGATCCACTCAAAAGTCAAAATAAGCTTCTTTCCTTTACAGAGACTCCGTAGTGTCCACAGCTCGACAGGCATCCAGAATAAGGTTAGGCTTAAATAGAAAATAAAATTAACTTAAATACATAATAATAAGGTTAATGCTTCCGTTGCGTCGGAAAAAAGTCTTTGTTCCAGGCGATTTCAGCGGGACTCGAGTGTCTGCGGCTGCGTCCACACAAAAGCGGGTTCATTTGTAAACGTTTCTCATCGACTTTACATTCAGAAATAAGGGACATTTGTTCTGGGTAAAATTCATCATTGGTTATTGACAAAATAAATGGCTAAAGCTATTTCTAAACAAATTTAAAAAGAATATATATATATATAACATGGGATTTTACATTTGGGTTAGTAGTCCACATTGGCTGCAGTCAGCTCTTTATCATATTTTATTATATTAAATAAAAAAATAAGGTCCATAATTTAAAATAACATTGTACAGCTTTAAATACATTGAGGCACAATCATAAATATTGGAGTAAAAGGGTAAATGTTTATATATTAGTCATCGATTCAAAAACTGTGGCCCCCATAGTAGTATTGAAGTATTGATTTCAAACAAACTGATATTGGAGTGTTTAATGTAGTCCTTACTCAGTCATATTTGATGATTTTAGACCATTTATTTTTGCTCAAATAATATCATTTATGAACTGACCCTCTGACCAGGCAAAGCTCTGGGCCCCCCCCCTGCAATCCCAGGCGCACTGGTATAAACGATGAGAAGAACAATGTTTCCATTTGCCCTTGTCATTTGGTAAAATTGTGCAATGATTAAAAAAAAAAAATTCCATTAGAGTAAATGGGGAGTTCTGGTCATCGCTACGGTAACGCCATGAAACGCATGAGCAGGGTTTCATTGACTTTTTTTACTGGGATTTTCTGCCAAATTTCGTAAATTTCCGCCAAACTCGTTTTATCCGTATACATTTCCGTTTCTATTATTGCATTATTGTTTTTTCATTACAAATCAGAGCAAATGTTTGTTTTCCTGATTTCTCATTCAATAACGTTTTCAAAAATGCATCGTTTTGACACTCCACAAAAAATCCAGCGAAACTACACAGTGAACCGGACTAAGGGTAGTAGTTAGGGTTGCGAAAGTCTGTGAATTTTCTGCGTTGGAAATTTTCCATGGAAATTAATGGGAATTTATGCGAGTTAACGAGAATATAGATGCAGCCGGAATAGCGTCATACGAGGGGGCGTGGCCTTGCAGAGGGGAAGGATGTATGTTTTGGGAAATTCTTCACTCTTCTTTGCGGTGGACTATAAACATATTCATCATGTACGTTTTATTTAAGGGTTTTTCATTTTCCGAGCTCTAGTTCCCATTGAAATGTATCTGGAATTTGCAACCTTAGAAGTAGCCGTTTCTGAGTTTTGGAATGAGATTTTTACTTCCAGCTCCAGGGAAATGGAGGAAAATAGAAAATGGCGGTGCCTTTGTGTGGACGCGGCCCTCGCTTTTGCTACATCTCACAGAAGGCCGTTTTTCAGTTCAAACTCATGCGTAAAAGACGAGCTCGGGGATCTGGCCGCCCTGCACGCCCGTCCCGTTGGTGCTGTCCGACGAGCACTGGAACTGGAACGTCACTTTGCCGCACTGCACCTCCGTCATGCCCTCCTGCCCGAAGTAGCTCAGCTCGTTCCCGTCCAGCACCGCGCTCACCGTGTAGAACGTGTCCTGCTCCACCTGCACGGGGTTCTCGAACCACACGGGGAACGTGCTGCTGGAGCCGTCCGACACGAACTTGGTGAGGTTCTGCGCCAGCGTCGCGCCCTGGCGCTTCAGTTCGATCTTCACGCTGTACTCCGCCTTGCCGCCGCTCGAGCCGTACAGCCCGAGCCCGGCGATGAAGATGCGCTTGTCCACGGCGAACTGGATGCTGTCGCAGCGGCCGCGGTAGCGCCACTGGTTGCTGCGGTAGGCGGACGACTGGAAGCGGTGGCACTTCTGCGGCGCCAGGCCCTGCCGCGGCGCCAGGGGGAAGTCCAGCTGCGGCTTCTTGGCGGCCGTGAACCACAGGAACACGTTGTGCGTCTCCTCCAGGGTCAAGATGTCGGACTGCGCGGCGCCGTTGGCGAACTCCTCCAGCGTCATGGTCGGGATCCGCACCAGGAACAGCGTCTTCCCGAGCACCTGCAAACAGCGTCAGCCATCACGGTCACCTACAACATCTACAACATCTGCTTACCCAGGCAACTTCCTTTAGTAACCTCTTAACCCCCACCTGAACTGAGCACATCATCTCCAGTTACGCATTACCCAAATCTAAAAGCGGCGTGAGTCAAAATGGTGACGAAAACGTGACAAAAAAGTGAAACTTTTAAAAAAAAAAAGCAACAAAAAACACGATAAAAAAAAACAAAACTACAAAAACACAAGAGAAAAGCGTAAAAAAGCGATGAGACAAAAAAAGCTTCAAAAACGAGACTAAAAATGCAGCGACAATGCAACAAAACAGCTGCGATCAGTTTTGTGGGCCTTAGCTTTCAAATGAGTTGATACTCTGGCCTATAGGCTGTAAACTCGAGAAGTCGAGAAGCTTGTAGATTTGGGTAAAGCTGAACTGTAGAAAATGCGCTTGGTTAAGGTGGGGGTTAAGAAGTTAAAGATTCACTACGCAAGTTTTTATGCGGACAAAAAGTTAATATCAGTGCCTATTTGACCTTTCAGTGACCTGTTCAGTTTGGGAATTTTAAAGTAATTTAAAATATTCCTCACATTTTTAAAGCAGTCATTGATATGTGTATGTATCTCAAAAACATCCTGAGGGCCAGAGGTTTTATGCTGGAGGGGCGGATTTGGCCCCCGGGTCTGATGTTGCCTCTCCCTGGTCTACAATATTGGCTGATCAACACTGAGTATGACTATGATGTGGCGCTTGAAAATCGCAATGCAAGGCTAAGTTGTTATTATCCCCCAAAACAAGAGTTTTGCCTGCTTTTTCTCCCATTAAAGGAACAGGCCACTGTTTTACATACCGAGATTTGTTCTTACCTGAGCTCAGACGAGTTGAGGCGTACATCAACTCGTCTGAGCTCAGGAAAGAACGTATCTCGGTATGTAAAACAGTGGCCTGTTCCTTTTACCCCTTAGGTGTCGCTAATTCATGACATACCTCTTCTTGTAAGACTGTGGCTAAAATAACACTCGTTTTCCCTTGATGCCTGTTTTCCCACATCCACGCCGTACCTAGGAACCTTTTGCAAGCACTAGTTTCTCGTAGGACCGGTTAGAGAAGGAACCACATCCGGGTCATGGTAGCTACTTAGCGGAAATAGCATTTCTGCAAATCGAGGCTGCAACTTCGATGAAATGTTCAAATGTAAGTTGAGTTGTGCTAAAATAAAATAATGTAGCAGCTCATCGTTTCCATCTTTAGATTATTTATTGGAATGAACTTCGTGTGATGGATTTTTTGTTGTTGTTTTTAAGATTTCTGTTTTGTCGTGAATTAGCGACGTCAGTCCATAATAGAAAACTGCAATAGCTCCATCTGGTGGCATGCATAGTGACAGCATTTTAGAAGTATTTAGATTTATCACAGTGCTAGAACGAATTTCTATAATCATTGTAACAATAACATACAAGGAAACAATGTATCCCTTATTTTACACAGAACAAAATGAAACCGTTATATGCAAAGCGACCACGAGGCGCACCTATTGGACCACAAACAAGTTCTCCACGTCCGAAAGTAATGTGCATTTATAATATAATTTGCAAATAAGTAATGGTAAATGGAGGTATCTTATGTACAATGAATACTAAAACCTCACGGAAGGGAGTAAAATATGATAATTAGTAATAAAAATGGTGATGAAAGCAGCAGCAGCAGCGAGGGCACTGATGACGGGAACAGCAGTGATGAAGATGCTACTGAAAATCATGATGCACTTCCTGTTACCAGTGCTACTGCTGCAAGACTGCAATCAGCTGCTCAAAATCAAAAGTTTAGAGGTATTTCGTGAAAGGGTTGAGCTCGGTTTACTGTTCTAATATGCTAACCTGAATACACAAGTGTTCAGTGTAACTTACAGTGCTTTAATTATTTTGTGCCTATTGTCGCTAATTTACGGCATACCTAAAACTGTCAATTTATCTGTAGCACATAGTACAGATAATCTCCACTTAATTTTGCATCTGCTTGAAAGCAAAAACATTATTTTTTCTATAATAGGCCATATGCACGCAAGCGTCACGTGACTTCCGAGTGTATTCTAAGTAGTCGTCTGTGTATCCTGTCTCCGTTATTTCCCTATGAGGTCTTGTCTAAAAAAATAAAATAGCTGAAGATCACATGGTAGACAGTGAGTTACTGGTGAAGTCACAGCATCAGGTTATAAACATGGTGTCATGGGCAAAAGATTCACTAGAGGAAACGTCCGTGCTCATCACAGTGAGTGTTTTTGTCTTGAAGCTAACGGCTAACACGAATTAAACATGAAAATAGCTACACGATTTTAAACGAGCTGCTCAAAATATAATCTGCCTGTCTTTAGTATAAATACTTTTAATTTTTGTGGTGGTGTTTTTTGATGCTAGCCGTTAGCGCTGAGATAAAAAGTCCTGCCTCAAAAAACACAGACGTTTCCTGCAGTCAAGAATTTACATCCAACGTAATGTTTTTAACACGTAGCGAGTCACTTCGGATCAGCATCTCACTGTCAGGGATGTTTCCTTGAACTATACGTTGTTTTAGACACGACCTCCACAGGGAAATAACGGAGACAGGATACGGAAGCACCGACTTAGGCTCCACTTGGAAGTCATGTGTAATTTGCATAGAGCCTATAGGAAATGGATTCAGGCGTTATTGTGAGGTCGGTAATGTCTCCTCTTACCTCGCGGCGGTTGCGGATCGTCGGCCCGAGCCCCTGCCTCTTGCACTCCGCGCTCGCCCAGTTCATGACGGCGTCGAAGATCACCACCTCCTTGGCGTTGAGCGTCTCCCGCCGCAGGATGATTTCCAGCGTCTGCAGGTCGATCTCGCAGAACCCCTCGGAGCAGAGCGAGAGTTCGGCCTGGGCGTCGATGACCTCCCAGCACCGCTGCGTCAGCTCGGGCTCCTCGAACAGGCGGCTCTGCGACAGGAGCACGCAGGCGTTCTTGGCCTCCAGGCTGGTCTCCAGGAAGGTGACGCACGCCTTCGCCAGCGCCGGGACGATATACTTTTTGGCGGCGTACAGAGTGGCCAGCACCGTGTCCGCCTCCAGGTCGATCTCGTCGCTGTACAAGTATCTGTGGGGAAAAAAAAGGGAAAGGGTTAGAAGTCGATTTACTACAGTACTAGACTTAAAGGGACAGGCCACCATTTTTCCACACTGAGATCTGTTCTTACCTGAGCTTTGACGAGTTCATCTGTACCGGTCTGGTCTCCACGTGAGCCTTCAGTCACGTAAACACAGCACAGACGGCGTTAGCATTTAGCCGTTAGCATTTAGCCTCTCTCTTCTCCTCTATAGCTCCAAACGAGCTGAAGATAGAAGCCGTCAAACTCTTCCACGTTTTTCGTATTTAAATATGGTTACATGAAGTGTTGCACTATAAAGTATAATTACAGAAAATTAAACAATGTGGATTTTCTAAGGGGATAAAAAGGGGAACTATATTGTAAGGCGTAATAATACCACGAGTAATTCGGCATCCGCGCAGTGATATCTTCACTTTACTGTACGGATGCCGAATTACTCCTGGTATTATTACACCTTACAATATAGTTCCCCTTTTTATCCACATTGTTTAATTTTGTGTAATTATACTTTATAGTGTAACACTTCACGTAACCATATTTAAATAGGGAAAACGTGGAAGAGTTTGGAAGCTTCTATCTTCACCTCGTTTGGAGCTATAGAGGAGAAGAGAGAGGCTAACGGCTAAATGCTAACGCCGTCTGTGCTGTGTTTCCGTGACGGAAGGCACACGTGGAGACCAGACAGGTACAGATGAACTCGTCTAAGCTCAGGTAAGAACATATCTCAGTATGGAAAAACGGTGGCCTATTGCTTTAAAGCCACCCTCAGCCACTCCATTTTGCCAGCCCATAATGCATTGCTACTGTATCTTTGTCCCGCAGAAGCAAAGACGAGCTCTACACCTTATGTTCTGTATGCCAAAAAACACAGACTTGCATGAAAGTTGCAAATATAGGAATCAAATTGTTTACTCTGGTACTTAAATTATTTATTGATAAATGTGTGTAAGATTATTGAGATGATTCACTACTGACACAAACTGATGGAGAAAATTCGCCAGTTGGTGTCATAAAGTCCCATGGCGATTACTCAGACTGACAGAAGTAGAGAAACTAGTTTGCAAGCTCATGAAATTGACACAGATGCTTTGTAATTAGATGCACAGTACTTTTTTCCTACAATTAGCTTTATTTACAATGTACTAAATTGGGACAGAACACATTTTGTGCCACTACAAAAACAAAAATCAGGCCTTTATGTCTAATGAAGAAATTGGCGACTCTTTTGTAGGATTCAAACAAACTGCTACTGAAAAAAGCTCTTTTTGGGAAAAATTACATTTATTTTAATTTTTTTTTTCTAGTCTGGAATTATGGTAATAGGAAGCAATTTCCAAATGGAGACTGGCGGCGGGGCTAACGATGGCAGTTTGAACGAGAGTGAACCGATCAAACACAAAACGACCTACGCTTTGTGTTTACCAGTGTTAATTTCGTCGACTAAAATATTTAGTCTTAATTTTAGTCAAAGTGATTTTTTGACTAAAATTGGACTAAAACTAAATTAAAGGTTTTTCATGCGACTAAAACTATGACTAAAATGTCCAGATATTTTAGTCGACTAAAATGAGACTAAATAAAAATGGAAAGGAGAGACTAAAATCATCCAAACTTCTATTGACCGTCTGAAAGAGCCTCATATCATGTAAATTCACTGCCAAAGGAACAGCTCTGAGCTTTGTTCATGAGGGAGCAGCTCCATGAAGCAGGACCTCGGTTAAATATGATTATAATGAATATTATAAATACAAAGTCGACTAAATTTGTCTTAATTTTAGTCGACTAAATCTCGACTAAAATTGAAGATATTTTTTTGACTAAAACTCGACTAAAATTGAATTACATTTTCGTCAAAAGACTAAAACTAAATAAAAATATATTGTCAAAATTAACACTGGTGTTTACGTCCTCCGCCATGTTTTTTTTGTCGTCCACACGTGCGGTCGAGTAAATGTTCCGGTGAAAGTCCTCAGAGCAGATTCTTACTGTGGCTTTAAGTACAAGTCCAGCTCATTTAAAACAGAAGAAAGGACACTGGTAAAAGCGGCCGCCATCTTCAGTGTTTTGGTTACAGGAGGAGCACAGGTGTTTGATGGGAAATCCTAGCACGGAAGAGGACGCGCTGTTAAGTCCCGCCTCCCGTGCTATGATTGGCTCGTCTTGGTTTTGCCGGAGTCAGCGAGATTCAAATTCCAGACTGTATCCCCATGAATCTCTGATCAGTCTGACTCGTGCTAATTTTGGCCCAAACTTGAGTTTAGAACGTGTAAAGAAGTTTCCCGCTGGGCGCCTCACACCAACGCCGTCTGCTTCTTTAAATTCAAATCACTCTACAAATGAAATACACACGAGCAAAAAAAGAACCACCACTCGATATTTGTTAGCAATGTTTCCCCGAGGCGCACTGCGTTGGTTTCACAACATTGTAAATCGTCGGAGCGCAGCTTGAAACACTTGACTTTCTGTCGTCGATCTTAACGGCCCATTTGTTTTGCTAAAGGCCTGATGCGAAACCCGCTCTCACTGCGGCGAAGAAACCCCCTTTTTAGGCCTTTAAAGTTCAAAGACTAAACCAACTTTGTTCATCTTTACAAGGTTGGAATTGCGAGTAAGACGCGCAATTTCGTAAACCACATCAAGGCGATGAATAAGACACTGGAGGGGGGGTATTTTTAGACGCTCATCCACAGCTCTGCTTAAACAAAGAACAGAGCAGAGCCAGTAATTACAGGCAGCGTGGTACAGTCGGTAAAAATAAAGCACTTTGAAGCAGAGGGGAGAGACGAGTAACTATTAGGGAAGCTGAAATGGTTTTGTTTTATCTCTACTTTACGTTGGGTTCAATTGGATTCCTTTTTAGTTTACATACTTCATTTCTTGTACTTAATCGCTATTATGCAGCTATGGAAGTTCAAAAGGAGCCGGCTGAAGCGAGAAAGATCCCAACAAAATATTCTATAAGTGACAAGTGAAGTGTCAAAATGGCATCTACATCAAAGAAAAGGACCTGACTGAAACTCATGAGTATTGTTTTTAGGGACTAAAGTTTGACATTAGATCTTGCACTACATTATTCCTGTTACTAAACACTGTAGAAAAACTATTGTATATAAAAGAACTGAGAGTAATACAAACTTCCTGTTTTGTTTTTTTTGCATTGGAAAGAGCTTAAAGAAGAACTAAGTAACTTGTTGACCTTAATAAATCCTTTCCGTCGTCCCTCTGGGGGTAATACAAGTGTTAATGGGATGATTGGGGGGTATTTCATCTCCCCCTGGTGTCTCTAGCCCGAAAACCACCCTTGCAACTTTCTTGCCAACCGGGTCAGAGTCACCAATACACACTAATGGAATCACGACAAAGAAGAAGCTAACAGGCTAACGGGCAAAGCTAACTGCAGGCTAGCGCCACTTAAACCGTATTTACAGCCACGTTTGAGTGAAAAAAAAATCTCCATTGTGTAATTGGATGAACAATATCCCTCTGTCTGTCTTTTCTGTCAGCGTAGTATTTACTCTCACGGACAATTAATGAAAAAATGCAAAATGCTACGACACCTGCAGTGGCGCTTATGGCCTCTAGGGGCACGAGTTACTTGGTATTGCTTTAAAATCACCACTTCCTAGGCCTCAAATGAGCTGAGAAACATAGCAGAGAAAACGGTCATAAGCTGAAACACCTCTTAAGGCTCAGATCGTATTATATATTTTATCTTGCAGACTTTTGCTTGTAAGTTAAGTTAGACTTTATTAATCTCCGTAGAGAAATGTGTCTCTGCACTCTCAATGCCGCTGGGGCGACCTCTAGGAGCCAGGGTGGGCCGGCGCTCGGGGACTCATCTCCAGATGTGGAACCAGGCTAATGGTCAGAAACACCTGGCTGGAGGATTCACCTCTTGTTTATGCTTTTTTTTTCTTATATCCAGACGTTTATGTTAATTTCAAACAACTATGTCCTTCCTCTTCCTGGAACCGCCACCTTAACGTGGTGGAGGGGTTTGAGCACCCGAAGGATCCTGGAGCTCTGTGGTCGGGGGCTTCGTGCCCCTGGTAGGGTCTCCCAGGGCAAACGGGTCCTAGGTGACGGGTCAGACAAAGAGCGGTTCAGAAGCCCCTCATGAGAGACCAACAGGCCCGGGTAGAACCATGAGGCCGTCTTTCTGTGGACCCACCACCTGCAAGGGGCGCCATAGGGGCTGGTGCAACTCCCAACAGCTGCCCCCACGACCCGGCAACGGACAAGTGGAAGAAAATGGATGGATGGAACTGTGTCCTTCCTCAGAGGTTGTCACACGACACCATCAGAACATAATAGCATCATTACTAGAAGACCTAATGAACTGAAGCTTGGCGCATATCGGTATCTGCCTTAGAAAACCCCCATCGTGGCCCTCTAGTGCTCAGGCACAGTCACGCGCTCCTGTACTTTAGCCCGTCTATGATCATTGCAGCCGCAGTGATATCCCTCAGAATTAACTTTAGAACTTCTCTCTGAGTTTCCTGGTTGATGCTGAGTGAGTTTTAGTAGTCCTGTTTCATGTCCTTGTACGTGGTAAGCTGTTGGAGTGCAGTCTGACCGCCCGGCTGGACAGTGCGTGGCGAGGAGAGCGACTTACTTGAGCAGAATGAGGAACGCGGCGGGCTCCACATCTGGGATATGGATCTCCGACTCCTCCTCGGCCAAGTCTCCGTAAAACATGGCACAGAACACCGAGCTTCCCACGGCCAGCACGTACTGCAGCACAGAGGGTTCGAGACGTTAGCATCCTCGGATCCGCTGAATCAGGAGAAACGCCAACTAATACATTCACTGACAACTGAGCCAGTATTGACTCGATGAATGGTTTACGCAGACTCGGAGACAGCAGAAATTACAATTAAAAAACACTTTGTTTTAAAATGAGGGTCTGTGGCTTGTTTAGTACATTTGTAAATTTCATAACCATGATCGGTCTGTGTCTCCCAGGTTTATACAGGCAAGTAAAATTTAATCCCCGCTGAGCACATTTTCCCCAGTTTTACCCAAATCTAAAGCTTCTTGCCTGGAGTTTACAGACTATAGGCCAGATCAACGTCTCATTTGAAAGATAAAACCTGCAAAACCCCACCTTCTTTGTTCTTTTCAATTATTATTATAATTTTTTTGCCCGCGTTTTCTTGGTGTAATGTAACCTTGCTCACCAAAACATGTCAAAAAAAGCAACAAAAATCATAACAAGGATGAAGCTGAGATCAGTTTTGCAGATCTTCGCTTTCAAGTGAGGCGTTACACTGGCCTATAGGCTGTAGGAAGTTTTTAGATTCGGGTAAAGCTGGACTGAAGGAAATGCACTGGGTTTCATGAAAATAATCTGCAGATTCATTGATCAGCAAAGTGAAGTGTCGCAGAGTTTGCATCTTGTGTTCCTCTCTTCAGTAGGGCTGGGCAGCAATTATTTGAATTTTAATCCAATCGGAAAAAATATAGTCGGCGCAATGCAGCAGCACCTGTCAGGTCAATCCCAGGGATCACTCGGCCCAAACAAACAGGAAGCACATGAGGCAACAAGGAGAGGACCTGGTGACTCGTCTAAAGGGCGAAACGGAATACGGACTGGGATGAAGAGTTTACCTTCGAAGAGGAAAACTCGCTATTTGGACCACGTGGACTATTTTTGAGGCTGCAGCCGTGGATCAGCCGGACTTCTAACAGAAGTAAGTTTGATCGTCTTTTATAAATGCACTGTTTACGAGTATGTCTTTATGTACATATTAAGCTGTTGGCCTTTTGAGGCTCCGCACACAAACATGCGCTCGTTGTTTCTGACATTCTTCAAACATTCCACTTCTTTGCAGATTTGTGTGTGGTGTTGTTGTTGTGAGGGGATGTTGTTCTGTGAGGAGTGTGGAGTTTGTTTTTGCTGCCGAGTTAGCTGCAGTTTGGCCGTTGCATCCGTTTACTCGCTAGTCCAGGAATAAAAATAAATAAATAATCGAATCGAAAAGTGAGATCGATCAATATGGGGGAGAAAAAAAAATCGCGCAAATTTTTTTTTTTCCAAAATCGCCCAGGTCTACTCTTCAGGAAGCAGCGAGTCAAACTGAATGCTTTTTCACGGCCAAATACTCGTACTGTATTTAAAATTACACAAACAAAAAACAAGCGGAGAAATGGAACGTGTTATTTTAAAAGACGCAACAGGAAACCTTTTGAGCAAAACAAAAACTGTGCGATTTCGATAAAACTGCTGCTGAATGTTTTTTTTTTTTTTGTATTTTCAATCCACTTGTGCAGTGAAGACAATTGAGCAATGTCAAAATTTAGATTTAATACCCGTTAGAATCCATTTGAATGGTTTTGTATGACATGTATGGCTTTAAACCGACATTACTTTTCAATACCGGTGCTTGTGAATAGTCCCGTGCGTTACCTTGTGGGCCGGGACCTTCTGGGACTCCCCCAGTGGACCGACGATGAAGTGCACGTCCGCCATCAGCTCATTGTTAAACATCAGGGCATTTCTGCGGAGAGGGAGAGATGGAGGAAAGCGAATTAGTGTTGCATAACAGAGAACTCCCACTCCCTCCTTCTGCCCAGAGACATGCTCTATTTTCAAACATTTGGGAGAAACGGAGGAGACTGTGGTTCTCGAAAAAGGCCGCTGTAGTTTCAGCAACAAAACAAGCGAGACGTGAATGTGTATATATATATTTAGCATAAGACTGATCCCAATGATTAACGTGAAAAAGGCACAGCAGGTGTTTCCAGAGTCATCAGGAACATTCAAATGCTTTTTCAGTCGAAGGAGATTCTGCCAAAACTGCTTTGTTTTTATTTTGCCGTTTCAGTCGCTGTAAATTCCTCTTCCTTCTATTGAGGGCTGGGTACCGTTGCATTTTTTTCAATACCGATAACTAAACAATACTTTTTTTGATTCCTACACTTAAAATATGTGTCTAGAACCAGAACCTGGGACTGCGAGTCCTGCCTCCTTACTTTTTTACTGTCACAAAGCGGCAACAGGAACTACTGCAAACCACGGGGAACGAATAATGAGCCTAACACGACGCAATATCAACCGTCTTCTGGCGAAACTGGAAGAGCTGCTGGACAAGAAGAGAATTTGGTTTAATTATGTCATTTAAAAGCTTTCAGAGATGTTTGATGACGTCCGTTATCCCCCAGTATGGAGCTGACTGACTTGCGTTACCATGGAGATCGGCTCTGTCCGCTTTATTAACTATAATTGATAAATTGCTTTGTAGAGAAGCTCAAAAATGTGAACCGTCAAATATCACGCGGTACTTCTTGAGTTGTATGAACTGCCTTCACTTTAACATGTTTCTATTATACGGTAACAGTCAAAACGCTGACATTTCATCTTGGTTTATGGTCCATATCTGTAACGGCCGGACCTATACACGTGCTGGACACGTGCTGGACACGTGCTGGACACGTGCTGGACACGTGCTGGACACGTGCTGGACACGTACTGGACACGTACTGGGATATCCCGGTCGAAACGCGCAGGCTGGTCCATGTTTAGACCGTTTAGTTTTATTGTTTTATTTTGGGCCTCTGACGTTTGCTTTTCGACTGCGTTGGTCTTCGCTCACTTTTTCTTGAACATTCACTTGTGTTCCGCGCGTGTCCTATTCGCGAGGAACCTTTTGAGTACAGGAAGTACTTGTATGCCGACCGGAAATATACGCCGGAGGCGGAGCTAAACATGGCAACACTCAGACACAGTCCAGCACCGACACTTTCGGAGCGAGGAGGGAACGGACGACTTTATGTGTGATGCAGGTAGGGGTGTCACGATTTAAATTTTTTGAGTCACGATTATTGTGAAGCAAAAAATTGCGATTTTACGATTATTCCCCGAATGAAAGGAAAGAACTGATATTTTTAGTTTTTGTCTTTAAAAAGCTTTTTAATACTTGTAAACTTTCACTGTTTCTAAAAATGAAAAATGCTTTAAGATTGTTTTGCATTAAAATAAATAGGCCTACATTGAATAATACAAAACAATGTCCACTTTACTTCTTTATAATGACCATAATTATCATAATTATTTTACTATACATTATTAGGCCACAGTCTAGGCTAGGTTTTATGTTCTCAAAAGTTAAGCTGTTGCTTAATTATTTTGAGGAACAGAGAATGAAACGTGTTTACAAAAAGACTAAGGAGACTCTTTAACAGCTGATTTCCACATGTGCGGTTTTACTTTCCTTTCTGTCGCTGAAGCAGAGCGTTAGCTTTAGCGTTAGCCTTTTGTTACATCCTGAGACAGTTGTGGCTATTTCCGAACATTTGGAAAACTTTTTGGGGAATTATGCAGCTCGTTACCTTGACCTGGACATTCACAGCGAAGGATTATCTCCAAGATGTTGTTTATATTCGACGTAGCCGATATCAGCGCCTTTAGCATAACGGACGACCATCGACAACAACAACGCCGTGGTCATCTTCTGGATCCTAAAGACGTCCCACTCTGCTGACTTCAATAGTTTTTGAAGTCAACACTGGAGGAGAGCGTCCTTCTGCCTCGCTCAACTACCGGTGAGTTTACGCTGTTCATGGCAGCGGCTCGTGCGTTAGCGTGTAAACCGTGGCTTCTGAAGTTCTTACGGAATAACCGACCGCGTCCTTTTATAATCGTGGTCATCGTAAAACCGGTTAATCTTGACGTCCCTAGATGCAAGACATGAACATGAGGTCTTTTGTCGACGTCCTGATGTTCTCTGTGCGATCGGGATATGCCGATTATTCACAATACAGGAGTGACCGTCTGCTCACGCGTGTAAACGGGGCCAACGTTCAAAATGGTGAACCTGGCCTGATGATGGACTTTGTGGATCCAGTCACTTCCAAATAACGATAAGAGGAGAACATTTGCTTTTCTTTGCAAAACTGCGCCTCTCTCTTTGTGTTGCCCCGGCTAACATTTCTCTGATGTGGTGAACTATTTACACACGCCATGATTCTCCAGTGAGCCGTTTACACCCTGAGCTCTTTGTTTCACGTTCATGTCACGAGACGCGTTTGCATGAATGTCCTCAAAGCCACGTGTCCCCAATACGCGCCTGTTCTCATGCAAAGCAGGAACAGGAAACGCAAACATCGCTCTGGGCTGTAGATACAGTCTGTGAGAAACAACAACCCGTGTGCTGTGCTTTACAAGGTGACTTTGGGAGAAAGAACCTGTGTGACCCTGAAAATACAGTATGGCTTCTCATTGGGGGAACACGCCTGTAAGACTGGAGGATTTAAGTCAAGAGCAGGAGCGGTAAATGCCTGAAATGAGCCTAATCCAGGAGCAGAAGCCACACACACCAGATCTAAACCTTTCAAACACAACACACGATGCAAAGCGCGTGCGTAACGGCTCCATTGGTGTTTTGTTTTGGCGTTGTCTCTCGTCTTGTGCGCGGGAGGATGCACGCGCAGCTCGCAGTGAACGTCCTGTCCTTTCGGAGCGCGCACGAGCCACTGCGCTACACAGTCCCTGCGCGTGGCTAAGTTTAGATCCATTTCCCGGTCATTTTACGCATTCCTTTTGGCGTACAGCTTCGAGTAACGCGGGTGTTCCCTCCTTTTTTAAAGCGTGACGTCTGCAAGTTTATCCGCGGTGCTGGGAGGGCGTTATCGGAGCAGCTCCAGACGCGTTCAGGACGTCATTCTCGCTTTTACGCAATGTTTACCTTCTAGAGTTGCGTGTGTGCCGCGTGCCCGCCCCAGCACTGCCGCTTTAAGGGACACATTCACTCGATGTGGCGTTCATTTTGAGAGTTTCGAGCCTGTTGCTGCGAGTGCGGGTTACAGGCGCGCGCGGTAAGGTCATCTCGAGAACTACCCGGTCACGCGTCGAAGTTAAAAGCACATTTACTGACCGGTGTTTGGCTTCCCCGGGGGCGACAACTGCGCGTGGCGGACGTGGAGTCCCTTTTGCCAGGGTGCCGGGGTGAACACGTCACGGTGTTACAACCTGACGCGCGATGAAGACGCACTGCCCAGCTGGCACACGCGCACACACACACAAAGTCGATGCAAGAAGGAAACCGAGCGTAACGCGGGACAACATGTCATTAAACAGAGGTAACGCTCTGATGAACCAAGGCTAAAGCGGGACTAAACCTGAAATGAGTCTAACCCAGGTCTAGATCGAACCCAAGAGGCTGCGTCGTGAACGTCCTGTCCCTTTTCCAGCGCGCCATAGCGAATGCATTACGGTGTCACGTCCTAGTTACAACCCCCGTGCCATTTTCTTGCCGTTTCTCTGCGTAACCCCCCCTCCACACACACACACACAAAAGTTACCTCTCTCTGAGCGTGGGGTGGCTGCACTGCCAGCTGGCCGGCTCCACGTTGTTGTTGTTGGTGATGTTTTGCTGGGCGGAGGCGGAGGAGGAGGTCGGGGTGGTCGCGGCGCTGGTGCTGCAGCTGCTCGCCTGGCACACCTGCACCTCCTTGGGCTTCTCCGCCGCCGCCGCCGCCGCGTCCACCGTGGTGCCGTGGTTCGCCAGGCCCGCCGCGTTGGCGGTGCTGTTCACGTTCGCTGGGTACAACTCTGCAGCCATCTTCTTTTGCTGCGGATTCTGTGGACTCTGTCGCTTCTTCTGGTGGTTCTTGAGGCTGAGGGAGAGCGTGAGGAGCTCGGAGCAGAGCGGGAGCCTGCCAGGGAGCTTGCCGATCTGCAGAGACTTTTTCAGGGCTTCTGGGAGGAATAGAAGGCAGGTTAGACACCTCATGACCCGGCCATGATGGAGCGACCTGCAGTCTGCCGTTGGCATGGGGCACAAACCCGCCGCTCCTCTACGGAAAACCACGGGTCTCCGCGCGCTCGAGCTCGTCGTTGTAGCAGGGGCTCGACTCGAAAGCGGCCTCGTAATTCTCCGGGTAAAACTCCCGCAAATGCGTGAAATAAAAACTCAAATACAGGGCGACACAATCACAACAACAACATTTGAAATAGATCCAGGAGCCGCTGCGTCAAAACGTCCTTCCTGCCCTTACGTATCCGGTTCCCTTCGTGGCGGTCACCTCATCCTCTCCGGTTTTCCCTTTTCAGAATCCGCGTAATCCAAGCGTTCACGGGCAGCTGGTTCTCCCCCCGATAATCCCGGCCTGTTCCTGCCGCTCTCTGACGCACGACATCCGGGGAAACAAGACACACACGAATCCAGCTCCAGCGCGTCTCCCCGGTTCCCTCCTCTCTCTCTCTCGCTGCTCTTCCTCCGCGGTAAACACTGGTTTGTGGAGAGTTGTTTCGCTGTGCAGTGTTTTTTTTTCCCTCTAGTGTTTTTCCCTCCTCCTCCTCCCGTCGTGATCCTCGCTTTGGACGCCCACACGCGCGCGACGCTGCAGAGAGGAGGCGCTGCAGATTCAGGGCCGCACATGTAAGGCCTCTTGTTTTGAGACACTTCGAGCAGAGCTAAACTAATCTTTATTCATATGAACTTTCACCTGGAAACAAAACAAACTAATCTCCACAATAAAATGTTCAATCATTGCACAGATTTTTTATTTTTTTCATCTCAAAATGCAATTTTCTTTAATTCAAACAACACATCTCCACATTTCCCAGTTTTGGACAATATTTTGCTAATAGTCTGTGTGCACGTTAGCATATGCTACTTCCGGGGGAAATCTCCGGTATAGCGCTTAGTTTCCGGTGTGATAAGAGTTTCTTGTTCACGGTCGGGTTTTCCAAACGAGTCGACCAAATGGATGAAATACGCGGAGATTTATCTCCTGTGGCTTTTTGTCGCTTAGTGAAAACACGGTTTGTTGCCATGCGTTGTGTGTCCTTGACCGTTTGTGCTAATCCGAGTGTAGTGGAGAAAACATCTGGCTTTGACTCATGTTCACCTGTAGCTTTGAATGCTCTACAGATGTGCTTCATTGTTCTGAACGTAAACTATCTCATTTTGTAAAAGGCTGCAGTGACGCACAATGAAGTGAATTTAATAAAGTGATGTCTGTGCAGTATCCTGCGTTAATTTACTGTAAACACAATGTCTGTGTTTTATGGAGGTTGAAGGCAGCTATAATGACTAATTGCCTCACTAGTGAATAATGATAAAGAATCAAATAAGTGACAAACAAGGCACAGCAGGTATAAAGGCAAAAACACTGAAAGCCGTTTTATCGAGTGACTAATGATGGATTTTTCTCCTAAATGTTACTGACATATAAACACACACAAAGCACATTTATGGACTTTATCCACAGCTGGTACCACAGTAGTGTCACACTGCGAGGCGTTTAGACGTGGGAATTTTTGTGTGATTATTAACTATTAACAACCAATCGATCTACACTTTTTTATTTATTTTTTAAATGAAAACGTCTGCTTAAGGGTCTACCCTATATGTTTCTATTACAGTTGCTATGCTCATAGTTCACACTGATTAGTTTTGTGTTGGTTTTAATGTCTGCAATGTTTGTGTTCGAACCATGTTTTGTTTTTTGTGGAAAAATTATATTGATTTTGTACAAGGAAATTGTGAAACTGTATACCAGTATTTTAACCATACCTGCAGCTGCTTGTATCTTCTACACATTTGATTAGTTGCATTGCCTAAATAATTAGACCATAGTTTGTCAAGGACTTTAGTTAGTAATTTGAATTGTATGTGTGTTTTTGCTTTCAGAATTATGTGGAAACTGTCTTTAGCATCTTTACAAAATCTCTGTCAATAAGAAGGCACACAGAACAGAGCAATGCTGTTTAAGTAAAGCAGTTTTATTTGCAGAGTAACAGCAAATCACTTTTGAAACAGTATGTAGTATTATAAAACATCAAGTGAATTATTATTGACCTTTATTTAACCACGGCAGAGTTCTATCTATGGTAGGTTCTGACTGAAGCCGTCCCTTCTTATTTTAACAGCCATTGAGTGCAGCTCAGGATCCGTTGGAAAGCAGTGGAAACTTAGCATCTTGTTGAATCTCCCCCAGCAGTTCACAGCAGGACATGGCGATGGTGATGGTTCCAAACCTTTTGCTCTTTGAAAAGTACAGCGATCTTTCCATTTTCGTGTTTTGGAGACCATCTTCGCAGCCGCGATTGACCCGAAAAACAAAGCTAGCGGAAACGGGCAACTCTACATCCGGTCTCAAACCAGGAAGTTGGCATTTTCTCGGGCACAGGGTCTGTTCATACATTTCTTTACATAACTACAAAACTTAACCATGATCATTTAAACCTAAAGGTAATTTTAGACCTATTATTCATACTTATAGTATTGACAAATACAAAAGAACCAATAAATCCTCGGACTATGTTTTTATGTTGCCAAAGGTTATTTAAATACTCCCGGACTCTTACCTTGGTGCTTTTTGAATGAATGAATAACCGTTTCCATTAGCCAACTGAAGAGGGTCTTAAATCTGCAGCTGCTTCAGTCTGCAGGCGACCGCGAGGACGTCCTGAGCAGCGCTCCGCTTTGAGCCAATGAGGCCCCAGGCCCGTGGTGACGTGAGCTGGCCCGGGCCCCTCCCACGGCCCCTGTGCAGAGTCACCAGGAGAGCAGGTCCTCCCACGTCCCGCTAATCGGTCAGACTCCCCGCTGCGGCCTGACTGGAAAAGAAAATAAATAAATACAATCTAGAAAGGGAGACAAAATGTCCCCAACGCCCAGGAACGGGACAGCTGAGGCGGGACGACGAGTGACTGCGTGAAAACAGTGCAACAGTTACCCCAGTGAAAACACTCACAAAACAAAACACATGAGCACATTGACATGAAGTATAGTAAGTGGCTCAGTTGGTAGAGCGGATCGTCCTATAACCAAGAGTTTGCCGGTTTGAATCCCGGCTCCTGTAGGTGCACATGCAAGCGTCCCGTGACTCCGAGTGGATCTGCCCTTTCTGTCCTGTTATTTTCCAATGAGGTAGTCACTGTGTCTTTCCCCAAAAAATAAATAGCTCAGATTAGAGGCAGACGGTGATTTACCGACGGACAGTCAGTGCATCATGTTAAAAAACATGCTCCATGTTCTTCACTGTCGGTGTTCCTGTCCTGAAGTTAACAACTAACACTAAATGGACATTCAAAAAATAATCGGCCTCACGTCCTTGGAGCTTATTGTGTTTGTGACCTTGGGCAACACACTTATAGTAGTAGATAGTTGCATGTACATAGTGTGAGTGAGTAGTTTGTGGTGGTCGAGGAGCCGATGGTGCAGATTGATTTTCCTTGCTTATAAGAGGGAGAAGAAAAGAGCGTTATTGTCATTATATATACAACAAAATTGCGTAGATCAGATGATGAGTTGGTCCTGAGCCGTGTTTCAAGCAGCTGCCCCATGTCATGTCTAAACAAGGAGAAGTTCGCTCGACTGCAATTAGTGCCAAACCCGACATATCCCTTATTCTGACAGAACTTCATTAGCTGCCATTGTGCTATAGGGTCAAGTGTTCAGAGCCTCGCATGATCAGGCTCCTTCTTACAGCAGTGATCTGATCCAGCCTTAGACACTCGGGCTCTGAGGTCTGTGTATCAGAATCTGCTGAAGGTTCCACGCACTCGTTTTGGGACTAGAGGTGACCGATCCCTCCAGGGCGTTGCTCCCAGACTTTGGAACGTTCTTCCGCCCTCCTTGCGCTCAATTGACTCTGACACCTTCAAAAGCAAACTTAAGCCTCATTCATTTGTTCTGTGAATGGTGCCATCTAAATAAATGTTACTTACTTACTGGCCCTTCTGCCACATCTGAGAGCCCCCACAAGCCCTGGAGTCTTACACTTTGAGATATTTGTATGTAAAGTGCGTTATTTATACCTGCTTGGAGTGTTGCAGGAGTTCTGACGACGCTTTCGGTTTTTCCGTTGCCCCTCTTGTCACGGCCAACAGTGTTGACAGCCGTCCCCCCGTCTGTCACGGGCCCAGGACCAAATGTAAAAGTCTGTTCCTCGGCCCCGCCTCTGAGTTCAGCAGATCCGCTGTGCGTCACCGCTGCACGTTCTCTCATAGAACATAATAGAAGCAGCTTTTTTTTGTTTTGGGTCAAAACAACTGTGTGTTATTATTAAAACTCTATTCAAACGGCCAACCTGCTCAAGGTTACAGATATGGGAATGTGTTTCAACAGACTGCCGTGTCTGAGAAGCAACGCACACCAGGTCTTCGAGGTGACTAAACAACATCGCACACTCATGAGCCGATGTCCACATTTTTAATGATAGTGATTACGTTTCGGCATTAGCCTTCATTCATTCATCTTTCTTTTTTCTTCTTTAAACCAAAATGTGTGTGGAGTGGACCAGCCCAGGTGGCTTAAATCTTCTCCAAAGTGTGGGTGGGACTCATCAATCAGGAGGCCACACCCAGTGTTCTACAAAAACAAGTTTGCATTAAACACGACAACATTCAGCACAAAAGGACAGACAACGAAAACAACAAATAAATCACTGAGGTAACGATACGAGCCAGTGTCGCCCCGATCAGATGTGCTTCAGATCAGTGCGATATTTTCTTTGGCACCAACTACTGATCTGTGAGTGAGGAGTGAGGAGAGCCGAGGGATAAACTTTCAAAGCACGTATTGTTTTCTGCTTTCTTCAGCGCACTTCAGGCCATTGCTGTGTGTGGCAGACCTATTATTACAGAGGGGGGGGAGACAGGGGGGGGGGGGGAAAGGACAGTGGATCTTGTTACGCGTTGGCTCCATAGACTTTCCACTCAATGCAAGTAACGATACTTGAGCCGTTTGTCAAATAACTATAGAAAAGTTATGCCAGTCACGATGGAAGCAAGAAATCTTATATTCCCCCGTCCCTCCTCTGCACAGATCCAAGTCTTCTCTGACAATTCGAGCTTATAAACCCGAGAAAATTAGCAGCTCGCGCCGGGAGGCCATTATCAGGAAACTGTGCTTCATTTTCGGGGCCTACAGCCAGATGTGAGCCGGATCCGGGCCGGTTAAGTGGTCTGGGATGGAAACCTTGACTTGCGCTGTGGTTTTCTCCTCGACTTCAGGCAGACTCGCTCCCATTAATGAATTTGTCAGGCAGTGCAGAAGCGTAGCAGCTGCAGGATGTGAGGGGTAATGTAATCTGTAATACAGTAAAAGTCCTGTTGGAAGTTCAGGACTTCCAAAAGGTCAGAACTTGATGGAACCCGGAAGTAGAGTAATGGCACCTGTACAAACTGAACTTTGCGTAGCTGGATTTAGTCATTTAGACACTTGTTTGGATTAAAACTGGCATTAAATCTAAATTTGATGGACGATAATGACATTGCTGAACTATTTTTGCTTTGTAATGTCATTGAATAAGCAAAACATACGGGCTGCAACTCATTCTGCTGCAGTTTTTGCTGAAATTCTGCACAATATTTTGCTCAAAGTTGCTTTTGAATATTGAGATTTTCTTTGAGCAAACAAACAAGACATCGCTGACGGTCGACAATCTAGTTTTTAGATTCAGTATTGTAATACAATGCCTGACCAAGTGGATTTAAAAAGTGGCACCTGGATATAACTTGATGGCCCATCTCACCGGTCTTGAGACTAGTTGGCGAACTGTCACTGAGATGTCTCCGCAACATCGTCTGGTGAGTCGCCCGTCACAGTGAAACTGAAATGGTTCGATTGACTTTTTCAAGACTCGTCAACGATCGTGGTGACGTCAAAAGCACCATTTGTTGTCCACGACCGGTGAGACGTTTCTGTGACGTCCCTGCAATGTCTCCTAGACCCGCGACGGAGACATCTCAGAGACGCCACCGCTACTTATGGACGATTTCGGTGTCGCGTTGTCTGGAGATGTTGCAGGGACATCTCCAAGACGTCACCGCTTTGATTTGATTTTGTGAACCCCTTAACTGTTCTAGCGTATCTGGGACTGTTGGTCAGGTCTAGGTTCAGCAACACTCTGTGCCCAAAGAATGAGATCAGCTGAACATGAATGACCAGGTTATTCCAACATATCAGTGGATTTCGAGCATATTCCAGGATGACAATGCCAGGATTTATGGGGTTCTCTCACATTGTGAAACAGTGGTTCAGGAGGCATGAGATGGATCAGACACAACAGAGTCTAGTTCTGAACCCCACTGAGAATCTTTGGGATGTGCTGGAGAAGGCTTTGTGCAGTGGTCACAGTCTCCCATCATCAATAAAAGATCTGGGTTAAAAAATATTGCAACTCTGGCTCTGCTGACACGGCAGAAGCTCATTGTAATCAAAGTTGGAGGCATTCGAGTTGATCTTTTTGTTCAGGTTTATATCATGTCTCCTCAGACCCGTGCCTGTACATCCCGCGGTTCGCTCAGCTGCTGGAGTTCGGGGAGAAGAACCACGAGGTGTCGATGACGGCGCTCAGGCTGGTGCAGAGGATGAAGAGGGACTGGATGCACACGGGACGGCGGCCTTCAGGACTCTGTGGAGCAGGTAACCCGCGACACAGGAGAATGTAGAACTATGTAAAGTCACACCAGATGCTGCAGGCGAGCTTTCCTCCTGTGTGTCTAGTTTTCTCCCTTAACATCTCAGTTCTAATGTCAAAGCAAGAAACAGACCAACCTTCCCTTTACAATGTTTATTTTATTTCTCCATGGTCAGTGACTCACTAGTTGATTATGTTTCGATGCGTTTTGGCTCTAGTCCTGATCCGGAACGTGCCCTCTTCCTTCCTCAGCGTTTCTCGCGTAGATCCCCCTGCTGCAGTGACTGAATAATTAATCATCGTCATAAAACATTCACAACGAAGCGTCCGGCGCGAGAAGTTTGTCCCCAAATGTGATGCACGAGCCTCTGTTTACACCGAGCGTTGGATAAACAAGAAAACGTAACACAAATACTAGTTATTACAACGCAGATTAGGTTATCGTATTTCTCTTACCATTTAATACTTGGTTTGATGGATGATGATGCGTAATATTCAGACTTTTACACTCGAACAACAAAACTGTAATGTCAGAAATATATTTCTAACATGTACTAGTCATTGTTTAACAGCTGAAAGGGATATCGGTGCTATCACCTGAATATTCCTCTCAGGTCATGTCACAGATAAAGGCTAGGCCTTGAGATGGACGTATACAGAGATACACAAATGTGTCGACGTCAGGCTGCCATCTCTTGTCAATCTGATGTGTACAGATTACTGTATTTAAATATGCCACTAAGTGGGTTAGAGGCCAGAACACTCTGTGAGCCGCTCTTATGCTGTCTGTGTTCTCCCTGAGTTCAAGACAATAAATGACCACTTGATTCAGACTTTAACTGTCTTTGACATGGTGTTTATGTTATTATATATATATATACGAAATTCCATTACAAAACAAAAATGTGAGAAAGAACAATTCAAATCCGCCATATCCGAGAGAAAACCACATTAGAGACTGATGGCTCTAATGTGGAAGGCCATTCCAAGGTTTAGGAAAAGCCACAGAAAAGGCCTGGTCGACTCTAGTCTTGAGCCAAGAGCAGGAGCTGGTACTGACCTCAAGGCTCTGCCGGGGGTGTGGGCCTGCAGTAGCTCAGACAAGTAGCTTGGGGCCAACCCATGTAAAGATACAGCTGCTTTGTTTGTCATTGTACATGAACTGTACAACACATTTTGTCCTCTGTATTTGACCCATCCCTCTACGCCACTGGACGATCCGTAGGGAGCAGTGGGCAGCAGCAGACATGTAGACATTTAAAAGTGAGAAGAATTTAAACTATTCTAAAAGTCACTGAGAGCCAGTGGAGAGCCGCCAGGACAGGAGTAATGTGCTCCCACTTTTTGGTACCACATAAACGCTGAAGGCATCTAAAACCGCGTGTGTGCTGCCCTGTCATGGCTAAAAAGAATATGGAATTTTGGTTTCGGGAGATTCCACTCTTTTTAGAAAAGTAGAACTCCACTTCATGAGCTCACGGAGATCGGATAATCGGATCATTCCCCGATCATGCCCCGATCATGCCCGTGAGAATTTTCTGTGTTTTTATTTGACCCACATCAGCGGCAATTTTAAACTGCAAATGTGGGCGCAGTTGGATCTTTAGTTGCACTTTAATATCTTTCTCGCTCCGTAGCGCTCCTGGTGGCCGCTCGGATGCACGACTTCAGACGAACCATCAAAGAGATCGTGGACGTGGTCAAAGTCTGCGAAACGACGCTCCGGAAACGGTCAGTCGAGAGAATCTTCACGTTTTTTAGAATGAATGAATGAATAATAAAGGCGATCGATACGACTCATTTCGTGTTCCAGGCTGAACGAGTTCGAGGACACGCCCACGAGTCAGCTGACCATCGAGGAGTTCATGAGGACGGACTTGGAGCAGGAGTGCGACCCGCCCTGTTACACCGCCGGGCTCCGCAAGAAGAAATCCCAGGGGGTAACGAACGGAAATAGATTTAGAGAGTTTTATCAGGAACGACACATTATTACGCCTCACTTTGGTGTTTCCATGTGGAAGAGGTGCCACAGGGAGGAGGAAGATGGAACTATATGAAGTGTATCCAAATGAAACTCTTTCTTTCTTGCAGCTGGAGGTTGAGTTGAAAAAGCAGATCACTGATGACTTTGAAGGTGAGAGCGTTTGTGATTTCAAGAAAATACGTATTTAGGGAATTCAATGTAACATGTGCCAGTAATCTTTGCTGTTTTGACGACACGAGCCCAAATTTGGTTGACTTTTTTTGGAAATGCACAAGCTTTGACCCTTTTGTTTAGATGAGATTCATGAATTCGAGGATGAAATTGACGCGGAGCTGCATAACTGTCGCCCCAAGCTCCGAGGCATCTACGCTGCCTACGCCAGAGAAGGTGACTTTGACAAAATGGCCACAAAATCTGCACGTTCGCTAAAGTTTAAGTCATTTTCGTTCATGAATACCGAAATAAAAGTCCAGTTTTTTGCTTGTATCTTTGCAGTGCCAGTGCGGAACATGGAGGAGGCCTTATTTATCGCGACCAAAGACGACATGAACTCGGAGGAGGAGGACGAGCTTCAGGCCGTGGCGAGACACTTCGGGAAGGACCTGGACGAGCTGACCATCGAAGCCCTGAGGAAGCTGGAGCAGCCGCTGGACGGAGCTCCGGACGGGGCAGAGGATGAGGATGAGGAGGAGGAGGGCGGTATCCCGAAGAGAAACGCCCCGTCGTTGGAGTCCATCCTGGGGCCGATCCGCTCCGCCGCCACGCTGGGCCTGAGCGAGTCCATCGGCGACTGCGTCACGGAGCAGAAGAGCGGTGAGTGCAGAGAGGGCGTTTGCTGAGGCATTGTTCTAATAAGCTTCTGCGATACATGTTGATGGGTGAATGAAAGTGCATATGGCGCAGATAACTGTTTGCCTGCCTGCCCTTTCTCCAGTATGCCAGGAGTTCTGCACATTTTCAACAATCGCAGTCCCACAGAAAATATTGTACCACTCTGAGAACCACTAGCTTTACCAAAACAAACATCGATGGCATCTAAAAAAATATTATTATTATAGGTTTATCGGTTACTTTTCAATTGGCACAAAAACAAAATTGCGACTTCCCACTTAATACATTTAACAACTGTAAAAGCATCGGAAAAAATGTTTTACTGTGACAAAAGTCTTGTTTTGCTTCTTTTTTTTTTTTCTTATGTTGGACACATTTTGTTACATTTTCTCATGTGTGTAATCGGACACATGTCATTCATCTGGATTTGAGGATATTTTAATGCCAAGATATGTAATTGAGTTAGTAGTTTGTTGTAAATAGAGGGGATACAATTCCAGCATTCCAGTGATGGTGAGAGATTGGTAAGATTTGTGACTTTTCCCAATTTTTATAGCAGAAATCATTGGACTGTTTAATGCAAGGTTTAAGATCTCCTGCAGAATCTGGTGGCCGTCAGAGATGGTGTTTTTGGACACGAGAGATCTTCTGAGTCTATTGCCGTGAGTCAGCATTGACACTAAAAACAATAATGTGTCCAGTGCTACTGTTATATCCCTATCAAATTTATCTTACTGGAAATGGTAAAAATGCTGACTTTCATCAGCAAAATTAGAGTCGGGAACTCATCCATACAAGTCAAATGATCAACGTCAGTGAGAAGAAATCACATAAATCAATAGTGTCATTAGTTTCAGCAATCAGTGGAAAAGACCAAAGCTAAGAGGAGCTTCCTGCAGCTGCTGAGGCTGGACATGTCTCTGTCAAAGTCTCCAAATACTCGAGTTTTCCAGCCTCCCTTTTGTAGTTTTTCACCTGTTCTTTAATCTACTCGCGGTGACGCCCTTCTCCACACGACGCCCAGATAAAAGAGGCCGTTAATTAGAAGGTACAGTTCCCTCAGAGCTGCACATAAACCAGTTTAAGACTAATGTAAAGGTTCAATATTGGATGAAACGGTTGCCCCAAAACTACACGGCACAGAAATCAATAAAAAATGGCATTTAAAAAAAAAAAACATTCAGTTATATTGAAATTGGCATTAAAGCTAAATGGCTTGGATAATAATTGCAGTTTTATTTTTACTCATAAGTTTGTAAAAAAAAAAAAAAAGATTAATTGAAAAATGTGCCGAAATGTTTCCAACGTTTCTGTCGTGTCCAAGTTTCTTCTGAATGTTAAACTGCATTGGGCGCCGTAGAGCTACATTATAAATACGACATTTGTGAGAGAAAAAACTGAGCTAGAAACGAGTTTAGGCAACAGCTGAGAGATTTTACTTTCACGCTTTGACAACGGAGGAATTCGGGTAGTGCGGCTTTAAAAAGGTATTACAAAGCACAGAATTGGACTAATATACTCTTGAGTGTAAAAAGTAAACTATTCAACTGCTGAAATATAAAAGTACTAATGATTTAGGACAGACAGAACTAAATAATGTGGAAACGTTTTCGATATTTCCGAAGAATGCAGCCCCAAAGTTATATTTCAGAGTTTATTCTTGAGCAAAAGGACAAGAAAATGAATTCAACTTTAACCTCTTAACTCCCTCTTTAAAGGGGGGGTATTATGTAAAATCGACTTTTTCCAGCTTTATATCATGTTATTATGTCATTCCCTCATTAAACACATGCCTGGAGTGTTGCCTCGGCTCATTCACATATTTTTGAGTAATCAGTAAAAACTTAGACGGCGGCCATTTTAGGTGTAGCTATGCCTCAGTCCTCCTAGGAACGCCCCCACCTCCTGGAGACGCCTCTGGACCTTTCGTCACCAGCCAAGCCCCCAACCACTGCTCCTCAGCTCAGCAGAGCCCCCTCCCCGCACAGTGTTGTTGTTTCAATGCCACAGTAGTGTGCTGAAGGGGGCGTGTCGGAAAGCTTCTTAAAGAGACAGAGGCCTATTTCAAGACGTTCAGTGCGGCCATTTTGAGAGAGCAATTTTATTCAAGGCAGTTATTTTAATTGACTGCATATACAGACCAACAGAATGTCATCATTGTAGTGTGCTATAGCCTGGTGCTATGCTTTCTTCAGTTCGGCTTTACCCAAATCTTAAAGCTTCTTGACTGGAGCTTACAGCCTTTAGACCAGTGCGACGCCTCATTTGAAAGCTAAGACCTACAAAACTGGTCTTTTTTTTCATCACATTTTTCAACGCTCACGCCAACACGTCCCAAAGATCCTCCTTGAGTTTAGAAAGTAACGTCTCATGATCCTTCCCCACACGTTTGTGCAGAGTCCAGACGTCCACAGAGTAGTGAGGCGGTGACTAAAGCCATGACTAAACACTAAACGCATTAAAGTGAAGATAATTTCCTTGAAAGCGTCTGTTACTCAGACTCTGAATCACCCGCTCTTCATAACGACGGTGTTGTGTCGCCCCGGGGCAGATATTTATGACTCCTCCGACCTCGGCGCTCCACTGTTCTGTTCCCTCAACCTTTTAGCTACATTATCGACTCGTCAATCTAACACGAGGCGTGAGGTAAAAACAAGGCTGTCAGGTTTATTAGCGCCGCGTTGGAAGAGTTTACTGCCTGGAATTGGGGAAAGTCCTTTAAAGTTTTTGGGCCAGCTTTAACATCTTGTGTCAAAGTAAAACATTTTAGGCGTATTAAATGAGTGTCCTGTTTCAGAGGCGTGTACAGTGTTCGTCTCCGAGTGGCCTCTGACCTAAATGTGCGGCGCTGAGTGGCAGTGAATCCAGCACCTGTTTGATAAATATTTGATTTTTATTGTGCGGGCCGGACCCGTGAAATGTGCGTTTGGCTTTTTAAATATTAACAGCGAGTGGATCCATATTGACGACGCCGTTAATCCACGGACAAACCGCTGTGTTTGAGTGCTGCGCCACAGGACCAGCTGCCCCAGCGGCTCGGAGGGGGGGGAGCAGGGGTACAGTCAGGGGGGACAGGGGGTGGGGCTTGTACCAGACTGAACCAGGACTACAGAAGGATTTGTGCATCCAGAGACACGCTATACATTAGGGATCGCCAGCCAGTAGCTCTCCAGCCCTTCCTTTGTTGCTCTTCTGGCACTTTCTACACTCGTTTAATGACTCACATGTTAGTAGCATTTTCTGTTTGTTCTGAAAATGCTCAACATAATTTAAGAACATTTGGGTTGAAATTGTAAAGTATAAGGTCTAAATTCAAGTGCTTTCTTGTTTATTTGGTTGGGACCATTTTGGCTGCTAATTCCCCATGAAGACTCCTGCTACATAAACCTCTGTGGAGAAACTAGCTTGAAGGTCCTGTACCTGATACTTCTCCATCCATCCATCCATCTTCTTCCACTTGTCCGTTGCCGGGTCGTTGCCCCAGCTGTTGGAGCTGCACCAGCCCCTATGGCGCCCCCTGCAGGTGGTGGGTCCACAGAAGGACCGGGCCTGTTGGTCTCTCATAAGGGGCTTCTGAACCGCTCTTTGTCTGACCCGTCACCTAGGACCTGTTTGCCCTGGAAGCCCCCGACAACAGAGCTCCAGGGATCATTCAGGCGCTCAAACCCCTCCACCACGTTAAGGTGGCGGTTCCAAGAGGGGGATTTCTCCAGCCAGTGGAATGAAATTCGTTTTGCCTGTCTTCAGTAAATAGTTATAGGAATTTGTGAGAAGACACTGTGCGCCCAGTTATGAAGCATGTTTAGTCCGTCAAGAACTAGCAGCAAGTTGTTGGCATTATTCAGATAGGCTGCGATATCCTGGACTTTGGCAACAGCAGGCCTATAGTAAGTGCTTTATTGTCATTGTACAACTGTACAACAAAATAGTGTTCAGGTGTTAGTCCTGAGCCGCGCTGCCACTGTGTCAACCTGACCCGCATGACCTTGGAGGTCGGGGAAACTGTAGCACTCGGAAGAAACCTGGCTGGCTGCCCTCTGTTTCCTCTGATCCTCTGAAATGGTGTGAAAGCTTTACTGAACAACGTGTCTGTTAAAAAAAAGTATTTTTTTCTGCGGTTTTGTTTTCAAACCATAGAACTAATCTCTTAAAGCCCATCCTGCCAACAACCAAGTATGGAGTAAATGAATAATGCGTCTTTAGGTGTCAGGAAGTGCTATATAAAACCAATGCATTTTTATTATTAACGGCAGCGCGCATCCCCTCCTGGAACCGCCACCTTAACGTGGTGGAGGGGTTTGAGCACCTGAATGATCCTGGAGCTCTGTTGTCGGGGGCTTCGTGCCCCTGGTAGGGTCTCCCAGGGGCACGAAGGGTGGATGGCAGGGTGCATGTTCCTATAGGCAGGGCCGCTGCAAGCCATTTTGGTGCCCTAAGCAGAAATGTTTAATGGTGACTCTTCTGACTCTTCTTTCTCATCCTTTTGTGTCGGCTGCGTTAATAAAACAGTGGCGTAAATACTGTACGATGCCGTTAAGTCACAATAGCCTCAGTGTGGTGCTCGATTCAGAGCGCGTTTTCTGAGCGTAAAGGGAGCTGCTTATAGGACTGCTTTCAGGGAACTGACAGAACCACGAAAAGGGCCTAATGTTGGTGTTCTTTTAAAAGTATTTGATCTCTGTCAGAAACAGGATATGACCGGTTGTTCTGAGGCACGCGTCCACTTATTATGCCTGGTCGTGCCTTTGTATTGGATCTCTGCTGTGTGCCATCATTAATCAAAACCATGTTATGGCGTGAGATCGTGTGCTGGGGCCTGACATTTCTATAAGTCTATCGGATTAGGCTAAAGTGTGAATGAGAACTCAGCGGACGTCTCTCCAGGATCGACCCATTGCTGGAGTGTACGGCACATGAGCGCAGTGTGTGTGGGTGCGGGGAGGGGTATGGGGAGAGGAGGGAGCGCCTGCCTCGGGGCGACTGCAGTGGGCGGGGCCTGAGTGTGGAAACATATGGCTGAACGGACCCGAGCAGACAGTGATGACAGCCCTCAGACCGAGCACTGGAGGAGAGCGCTGGGAGCTGTATTTTACTGATCACAGACCTATTTATAACTGCTCCTGCCAATACAAGGCTTTAATCAGAGATACAGTATTTTAGTTAGCACTTAGGCTTTATAATATATTGATGTTTTAAGGCAGTGCTAAATAGAAAGATAATTTCATCATTGATTTAATGATTTACGGTTGGTGTTTGGTTTAGACATGGTTTCTCCCAGATTAGACCACATTTTCTCAATTTTAGACTCTTTTGAGACCCGGTTCTGTCTTGATTTGCCTGGTGGCACTTGGTGTGAAAAGTCTGAGATCCACACGGATTATTGCATGAAGACTAGAGGTTGACCGATACATCGGGCTGATATTTGGGAGTTTTACAATATCGGTTATCGGCCGATCTAGCACCGATAAAAGCCAATATCTTTGGGACCAAAAGTGATGGACACTTCCCGTTTTTGCATTGGAAAGGGCGAAGTCGGAGCTTTAAAAAGAGTCCCACAACAATTTCCTAGGCGTCAGGGGAACAGAGAAACAACATGAAAATTGGTTAGCTATAAGTTAAACACAAGTTTTATTAAACCTTTGATCGTCGCGCAAAAAGCCGCGGTTAGCAACAGTATGCTAATGCTAACGGCAGCTAGAAACTTACCTAAAGTAATGCAATAAAATTGGCTTCTGCTGGAGGGGCCAAGTATGTATGTTTTTACAGGATTATAGACCAGACATTTTGAAATATATCTGTCAAAAATATCGGCCGTGCATTTCAGCATCGGCCAATAACAATCCCCCAAAATCGCCATTGGCCTTAGAAAAACCAATATCGGTCGACCTTTAATAAAGACGGCAAGTTTAACTCGCGCAGGTCTTGCGCATATTTTTCGAAACTAGAAGGTCTTGGCTTTCAAATGAGGCGTCACACTGGCATATAGGCTGCAAGAGATTTGGATATGCATACTTGACCTTTCGCCAAACCCTGCCCCAAATCG